>CAMTDV010000027.1:21262322-21862322 GCA_947069175.1 Scalesia atractyloides
CAAGTGGAAGCTTGCAAAACCGTGAGTACACTTGACCCATTTCCCTTTTTTTACACAATTTGGGTTGTAACAGGTTAACTTACAAAATACACGAATTCATACACTTCATGCTTTATACACTCAATCCATCATACATGCTTATTGTTATGCTTAGGTACATGCTAAATTCATACATGCTTCTTGTCATTAACTTAGCTAGCCCCAACTTAACATATATAGCGCTATAGGAGTAGCACACCGCCCGTCGGGATATTGTTAAGCTTTAAGCTGATTCATTCTTAATTCATACTTTAGTCTCGTTACTTCGTGTGACGAGGGGCACATTCATTCTTGTGGACACTTGGGTTTGACAATTAGCATTGCATGCTAGCTTACCTTGTATACAGTTGTCATGTGGATTTGAGTAAACTCTTTTATACTTATGCTATGTACTTAAACTTGTGTACTCGCCAATACTTTTTGTATTGAACTATACTTTTAACATGTTGCAGGTTAAAGATGTTGAATATGACGAATCTAGTAGAGACGACATAGAAACGCACCTAGAATGTTAGGCTTTTTATGTTGTAATTTTTGTTGAAGTTGTTATGTTGTAATTGACAATTTTATTTATGAAATGAAATGAATCTTTGATTTAATATTGTCACAAATAGTGTTATGATGTCTCGAGCAATCTATTTTCATCTCACTCCGATGTTTCCGCCATCGGTTGGGGTGTGACAGATTGGTATAAGAGCCATAACTATAGGAAATTAGGTAGAATTGCCATGTTCGACCTAGTCTATAGTTTAAGTGTCCAATTCTGACCATTCTTGTTTCTTGCTTAAATATTTATTCTTCCTACCTTGCTTCTATCTTTTCTTTTGGTCTTAATATATACAATATATCTTTCCTAAGACATTTACACAATATACACGCATGAAGACTTGAAGACACTCATACTACAAACGAGACGATCTCACCAAAATAGGGGTGAAACCCGCACTTTGGTGATCACTCAATCCGCGTATTTGATTTTTCACGAAATTTCGCCATCAAGTTAGGAGTGATATCTATACCTTGATGGAAAAATTTCCATTTCATATTCTAGTGGACCCTTACCAACGAGTCGGAATTCGCTCATCGTTTGGTAAGTACCACCCACACTTAGGATACGATGTTGCCAAGTTAGGGGTGAAACCCGCACCTTGTCAACTAGTCCCACTCTTACACTTTCAATCTTGCCAAAGTTTTGATTTTTCGATCAAATTAGAGACGTGTAGAAATTGGAAGGGTAAAATGCCGTTAATCGCTTCTCGACGAGAGCATTTTACCTATAGGCCAAAGCACGTTCCTCTATTTTCAAAGGATCTTCGATTCGTTTTGGAATAGTCGACGCTTCCAACCCAAAGCACTCCAATATTTTACTAAGCCTATCTTTTATGCTATCTCAATTTCTATGTGTTTTAGTACTTATTACCTCGTTCATTTCGAACCCGATGCACAATTTCGCAATCAAAAACAATAATAATTCTCGCAAACCAACTAAATTCATACTCCTTATGCAATCATATGTGTTTATACTATTGAATACTTGTTATGCTTATGTCACCTATGTGAACTCATAATGTTATACATACTTAAATGCTCAAACGTGATCTTTATTGTCGATCACTTAGATGTCTTTTTCGCAAAACTCAAATTATAGAAACGAGTCGAAGTCCAACTCCAACTCGACTATTTTTATAACAATAACTATATCAAAACTTTTACCTAAACCTTTTATCATTGTTTCAATTTTTTCATTTATGCATGAACCTCGAACCTTACTATTTTATCCAAACGATTTGTTACCCTCCAACATATTTACGTAAATTACATACACTAAACCCCTAATGTCACTTCAAACGTTTCTTTCACAATTTTTCAAAAACTTTATGAAATGCTACCCATCAACTTAGTCGGTCAAACGAACCTCTTGCCCTCGATTTTCATAACTCGTCCAAAACACACTCACTTTATACTACCATTTTAAATACATTTTATTTCCAACAAGAAACCAACGAAAACTTTCTCTCACATACGTACAAGTACTTTGCTAAAATCCTTTATCAAAATTTAAGTTTTATATTGAAAATTTTTAAAACACGACTTTCCTTGCATCAATAGAATAAAACAAAATAAAGCAGGCTCACTATTTTACAACCATTTCAAAATACGCAAATATAAATCTGAACACATGGGCAAGAAAATTTCATATGCGAATACAAATTTTAAAACAAAAGTAGCATTTCTTTTTACAAACCACGTTTTACATAAAAAATTAATACTTTTCTCAATATTCACCCGACATTCCAAATTTTGGCCCTTCATTCCCGACAAACCCGACTTATTTTAGCCAAATCAATGTTTTGACTCAAGCAACCACACACATGCATACCGCCTTATACGTTTCTATTTATACAATCAATATTACATGATAATATTACACATATCACCATTACACTTTGTATTTTACGCACTCGCAACTTTATAGTAACTTATATATGCTAAATCCCATTTTATTCCACCTATACGCTCGATACTGCATGCTAACATTATACGTATTTGTCTTCAATCATACTCAAAATTTATGCATTCGCACTACTTGGTAGTCATACTTGAAATCTATAAGTAGGCATAACCCGAGTGGTTTCGCTTACGTTCGATACACTCATACATACATACAATCATGCTTACATACTTAATTTTTATACGCTATCTTACATACCCTTTGCTTACTAGATGTAACCTGACATGCACACTACTAGTACAAACTATGCAGATCATGCACAAACCAAAATAATCGCGGGTGCACACGGGATTATATTGGTAGGCGCATGAAAACCATAGTGGGTTCTACGGTGTATCGCAACACGGAACATAACATGACACCAAATAGCGAAACGGACGTAAAATGGTGTGAACATGGTGGATACACCGCTGATACTTCCTATATATAAGCGTCCAAACCATGTTACCAAACTTTCGTAAAACGTGCCATGAGAAATTCGGTGATCTCCCGGACCTTGTTAAATACATTTGCTTCATAACAAACTTTGGTGACCCCACTTCGAAATGATTAGTACTCGATTATCTATGACAAAGCTTCATTCTCAAACTCGTTAGCTTTAACCGCCACAACTATCACTAGCATCTCTCAACATTCCATGTCGCATTTTATCCGATATTCATACATTTTTACTCCTCGCATACACCTACCGAATCATTCACTATCATACCACGATTTTCCCAATTCTTCCCTTAACCTTTCATCCAAACTTTATTTACAACAAATCAGCCAAAAACGTTCAATCCATTTTTATAAACATCCCCACCGGCTCAATTTGGTCAAAATGTTCCTTTTCTTTTAAAACTATCTTTCACTCTTATCTACGCGCAAACTTCAACTAGTCGGTCTATTACCGCCAAAACCTTTTATAAACCATAAATATTTACCATCATAGCTCTCTCCCATAAACATTTTTCTACAACAAGTGATTTTACTAATACGCCTTAGAACTGACAAAATTTTTCTTACAACTTATGGTGCGAACCGCTCATTTTAATCAAAATACATCCTTAGTCATACTAAAACCTTCCTCTTAGGTCGCACTCTTATAAAATATTCCTTCCAATGAGTTGTCCAGACTCAGTCAAACTTACTTGCTTACACACACATACACGTTTTTACTTATCCTTATACACATTTACGATTGGTGTCTCAAAAACACCTTACTCAAACAAATTACTTTCACAAACCTACCATTTTTATCCTTCAATATTTCGATACATATCGATACACTTATACATGAACTCCGCAAAAAACTTTAAACTTCAAAATCGTGATTTTGGCCAAACATTTTCACCAAAATAACATCTTTTCCAAAGTCTTCCTCTTGAATAAATTTCGGGACGAAATTTCCTAAAGGAGTGCAGACTGTAACGCCTCGCTTTTCGTATTTTCCTTAATTAGAAAGTGTAATCGTATTTTTATTTATGGAAACTTGTATTCTTATCGCACTCGTATTTCATTTCCCAATCTTATAATTTGATCGTAATAAAATTCATACATGATACATACTTGTCTTACATGCATTCAATTGTTAAATACGTGTTTACATACCAACCGATACTTGTTATACGTGCAAATATTCATACATACATTCTCCATACCTAAAATATACTTACAAATACGTTATATACTTAAAAACATGCAAAAATATCGAGTTTTAGCATGAAATGAAAGAAAAAACCAAGTTCCGTGGCATAATCCGCAGATTCTTGTTTCTAGCTCATGGATTGGGCAAAAGTGTGTTTGTTGGATTGTGTTTCTTGCATTTAATACTCACCTAACTCAATCTCCAAACCTCAACTATAAATACACACCTCCTCCCACTCTCATTTCACACCTCAAACACTTCTCTCTCTCTCTAAAGCTCTCTCTCAATCAAGAAAGTTCAAGACTTTCAAGATAACTCGGTGTTCCTCCAACTCTCCAAACCCTTCACGGAATACTCAAGTGGAAGCTTGCAAAACCGTGAGTACACTTGACCCATTTCCCTTTTTTTACACAATTTGGGTTGTAACATGTTAACTTACAAAATACACGAATTCATGCACTTCATGCTTTATACACTCAATCCATCATACATGCTTATTGTTATGCTTAGGTACATGCTAAATTCATACATGCTTCTTGTCATTAACTTAGCTAGCCCCAACTTAACATATATAGCGCTATAGGAGTAGCACACCGCCCGTCGGGGTATTGTTAAGCTTTAAGCTGATTCATTCTTAATTCATACTTTAGTCTCGTTACTTCGTGTGACGAGGGACACATTCATTCTTGTGGACACTTGGGTTTGACAATTAGCATTGCATGCTAGCTTACCTTGTATACAGTTGTCATGTGGATTTGAGTAAACTCTTTTATACTTATGCTATGTACTTAAACTTGTGTACTCGCCAATACTTTTTGTATTGAACTATACTTTTAACATGTTGCAGGTTAAAGATGTTGAATATGACGAATCTAGTAGAGACGACATAGAAACGCACCTAGAATGTTAGGCTTTTTATGTTGTAATTTTTGTTGAAGTTGTTATGTTGTAATTGACAATTTTATTTATGAAATGAAATGAATCTTTGATTTAATATTGTCACAAATAGTGTTATGATGTCTCGAGCAATCTATTTTCATCTCACTCCGATGTTTCCGCCATCGGTTGGGGTGTGACAGATTGGTATAAGAGCCATAACTATAGGAAATTAGGTAGAATTGCCATGTTCGACCTAGTCTATAGTTTAAGTGTCCAATTCTGACCATTCTTGTTTCTTGCTTAAATATTTATTCTTCCTACCTTGCTTCTATCTTTTCTTTTGGTCTTAATATATACAATATATCTTTCCTAAGACATTTACACAATATACACGCATGAAGACTTGAAGACACTCATACTACAAACGAGACGATCTCACCAAAATAGGGGTGAAACCCGCACTTTGGTGATCACTCAATCCGCGTATTTGATTTTTCACGAAATTTCGCCATCAAGTTAGGAGTGATATCTATACCTTGATGGAAAAATTTCCATTTCATATTCTAGTGGACCCTTACCAACGAGTCGGAATTCGCTCATCGTTTGGTAAGTACCACCCACACTTAGGATACGATGTTGCCAAGTTAGGGGTGAAACCCGCACCTTGTCAACTAGTCCCACTCTTACACTTTCAATCTTGCCAAAGTTTTGATTTTTCGATCAAATTAGAGACGTGTAGAAATTGGAAGGGTAAAATGCCGTTAATCGCTTCTCGACGAGAGCATTTTACCTATAGGCCAAAGCACGTTCCTCTATTTTCAAAGGATCTTCGATTCGTTTTGGAATAGTCGACGCTTCCAACCCAAAGCACTCCAATATTTTACTAAGCCTATCTTTTATGCTATCTCAATTTCTATGTGTTTTAGTACTTATTACCTCGTTCATTTCGAACCCGATGCACAATTTCGCAATCAAAAACAATAATAATTCTCGCAAACCAACTAAATTCATACTCCTTAACGTACGTATTAACGTCGCCATCGGTTATAACCGATGTCTAGTTCCGCGACATCAGTCATAACCGCCAGAGAAAGGCTGACCAATGAGTCGAGACTAGAAACAGACCCAATTCAACTTGATTCTTCCCTATAAATGCACACCCAAGCCTCTGGTAGTCTTTTCGCTCAAAATCGCACAATTTCTCGAAGCAATTTCACTCACCGGAGATTTTCTGCAATCATCGGACTTTCGCCGGAAAACCGAGACTCACATCAACACGGTAAAACCTCGACTCTTTCTGTTTCAATCCATTGTTAGACCATTACTAACATCAATCCATCACCCAGAATCAATCCCAGACGACGTTGCCGGATATTCTGCTTTCGCCGGAAAACTTCTGAAATTTCCAGAATCACGCTGTGAATCGGTATGATTATCTAAACCTCCTGATAATCGTTGCTCAGTAGTTCAATTTCACATTTAATCAATCAAAACTGTTAATTGATCCGAACAGACGGAGTTCACAAAACAGAGCCGACGATCCTTGCCGGAGTTCTGAGGAAGACAATTTGTTCCGGTACATTCTTTCCCCAAACCCTCTCTGTTCATCACATTTCAATCACCTATAAGTTCGTTAACTGAATTTAACAAGAAACAGTTGAAAAATCGTTGTCTGTGTTTTGAACGAAGAAGATGAAGTCGGCCTATTGTATAAGATTAATTAAAACAAGACATATAAACGGGTTAGACACACAGTCCAGCGGTGGACTGTGTGCAAACAATAAACACACGTCTCGAGTTCGATCCCTATCACGACCCTATCCTCGGAAATAAAAAATGTTTTTTTTAAAACCGAACCGGGTTAACTCACTGTAAGATGATAAGTATAATAAAAATCAGAATATTAACCAGGTTAGACACACAGTCCAGCGGTGGACTGTGTGCAACACTAATCACAGGTCCCGGGTTCGAGACCTGTTGACGGCACCGGTTCGATACAATTAAAATCTTTTTAAAATAAATGAATTCTGATTAAATTAAATAGTGTATAAATATAATTAAAAACAGAAATATTTCGGGTTAGACACGTAGCTCAGTTGGTAGAGCTGCGTGCACGCGTACGGGAGGTCACCGGTTCGAGTCTCACCCAGCGCATACTTATACACGACCGAACCGGTCAACGGTCAACAGTCTTGGTCAACGGTCAAAGTCAAAAAGTCAACATTTTTTATATTTTTATTTATTTATTTAATTTAAAAATCAATTAAAAATACTTAAAAATAATGTTTTTAAAGTTAGAAAATAGCCTTAAACTCACAAAAATAAACCTAAAAATTCAATTAAAATTGTTAAATAAAATCCACTTACTTACCGTACCTTTTCATTATTAACTAGGTTAGTTATTCCTCGTCGATCAACTCTCTAAACTCGTGCACATCCAACATCATCAAGAGAACGCACCCAATGTGAGTGAATCTCTATAAATTCCCCGTTTTAATCACGTTTTTGGGGTGTATCATGTGTCTTATTATTTATTACATTTAAACACTTTGCATCCATCATATCCATGATCAAATGTGTATTCAACATGTATCAACTGTTTGTGTGGTTATTGTTTAGATTAAATTTATCATTTTCAGTACATACATTATCATAGGCCGCCGCTCCCCATTACCTATGAGCGTGAGCCGTTCCCCTTTACCTATGAGCGTGAACGAGGCGTTGCCAACATACGATCGGCTCCGTTTGATTGAGCCTTGATCGCACATACATTTCATCATAGGCCGTCTGCTCCCCATTACCTATGAGCGTGAGCCGTTCCCCATTACCTATGAGCGTGAACGAGACGTTGCCAACATTTACATTGTCATTCATGTTATATATTCATGCAAGGTGGTTTGTTATTGTATGTTATTGTTTGTTATGGTTATTGTTATTGTATGTTTATTTACGTTTTCTCACATATGATTATTGCACAATTTTTCCATATTAAATACAACAAGAAATAAATAATAAATGTTTTCTAACAAGGTTCACTCGCCAACTTTTGTTGATCCAAAAACCATTTTTACACATGATACAGGTGGACAGGATGAAGCAAGGAACACATAGGAAAGTGCCTTAGAAGAAAAATAATGAAGTCTAGAAAGATGTATAGAACATGTTGTATTTGTATGATTTGATTGTATGATCTTCTTTAAAATTAATAAATATGAAACATTATAATAAATGTCATGAGCTTTGATGGAAACCCAATCATGCCCTGATCACCTTTTCCGCTGCGGGTCGGGGTGTGACAGTCTATAAGTTTTTTTAGGAGCAGAACCATGATTTTGTTGAACAACCTGATAAGCATTTTCTTCCGTCTGGACGACACCTGACTCAGCTCCAGAAGCATGTTATACATAGCCTTTCTAAGTTGAATTTGGGACCGGTTAAGGCGTTTAATGTTATGAAGACTTGTTTTGGCCGTTTAGAAGACGTGGGTGCAAGTAAAGTTGATTTTAAGAGCTACAAGAGGCAAATTAACTTGTTTATAGGGGAATACGACGCTAAGATGGTTGTGAGACATTTGCATGAAAAAAGTAGTCTCGGCCTATTTTCTCGTATGATTACTTCACAGACGAAGATAATAGTTTAAAGGGACTTTTTTGGTGTGATGATTAATACAAACGTAATTACCACGTGTTTGGTGATGTGATTTCGTTTGATGCCACATATCGTTCCAACAAGTAATATATATCATTATATATGTTTTTGCGTGTTTGGCGTTTTCATTGTTTAGAAGCAATGGCGTTTTGTTCTTGTTTCATTTTTTCAATGGAGTTTTCATATGCAGATACTGTATGGTATTTGTACCATTCACTGGTATAGACAATCACCACTGCAGTGTTACATTTGGTGCTGCATTATTGGCATCAGAAACTGCTAATATGTATATATGGTTGTTGAGAGTTTTTCTAAAAGTTGTCGATACTCAACCAAAAGTTGTTGTCACTGACCAAGAACCAATAATGAAGAAGGCTATTTCCGTTGTATTTGTTGAAACGAGGCATCAGTTATGCATGTGGCAAGTGATGCATAAACTTTCTCTAATGGTTGATTTTCTTATTTTCATGTGTTTGGCGTTTTAAGATATATGGCGTTTTGCCATTCATTACTGTTTCATGTTAGTTTTTTTTGTTCTTATGTATTTTTTCCATGGCGTTTTCGTGTTTTATATAGGTTGGTGTTAGGCTATGCAATTCTACCAATTTCAAAGAACGTATTTCTGGTGTTGTGTGGACGGATATTCTTACACTTGAAGAGTTTGAATCAGGATGGGAAAAGATTATTGAAGAGTTCAATTTATCGAAAGAAAATATACGACCAAATTTGAACTTTACATATCTCTAAGAAAACTTGGTCATACTTACATAGTTAACCACTTAAACTAGTTACATAACGTTCAACATTTACAAAAGATTTGAAACATGTGTTTTTGGCTAACTATTCTAACAACCACACTAACATTTTATAACAACAAAAGTTTGACCCATTTACTACAATTAGATCGGAAGCGTGTCATGGACGAGAAGAGCTAGTGCGTTCATTCCAAGCATCACAATGCACCTAAAGTTGAGCTTTACCTATATATAACAATAAGAAATATTATCAATTACATGTAATTGCATCCAACTATTTTTCATCAACATGATAATCATTCACTTAACGTAATTTGCATATCATGTACTTTCACCATCCTTAATTATTTGACCATTCTTGACCATATCATTTTTGTTCGTCTAACCCGTTGGTAATGTAACATCCGTCGAAAAACGGGTTTTCAAAACTCGCTTCGTTTATCAATCAAATATCCAGTTATAATTTTCGTTGCGTATTTATAGTTGTTATTAATTTTAAACGATACATAATTAATAAATATATTAGAATCTAAAAACCATAATTTAAAATTTCTAATAAATAATGAATAAAAAAATAAAGGTAGACGCCGGGTTTCAAACCCGGGTCACCCACAAGCCAAAACACACAACACACCGCTCCGCCACACACTGTCTTTGTGATAAACATTAAAACAAATAACACTTATAATAAAACCTGAAAATCAAATCCAGTAATCAGCGCGCCCAGACTAGTCGTCACCGGAAAAATAGACAATCCGCAATTCTTGCCATTTTCCTTTCGACCAAAACACGTTAACCGACTTCGACATCGGTTATAACCGATGTCTAACCCTCAATTTTAGTCGTAACCGCCGGAAAAACTTTGACCGCGAATCAAGACCAAAATTCAGACCCAATACATCCTGTTCTTCCCTATAAATACCCACCCAAACCTCTGGTAACCTTTTCGCTCAGAATCGCACAATCTCTCGAAGCTTTAGCACGTTGCCGGAAATTTCAATTTTCGCCGGAATCACTAAACGGAAAACCGCGATTTTCTTCAGACGGTACAATCATCTAAATTTCTCTTGCTATCTTTCGATTTGTAATCTAATTGCTCAATCTAGTAATCAAAACTATTAAGCAGTTTCCCCCAGCCAGAATCCGCAGATCGGAGACGACGAGACTTTGCCGGAAAACCAGAAGCAAACTCGCCGTTCTGGTATACCATGTCATCTCATTTCTCTTTTCAATTCAATCAAATATAAGTTAAGATCGATTAAACAGAACAGTCGGAATTCACTGTTCTGAAATGTTAAGCGAAGAAGACGAAGTTGAACAATGTGTATAAGTTTAATTAAAACTGGATATTTAACCGGGTTAGACACACAGTCCAGCGGTGGACTGTGTGCAACATGACACGCACGTCCCGAGTTCGAATCGCATATGTTACCGACTTTCAGAAATAAAACCAATCCTTTTTAAAACCTATTCATATCATCCTTCAACATATATACAAATATAATATAATTTCGTAGTTAAACAAGGTTAGACACACAGCCTAACTGGTTGGGCTGTGCGCACTCGAACCGAACGTCCCGAGTTCGATTCCGGGTCACTGAAGTCGTTTCGGCCATATTAAATCCTTTTTGAAATAAACTAAATAAGATAACAGTTAATTAGTATATATATAATTAAAAAGAGAATATTTCGGGTTAGACACGTAGCTCAGTTGGTAGAGCTGCGTGCACGTATACGAGAGGTCCCGAGTTCGAACCTCACTCAGCGCATAATTAAACACAGTCCGACCGGTCAACGGTCAACGGTCAATGGTCAAAAAAGTCAAAATTTTTATTTCTTTTTATTTATTTATTTTATTTAAAAATCAATTAAAAACACTTAAAAATAATATTTTTAAAGTTAGAAAATGTCCTTAAACTCACAAAAATAAATCTAAAAAAATTCCATTAAGAGCACTAATTAAAAACATTAATTCCAAATAAAATTTATTTATTTACCGGATCGTCTCGTTATTATTTAGGTTAGTTTTTCCCTCGACGGTCGAGTCCTAATATTCGTGCGCATCATCATCATCAAGAGACGCATCCACTGTGAGTGAATCTCTACCAATTCCCCGTTTTAATCACGTTTTGGGGTGTATCATGTGTCGTATAATTCTCATATTTTATTTAAACATTTGTGCTTACATCATATCCGTGATCAAATGTGTATCAAATGTTGTGTGAATTATGTTTAGATTGAAGTTATCATTTTCAGTGCATGCATTTCATTAGGCCCATCAGCTCCCCGTGGGATACGGGTTGAGTATCAGGTGCCTCATTCGATCGGCTCCGTTTGATTGAGCCTTGATCTCACATACATCATCATTCATGTCACTCGATCGGCTCCGTTTGATTGAGCCTTGATCTCACATACATCATCATTCATGTCATATACTCATCCAAAGTGGTTTGTGATTGTTTATTTATATATGTTTGCTCACATGTGATTATTGCACAAATTTTCCTTATTAAATAAATCAAGAAATTATTAACAATGTTTTATCAAGATTCACTCGCCAACTTTTGTTGACCCAAAATCTCCCCCGTTTTACACATGATACATGTGATCCAGTTGAGACAAGAAACACATAGGAAGGCCTAGAAGAATAAAAAGTTTATGCTTTGTAATAATTATGCAGTTTCCTTTTATTGTAATTGTATGAATTTTGTTTGGATATTTAAGTTGTAAATTTGAATTTAATAAATATGAAACATTTAGTAAATGTCATGAGCTTTGGTGATAACCCAATTATGCCCCGACTTTTATTCCGCTGCGGGTCGGGGTGTGACAGGTAACGGGTCAATTACATGACCATTCTTTTTTGCATGGCATTCAAACTTGTTTAACCATTCATAATGGGTCACTAGCATGATATTTCTTAATTCTTCACATTCTATGTGGTTGACCCGTTCACAACGGGTTAATGGTATAATCATTCTCCAGTTTGACATTCTAGTACTTCTGACCCGTTCGTAATGAGTCAATGGCATAATCATTCTTTAGTTTGACATTCTAACTTGTTTGACCCATTTACAATGAGTCGTTAACATAACCAATAATTATTCTCTAGCTTGACATTCCAATTTGTTTGACCCGTTCGCAACGAGTCGATAATATGATCATTACTACAAATATGACTATAAACATTTCTACTAGTGAAACTTGAAATAAACAAGTAACGTACCTTGGTCTTGATTTCCTTGTTGCTTCGAGTGACTCGAACCTTCTTTATTTATACCTATACATAACCGTTTATGCTTAGACTTCATATCTTATGCTTACTTTACATACACACTTTGATTAGACATCTTATAAAAAAAACTTACCACGTACTTCATTTTCATACTCAAATCATGATCATTATGTATGGTCTGAAGTCAAAATTGCTGAATTCTTAACTAAGGCATTTAATCAAGCACTTGATGTGCATATCACCAACAAAGCATAAAGTACTAGTATTCTAAGCATATTGTTACTAGTTCATATCATGGATTATCATAATCAACCAAATTCATATATTTTTCATTGCACATCAATTTATCTATAATTTCTCTATTACACACAAGATCATATATCAAAATTACACCCATTTGCATCTACATGATCATCATATTCATCTTAGTACTACATCAAGTAAGTTTTCACTTCAAATCATTCAAATGACCAAAATTAAGCATAATTCTTGTTCCATAGTATCATTCTAACTCACACTTACACAAATTTTCACATGAACTCACAGATAGGTTGAAACCCACTTTCTACAAATCATCAAATCGAGAAATTTGACTTACCACTTTGATAAACAAGCTTAGATGATCAGGAATTAGGGTTCATGCATTAGTTTGGCCTTGATTATCCTTCCAGTTTCTTTGATTTCAGATCAAAGGGGTTTCCCCCCTTTTCTCCTGCTTTAGTCGACCCAGACACACACAAATGTGTGTGTTTGTGTGGTAAGTTTGTTTTTAATAAACTTACTTTCTCAATGTCCATATTTGGTCCTTCCTCTTATGTGTTTGTTTTTATTTAGGTATTGTTCATTCTTAGGATAACATTTTACATATATTCTAACCAGGTTAAGTTTCTAGTTGATTTAAACACAATTGCACATTTAACCTTTTGGGGTGTTACGTTCAGGTAATGTACCGTAAGTCTGATTGCACCAGCACTTGCTGATGCATCCGTTTTGAGCAGTTTGGTTTGCTATGTAGACATATATTTTGTGTTTTGAGAAGTTTGGATATTAGGGAATTTCAAAAATATTACATTTTTAATAGATGGCGTAAAGATGCTTCGCCAAATTGCTCTTCAGATTACTCAATGAGTCGTGATTTTACGACCGAGCTTGATCCCGATGTACAAAGTATGATGTGAGAAATTATTTTTGCAACAAAGTATACTTTGAACTGTTTATCTGGTAGTTAGGAGGAGCTATCCTTATACAAGGATCATGTTGAATCTTATATGAAGAAGGTTCAAGATATACAGATTGTTGCTCCTACTCCTAGTACTAAGGATAGATTTGCGGAGATAACAGCGCAATATTAAAACGACAAGAATTCAATAAGAGCCTTGTTGGGTATAAGTCGAAAGGTTCTGGATCTCGCAAGCGTTTGAAATCCAAACAGGAGGAAGAAATTGAACAAACAAAAACAAAAGGGAAGCCCGAGGCGAAAGAAAGACAGTATAATAATTGTAAAGCTTTCGGACACTACGCCTCGACTTGCAAGAAGCCCGTCATTAAAAGAAAATCGACTGGCATTTTTATTTTTTTATTTATTTTTTCCTATGCAATTTTTGAGCATGTAAGAACACACAATATTGCCATTTGACGTTATATATTTTTTAATATTATTTTTATTATTTTTTAATCATTTTTTCACTTTTTGTGCATAACATATGATTAAAGGCAATTATTATAGTTCTGGATGTTTGTTTTGTTTTGCAGTTTGGTGTTTTTGCACCTAATTATAGAGTATTATGAACTGCAAGGTACATAACAAACCACCATAGAAGATCTCACAAACACATAAATGCCAAAAAAAAACTTTTCAATCAATAAAAATACTTTATTACTCTAATTTGGTGAGGATTAACTCAATAAGATTTTGCTGAATGAGATGGACAACATTGTTAATCCTCACTTAATAAACGACATGGTCCAACTCATTCAGTTAAACTTTATTGAGAACAAACTGAATCTCCAACAAATGACGTTTGCCATCTGTGATTTTTGAACTTTTTGGCGTTTTAAATTGAATGGTATTTAGTAAAATATGGTGTGATCAATCAGAGAACCTGAGACGTTGTTTATATAAGATGTTTTTGCCGCATAGTTTAGGCAGGAATTTTCTGTTATAAATGTTAGTAATAAAGTTTCCGTTGTTTCAGTTACTGTTTGTTCAGCTTATCTATTAAAGTTGTAACGCGTCCCATCATTAAGTTTGGCGTTTTTGTATGAATGGCGTTTTAGATAAAATGGCAAAATACCACTAATTAACTTTTGTAAGGAAAAATAATGTTATGCGTTTGAAACACAAAGATGACGTTTTGAAACATATATCAGACATGTACATTGTAAATAATTTCATGGCGTTTTGAAACAATTCAGTATTTTATTGGAGTTTTTAATAATATGTGATTAAAGGAAATTATTATAGTTTTGGCGTTTGTGGTGATTTATATCTAATTAGAGAAATATAGTAATTTTATTAGCGGAAAAGTACATAACAAACCACTGAAAATGTCACATAAAAATATTAAAACTCCTCGTTAGAAGGGATTTCGTCTGAAAAGTATCAATCGCTCCCCTCGTCTTCTTCTTCAGATTCTTGGTCAAAATTCAGATCTAAACCTTCATCGTCGGTGTCTTCGTCTTTGTCTTGAAGATCTTGACACCTCCATGTGAACATGTCTTGCAACAACGCCAATTTTGGGGTCATGTGTGTATTCAAACATATTGAGTTGCATAACTTCTGTAGAAACACAATACGCTGCTTGGTCATTATATTTTGAGTCGTGTAGTCTTCCTGCTCCCCGTTGTCCCATACAACAGTCACTAACTCAGTGTATTCATTAAAACGCCAAGTTTGGATGACTGGGTCGATAATTCGATTTGCATTATTGGGTCCAATTTTCTGGTTAATCTTCGTATAACCGTCTGTGTTTTCTCACAGAGGTTATCAATAGGAATGCAAGGGGCATGGATCTCTCTCTAAACTTGTCCGTCCAAGTTTAGTATGGTATTAACTGTTTTTACAAAGCTTCTTCTTCTGTTATCAAATACGACTATGAATTTTTTTTGAGAGAAACTGAATCTCCAATAAATGACGCTTGCCATTGGTTTTTGAGCTTTTTGGCGTTTTGAATTGAATGGTATTTAGCAAAAGATGACGTTTGCTTTTGGTGTGATCAATGGAAAGGACTATGACTTTGTTTATATAAGATTTTTTGACGCATAGTTTAGGCGGAAATTTTTCATAATAAATGTTAGTAATATAGTTTCCGTCATTTTAGTTACTCTATTAAAGCTGTAACGCGTTTATCATCAACATTGGCGTTTTGTATGAATGGCGTTTTACATAAAGATGGCGTTTAATTTAGAAGGGATTATGTGTATGGCTCGTAGTTTAAGGCACGTTTTTAATGGAATTTTATTTATGAGTTTGGCGTTTTGTATTATAGCAGTCAAAAGACCTTTTTACCCTTAATGAAGCGTGTCCACGTAATACAGTTGATGTTATTTACGAAAACGCCACCACACCAATCTAATCCATAGATTGTTTTGATCCAACGGATGTGGGGCTTTCTCACCGTTTTCACACTTATAGGCGTTTTCCCTAAATCCTGCCCCTATATATATATATATGTATATATATATATATATGTACGGTGGGGTTCTAGAGTGAACACTAATGTATTTGCGAACTGAGTGAACAAATCCGACAATTGATTTACACACGTGTATGGCTAGGATTTCATCATAAAATCGTAAAATATACTAGTGTATTTCATCATCAAATCATGATCATTGATTTACACACGTGTATTTAGTTCGCTACGTTCGCAAATACACTAGTGTTCACTTTTAAACATAATCTTATATATATATATGGGGATGTTCATTTGAGAAGAATATTCTTATAAGAAGAAAAATAAATTAATCTAGACCCTATATTTTTTTTATCAATGAACCATGATCAAGATATGATTTTTGTCCACTTTTAATTAATGCTTTAATTAACAAGGGTCTAATAGACAACTTGATATAAAATACTAATAAATATAATAAGAGTTACTCAAATCTTATTAATGTCATCATAATTTCCTCCTTCATCACCATTAATGTTTTGTGTCATACACCAATTTATTAGGAGATAAAATTATTTAAAAGTATTGTATCCTACACATATTCTATTATGAGTCGCAAATTACTTAAAATTGTTGGGGTCCTACACATTCTGTACTCTACACCAAAACATTATTTTTATGGTGTAGGAAACTTTGTTTTTATGGTGTAGGAAATATTGAATATGTATGATCATGTGCGATTGTTTTTATTATGTAATGTGCACAACTATCTAATAGGATAAACTCATTAAATGATTAGGGTTTAGTAATTAATCTAAATATTAATAATAAAAGGACAGAGTTATTAAATGGTTTGTTCAAATTACCCATATATCATTTATTCTTTTTATTCTTAATTTGTGATTTCTTAATAAGTAGAGGTGCATGTAAGAAAATATGAAAGTGTGAGAAGGATAAGAAAGATTTTGGAGGTGACACGTGTCCCTTTTTATTTTGGTAGTTTAAGGGTATAAGTGTAATTTAATTAATAAAATGTAATTATGGAATAAATATATGTCACCGTTTTTTGGCAGTTATTGTATGGATTTTCGAATTTGAAGGCATACATCTTATAAAAAAATAACATCCTAACTCATAAAAACACCAAAACATGTCTATTAAAGGCATACATCTTATAAAGAACATAAATATAACAGAAACAACACTCTAACTCATAAAAACACCACAGCATGTATATTGAAGGCACACATCTTATAAAGAACACTCAAACATTGAATATAATAGAAATAACACCCTAATAAATCAAGGACCTTTGTCCTCACATTAAATATAACAGGAATAACACTCTAACTCATAAAAACATCACAACATGTATATTGAAGGCATACATCTTACGAAGAACATAAATATAACATAAATAACACCCTACAATTAAAACACCATTGTATGAACATAGAAAAAACACCATGGACTAAAATATCCAAGCGAGACGTAATATTTTCTCTACATAAGTATATCAATATGGTACTCATATTAAAGATAAAAAACACTCGTTATTATGATGTATTTTTTTTAAAAAGAGTTACATATAAAAAGTTATTGACGTTTAAGAAAAAGAGAGGAGGACTTGCATGTGCATTAATGTTAGTTTCTTAATTTAAAATTTTTAAATTTACCTTTATACCCTTAATCTAGTAAATTAATTAGTTTAATAGTCAACACTATTTACAAGATTGCCATTAATATCTCAACCATTAGATTAAATATCTAATGGTTTAGATTCTTCCTTATCCTTCCCACACTTTTATATTTTTTTACAATAACCTCACTATATATATATATGAGTAGAAAACCTATAAAAAACATGAAAACTACTAACAACCAATCAATTTTTTTACTTATCATTTTCTCTAATCATAAAAAGTAGTACTGCATAAATAATATATATATATATATATATATATATATATATATATATATATATATAGGGTGAGGTTATTGTGAGAAAATTTAAAAGTGTGAGAAGGATAAGAAAGAATCTAAACCATTAGATATTTAATCTAATGATTGAGATCATAGTGACAATTCTGTAAATAATGTTGACTATTAAACTAACTAATTTTATAGATTAAGAGTATAAATGTAAATTTAATATTTTAAGTTAAGAAACTAACATTAATACACATGCAAAGGTTCCTCATCTTTTTAAACATCAATAACTTTTTATACATAACTTTTTTTTAAAAAAATTACACCATAATAACGAGTGTTTTTTTATCTTTAATATGAGTACCATATTGATATACTTATGTAGAGTTATTTCTGTTTTTATATATTTAGGGTGTTATTTCTCTTTTAATTCTGATTAAAGTGTTGACTGGTGTTATATTAGGGTTTTCTTTCTGTTATACTCAATGTTAGGGTGTTCTTTGTAAGATGTATGCCTTCAATATAACTGTTGTGGTGTTTTTATGGGTTATGGTGTTATTTTTGTTATATTTCTGTTATTTATAAGATGTATGCTTTCAATATACATGATGTGGTGTTTTTATGAGTTAGGGTGTTTTTATTAGTTAGGGTATTTTTATGAGTTATATTTCTGTTCTTTATAAGATGTATGCCTTCAATATAAATGCTGTGGTGTTTTTATGAGTTAGGGTGTTATTTCAAATTCGAAAATCCCTACAATAAATTCCAAAAATCAGTTGCATATATTCATTCTATAATTAGATTTTATTAGTTAAATTACACTTATACCTTTAAACTACCAAAATAAAAAGGGACACATGTCACCTCCATAATTTTTCTTATCCTTCTCATACTTTTAAATTTTCTTACATGAACCTCTACCTATATATATATATATATATATATATATATATATATATATATATATATTTTGACAAGCTACGTATGTATAGCTTGTGAATGTTCACATATAAGGTATCTATATGTAGCTCGTTAATCAATATATATTTATTTTTTTCTTTTTAATTATGATAAATAATAGTAACATATAAAACGTAATAATTTCTATATTAAACTGATTTTTTACTTTTATAGGTAATAATTGATTTTTAAATTATGTTTATTTCAGTAATAATAGCAGAAAATTAATAGAAATTAAATTTCGCAATTAATAATGTAAATAATAGGCTTGTCAATTTTAATCGTAGGAATCATTAATGGTTTCGCAAAATATTTGGTCACTCTTATTTGCCAAAAATTTAAAAATGTGCTTAAAACATTGTCATGTGGGATATTATTTTTATTTATAAGGTAGGCGGATTACAATTTTTTTTTCAAACTTATTGTTTAAACATAGTTTATTAATCGAATCGTAATTACTCGTTTCTTTAAATCGATCACCATGCAAAATTATGTGCATAAAAAAAACCCCATACATTCACGGTATAAATTAACTTATATTAAAAAGATGTGTTACTGATTTGTATATTCACAAAATCTCATCCATTTGTTTGGATATGGTATGTTTAAAAGTGATTTTTTACTATTATGTATTGTAACAAAAGTTAAATGGCATATCAAAGATCCACACCATGTTAAGAATATTAAACTCTCAACGTTAATTAACTACAAATTTTATAACTTTAGTGTTTCTTTCATTTGTAACTCTACTTCATATATGTAATAGATCATTTTTTTATCTATTATATTCTTTTCTAAATTCAATCCTTCTACAACGATTGCTGTTTGTATTTCATTTTGTTAAAATAATTCTGATTTTGTAATACTTTTATATACTCTCCATATAAAGGATACAAGGATGTGTCTTAAATAACACATCAATCTTCATTTTTATTAAAAGTTGCTTACACCAGTAATGATTCAATCGCAAGATTTTCATTCTTTATTAATTTACTTTTAATTTTAATTATATCTTAATTGAATATAAAACTATTTTTTACAACTAATAGCTTTTTAGTTATTTTAGTAGGTGATGTCTTAAAAACTTGATTATCTGACATTTCAAATAGTGTGAAATATATTACAATCTTAACTTATATAATTTTATATATTTTAAAATAAAATACACTATCAAGAGTTAGTTTGTACTTAAAACAACTATTTTCACTCATGGATAGTTATATAACACTATCAAGAGTAAAATACAGACAAGGAGTTAGGTTAATAATATTAGACGCACATGATTAAATTATAATTAAACATCTAATGTTGTATAAAAAGATTTTTTAGAGATCTATAGTTTATTTTTAAGTTTGTAATTAAAATTGTAAGTTAGTTTGGTCCTTATTTAATGTAATACACAATTTTATTATAGATTTTTGAATTATATCATTTATAATTTTTAACCGGTGTATACACGGTACCTAACAATCCAACATAGTACATAATAATAATAATTAACTCACAATGTCAAAAGTCACAATTTTGTGAGGATAGTGAAAGATTTTTCCCGCTTTTCTCATTTTACAAACAATGGTTAAATTAAAGATTAAAACTTTTAAGAAGTTAATTAAAACCCGTTCTAAATCTTCAAATGGTTATTGATTTCATTTCATTTCATTTGTTACAACCATTATTTAACGACTTTAAAGAAGATTTCAATTTTTTTTGTTGCATATATCAAATATTCGTTTTATAATCCTAAATTTTTATTTTAACAAACAAATTGATTTCTAGCAAGCTTTTCTCAAGCTAGTTCTGAGCAAATTTCAAACTACAAGATATATGAACAATCTCTGATTCAAACACGTAAAAAAATCTTTTATTCTCAACCAATACATAAAAACACCTTAAATAATATTTAATTCGAGATATTTCTGTGTAAAATCATTATAACTCTAATATCCACAATCGAATTTTATATTTATTGAGTTTGAAGAAAAAATGTTGAGGAAAGTATTATTATTATTATTATTATTATTATTATTATTATTATTATTATTATTATTATTATTAATTTTTAATAAATTGAATAAAACACTAAAGTCGTTGTCAAATGGAAATTGTAATGTGCCAAGATAAGAAGTTGATGAGACAGTGTTTCATGTTAACAACACAATATAAACGACATCCACGCCAAAAACACTATCTACATAGACTACATATGTACCAAGTGTGCCAGTAGCCCATTTTTATCACTAATTTCATGAACCTGTATTTTTGAGCAACTTTCATATAGTAGAATGACCTTTTTTACACAAAACAGTGTATGTTGATTTTATATGGTATATATATAAACACATATGTGTGGGTGTAATGAGCGGTGTGCGGATCTAAATGAAAATCACCAAGTATTTAAGGTATTTGATTCATGGGTGAATACTCTACCTACGAGATTATTAAAAATTACATGTGTTCACTAATCCATGTATCCACCTATGAATAAAGTGGTTCCTAAATATTTAGGAATTACGTTTGAACTCCACTATGTTATGTATTATATATATACACACAAAAACGAGAATCGTCAAAGAAAAATTCCCTTAATAATATCTTAAATGATGATTGAGATCAACGTCTCTTATGTCCATGAATCAGGATCGTTCCCTTATCTGACCCGTTTCATGATCAACTGAAGGTATGATCCAATACTGAAAACGGGTTGTTCGGTTCTTAACTATTTAATAAGTGCCCGATGGCTAAAAACAATATATAACTAAAAAATATGCTTAAGATTATTTAATAAGTGCTTGGTGGCTAAGACATTTTATTTTTTTCAATCTTTATCTTAGATTTTATATACTTTTAATTACGTGTCAGACTTTTAGATCATGCGTAATGCACATTATATGAACATGAAATGGTTTAATAATACCCTCAACATCACCTCCTTAGACATTATAGAGAATGAAAAGGGAAAGACATTTCTAGAATAATACAAAAAAAATAATAAAAAGTAATGAATAAAATGATCATTAATCATTACACAATTTAAAAAGGGCATTATATTGATTATGTGAAAAAAAATACCATTTAAAATATATTAATCATTAAGCATGGTGTCAGTGCTATAAACTATTTTCATATTAGATTGTATACCAACTCCTCTTGTGGTGTTATTAAAAAGTTAATGAATCCGACGAAAATGCTGCGTGTATGCTATCTTTATATTTTGTTTTTATTTAATAAAAATTAATTTAAGGACTCAAAGTTCGAGATGAGTTTGATCATGACATGTCCAAATATGTCCATGGTATTTCCGTTGTCTGCTTCCAAAAACGAATGCCACATTTACAAGCAAAATGTGTAGGTACTATTTTATAACATATTAACTCACAAAAATGACAAGTGAGTCGAGCTTACCAAATCTTAAGAAATAAACAAAGTAGTAAGAGGCTGTTTGTGTATCTCTTAATGGTTCTGACATCTTACTGGTTCAGAATGTTTGTTTCACAAGCAGATAATGATTCAGACATTTGCCTCTGAATGGTTAAGCATTATACCGAGTCTGAATAGTTAAGACCTCTTATCTGAA
Source organism: Scalesia atractyloides (assembly GCA_947069175.1). Taxonomy (NCBI): domain Eukaryota; kingdom Viridiplantae; phylum Streptophyta; class Magnoliopsida; order Asterales; family Asteraceae; genus Scalesia; species Scalesia atractyloides. The sequence goes on from CAMTDV010000027.1 coordinate 21,285,098, forward strand.
TTGGTCAGACATTTGCCTCTAAACGGTTAAGTATTATACTGCTTCTTAATGGATTAGGCATCTTACTTGTTCAGCACTTACCCATTCAGAAGTTGTCAAACAACCCTAAGTTGCTAAGTAATACTCGACGCCACGATGCGGCAAAGCATGCGGGGAAGCTGTTTGCCGCACGGGAGAACCACCGCCATCACCAATATTGCCGCGCGGAGCGGAGTTTTGCGGGGTATTGTTGCCGCATGTGGTGAAGGTGTGGGAGAGGGTGTAAAGGTGGGACCCACTAGTATTCAACCAATCATGCTTTTTGTTTTGTGTTTTTTTTCTAAAAAAATGGTTTTGTGGAAACCATCCCTTGTGTTTTTGCGCAAGAGGGGAGAATGAGAAGTGAAATGACATGACATATTATGATTGGGTGGGTGAATTTTTACCCCCAACTCATGAGGGGTGCGCACTTCACCCTTAAAACATTCATGGTAGCCGGGTCTGTCCAAATGACGATTTATTATCATTTGTCGGACATGTCTATACTCCGTTCATTCATGCTTTCACCGTTAGGTTTTGGGTTAGTACAACCTTTGATCCTAGGTTCGAGTTGTCTGTCTACAAGCTCTAGAGTTGGATAAGTGATGTAAATTACAAGTTCGTTTGATATACATAACTTCCATTGAAGTGTATGTATTTGTAGTATGTGTGTATAGTTGAGTTAGTTGAGATAGTTGTGGGTGTGAGTGGTCTATAAATACGTATTGTATTAACTGTGAATGTAATGAGAAAGTGATTTGCTGTCTGATATCTCTTACACAAATTATTATTGGTAATTTTCTTGTCATAAAGGTTCGTAAAGTTCGTTACAATAGCTGCTCTAAAGTTTCAAATCCTTCTTCATATTAAAACCAATTACCATTAAATAAGACAACGTAACTAAACACGAGTAAATCTGGTTTAAGGATCAACTAAACTGTAGGTTTATCATTTATGTGCTATTTATGTACAGCAAAAAATAATAATTTACTTTTGCTCATCAATTATAGTACATATATCTCAACTATGTGGTCCTGCTACTAGTGTACTATGGAACTATGGATAATTTTCCTTACGTTCTCAGCTCATTTATAAACCCATTGTGAAAACAACATAAACACTTAAAACACCATCAAAAGGTATTGAGACATCTGAAATATTAGAGACAACAAGACCATCTTTCGAGAGGTAGCCCCACATTATGGCTTAATTTATCTTATTTAGAGGCAACGGCTTCGTGTAAGAGCAAGGAAATTGGTGGTAAGATACAAGATCCACTTAAGGGTTTCACCAAATATCTATGGTTTGAACCTTCCAAATGAGGCATCGGATTCAATACTAGCAGTGTTCCGAAAGATATGGTTCATGTCTTAGCCTTAGGGTTCTGTATCGAAGCAAACTTGTATTTCTCCTTTTGTTATTAGCCTTACTTTAATACTCAATATCTTATTACTTATACTACTAATGATATCTATGGGGTGTATTTACAAGGAGGTTAATACCCGCATATTTCTAGAAATAGAGATTCGAGGACACTCTTAATTCGATCGATCGTGTAGAACAACTAGCTCCTTGCGTCCATCTAGTCATGCTTCAAAAAATATGTATATTTTAGCAATGATAGGTTTAATTTGTGCTACAATAATATAAACATTAGCATGATGCATATGCAACAAGGTTTCGGAGTCCATCGCTGATTTTTAAAATCTAATATTATGTTTATTTTTATCCTATTTATTTGATATTTTTTTAATTACAAATCCTTAATCTTTTTTCTATATTATGTTGTCTTTATCTTTCTATTTTATGTTGTCTAGTGTTTAGGTATTTCGGCCTCAACAAATTGGTCTTTACTTGTACCATAACTCCATAAGGCATAAGTTGTGAGAACTCAGGGTAAAAAGTTATATGGTATTTATTCGACTACATGGTAAAATAATTTTTTCAAATAATGGGCCAAAACAAATTGGTTTTGGTTGACTCTTTTGAATATTTTGTTTTGTTTGTTTATTAATTCAATAAATAATTAGTATATTATATACTTATTAAAACTGTCACTGAAATAAGGAAATGATAGCAATTATTTAAAGCTAAAATGTTCATAGGGGTGATAATCAAAACCGTTTTAACTGAATTATAGAAAAAATTACAAACTGAATTAACCAAAAGGAATGAGAAACTGATGATTTGAAAACCGACTATATCGGCTTGGTTTTTGTTAAATGCATTTACAAAATCAAATTAGTTAAATCGAATCGATAGACAAATAAACTAAACCGGACCACTGAATGCATTACCCAATGTTTTAAAAACCGGTTTTAATGAAATCGGGTTGGGCTCTAAAATGGTTCAACTGGTTGAATCGGATTGCTGGTTAACAATATAAATTCTATAAAATACAAATTCATCTCAAAAAACAATCCAATCTCAATTAGTATTTATGTAACTGATCATACTTTTATCTAAAGACAACTATTTTTATTGTAAACTATTAAACATTTTAAGAATATTATTATTAGTTATAAACAATATTGCATTGTACGAGTTGAGTAACAATTTCAACAACGATGAAATATTGGAATAGAAGACAATAGGTTAATTACTGGAAATATGAAATATTAATATTACCTTAATATTGTATTTTATTAAAATTAAGAAATCAAATCTTAAGATAATGCGAACCGGTTCAACGGTTTGAGCCGGTAGAATTGGATTTACCGCCAGTACATAAAACATACCGTATTCTGGTTTTACCGGCCTTTGTCGTACCGGACTCGTGTTCGATGTCCGGTTTAACCGGTATATCCGGCCTGTTCATACCGGTATTTAAAACATTGGTATTACCTATAACCACAAAGACCGTGAAGGGGAATAGTGCTAGGCAACTGTCTGGTACTCCCTCATCGGTCGTTGTTTTCGGTATTTAATTTTTAAACCTTCAACTTCGCTCATACACATGTTTAGCCTTTCTGTTTTTTTTAAATAACTTTTTTATTGGCTAACTTTGTTTATGTGTGTTTAGTCTCTCTGCTTTAACTTTGGTAGTGTATATTTTTAGTCCCTCTACTTTTATTATTTTAGTAATTGATCGTGACTATTTTACTTTAAAACCTTTAAATTCGTTAATATACGTGTTTAGCCCCTCTGTTTTTTTAAACTTTCTTTTTGTTGGTTTTACTTTATTTATGTGCGTCCTTAGTCTCTCTGCTTTAACTTTCCTTTGCTTTAACTTTGGTAGTTTACATGTTTACTCCCTCTACTTTTAGTCCTTTTAATATTTTATCTTTTAGCCTTGCTACTGTGATGAACCAACCCGGGGAATAGTGAGCGCTTGCTATTGATGGACAACCGCTACTACTCCCTAACTTTAATAAAGTGACTATAATTCCTGAACTGCATGAAAAAAAATTCTTTGATGCGAGTATTTTTATCTATGTCTCAATGTAATTTTTATTGAGATCATGATATGACTTGTATGTAAAAGTAATCGAAACACAGACATACGTGTTATCAAACTAAGAAATATTTCGCTTACCGTTTCAAAAAAGGACGGGCATAAAAACTAGCTTTCTACAAAAATTAGTATCCTATTTCCTAGAGGGAATATGGAATTTTGCTGTTTCGGTCGATGTAAGAATATCTTTTACGTGTTAAACTTGATCCAATCAAGGCCCAAATCTAATATTAAAGTTGACCCAATGAAGGCCATAAGTCTTTTTATACATTACTTCGAAAATCGAACCCTTTAATCATGTTATACATAATCTTTTAACTTGGGCGGCAATCCCATGGCCTAAAACATGACAAACATCATACAAAAATAATTAGGTTTTGGTTAAGCTAATGCAACCCGCTTTATTACATAACTGAATCTGAACACTACCCCGTTAAATAAGTGGGTCAACCCGAACACAATTTATTCGATAAATATATTAACCTGAATACAACCGTTTAAGTGGGTCAACCCAATTTTTTTTGGGCTTGTATGGTGATCCACAACCCGCAACTAGGGAGATGGGTGCTGGACTGCTGGGGTTTTATTGGAGCTTGCTGATTTATCTGAAGATGGGTCTTAGGCGTGGAAGTCTTATAAAATTGGGCTGTCAAAGGTCACTTCAGGATTTGGGCTTAATATGCTGATTTGAAGATTTTGATTTTAATTTGTATTTGGGCTATTGTGTTAAGCCCAATTGAGATTTTTAGGTTTTGTTTTTTTATTGTAGTAGGCCGTATGCAGCTCGGTTTATTTTGTGGTGTTTGTTTTTATCCCTTATGGGCCGGATCTGTATTTTCAGGTCACAGGTTGGACCTTTTGCTTTGGGCTTTGCCTTTTCCTAGACATTACTCCCAAAGTTTTCCTTTGTATTCGTTTATAATTTTTGTTAATAAAGTTTACAAGGAAGTGGTAAACTCGATTGTGTTTGTGACTCTGGTTCTCGTGGAAGGCAAGAAACGACCATATTTTCACCAATAACAAATGGAGCCGCCATGCGTCCTAGATCAATTGGTTTGTGAAAAGGCAATCCCATGGCTTTCTAATGTGGAGGTCATGGGTTGGACTTTGGAGTCCCACTTGGTGTAATATTTTTCAGGTGGGCCAGGGGTTTTTACCATAGTGGGCGGTGGGTTTCCCATGGAATGGTGGGCGGACTTGGTCATCAACATTGTTTGTGTTCGCAGGGTATGGATGACCTTTCGCCAATGGATTTGCTTGGGTGGTCGTGCTTGTATAATATTCGTTGGCCGTTTAAAAGAAAATAAACAAATGGAGCTAGGAAAAAAATATTAGAGATAAAGGTGAATTCTTTTGTTTGGATTATAACTAGAGCTGAACTGATTACATTAGATAGGTTACATGGATTGGTTTTGCTATCCAAAAAAGGATTACGGTGTAGCTTGTTGCTTATTTACTTGTTATTTTATTGTAATTGGTGGTTTTGGTTGGAATCTAATCCAGGGACAATATGTTTAAAAAAGCACGTTGTAATCTTGTTTGGTTTGATTTTGATATATAATTTAACCCTTTTGAACGGCAAAAGAAGAAAAAACCACAAAAATAAAAAAAAGCTATAAAACCACATTTTAAAAATCTAAGGTGTATGGGTAGCTCAGGTTATTAAAGGTTATTCATCAAGTTATCTTCCAGAAACGATAAATCACAGCAGTTGACTTTCCATAATAGTCAAACTATGTTTACAAGTTTAAAAGAAACATATTTATTTGTACAAAAGGAGGTGCTTTTGATTTCAACTGTCACTGAGATTCACAGAGTATATGGATGAGAACAAGAGTTGGAAACACAGATGAATGGTTTAGTTACAAGGGTTACATATTCATGTATTGATGGTTCATCTTTGGTCAAACTTTTGAATTCTTGATTGACTCATTAATGGCATCCTACATAGATCAGCAGTTAAGCAACTTAACAATAATACATCAGTAGTTGATCCGTGATTAACTTAGCAAAATTAGATCAAAGTACACATGTGAAGTAACTAAAAGCACCATGAGGTGAGCAACATCAGAAGAGCAAGTAACTTGTTACGCAGAACTGCTCCAGAGAAGGTGAGTTACGCCTGTTGCTCGTATATCCAACGCTTGTAAGCATTCCAATATTCCGAAGCCTCCTCCAGCCCAACTTTTGAGATGTTCCAACATACAAATGCTGCTTGGAATCTCTCTCATATTATAGCACCTCCAAAGATCCTAAGGTAACTTCTCAAGACAGAAACAATAGAATAGGTCCAAAACTTTCAGTTGTTTCAACGCTGCTCGGAATGTCTCTTGTACAATGGCACATTGATGGAACTAATTCATCCAAAGATTCTCAACAAGTACACAACCTTGAAGAACAAGTTTTTTCAAATGTTTTAGCATATTAATGATATCAAGGATATGTTTAAGATCTGTACATCTTAAATATAGCTCTTCTAAATATTCCAGTTGCCCAAGGGCTGCTGGCACTTCTTATAGAATCATCACGTATAAAATCATCAACCATAGAATCATCATGAACTAGAACTTGATCTTAAAATTCAGGTCTGAAGATTTTCAAATCTTTCAGCAAAGAAATGGTCGGTGGAAGGTAGGTGATGCTGGTACACTGAATATCTAACAGTTGTAAACATTCTATATCTGCTAGCTCGTCAGGCAATTTCTCAAGCCTCTTACTGTGTACAAGCTTCAACTCTTTGAGATGTTTCAACTTACAAATACTGCTAGGAATATCTCTTAAATTAGTGCATTCTAGTAGATCTAATTTCTCCAAAGATTCTAATTGGCCAACATCCTCAGGTAACTTCTCAAGAAGCTCACATTTGTAAAGAAATAGCGTTTTCAGACGTTTCAACGTACAAATGCTATTAGGGAGATGTTTAACTTTAGTACATCTTAAATCAAGGTTTTCTAAACATTCCAGTTGGCCGAGGTCCTTTGGCAATTCTTCTATGCCTGTTGCATAGCATGTTGAATAAAGGGCAAGAGTTCTCAAATGTTGTAAACTACAAATGCTTCTTGGAAGAATCTTGCCCTGGCAATTGAGTTCTAGAGAGACAAGCTTATGAAGATTTCCTATTGAGGAGGGTACTTCTTCTATCTTATTGCATAAAAGATGAAGCTCACGCAAACTATTGATGGAGTGCCCTGTTGTTATATAATCCGGGAATTCCGTCATGTATAGTCCATCTATATCGAGAACCTCAAGTGATTCCAACTGCTCAATAAACTCAAGTGATTCCAAAAGAGGGCAATAACTTAAGTTTAAGTAGACTAGACTTTTCAGACATCCACTGTGCACGTCAAGTTTTCGCAAATATTAACAAAATCTAAGATCTAACCTCTCAAGATTGGGTGTCAACCGAAGATCAAAGGTTTTTAGCTTTGTAGAACCCAAATTAAGGAATTTGAGCTTCTTCATAACCTGTTACAAAATGAAAATAGAACAAAAAATATATGTTAACAACAATAGCCAAAATATCCTCATAACAAGTAGGGGTACAAACAAACCAAACTGAGCTCGAGCCTAGTCGGGCTCCATATATGAAGCTTGGCCTCGGGCTCGTTTAAGCTCACAGCTCAAGCCGATCTTAATTAGCTCACAAGTTGCTTGGCTCAGTTACACCTCTAATAACAATACAAAACTACCAATCAAGCACGTTACGTTTCCCTCTCCCCAAAGTTGTTCGATTTTGCCATCAGACATTTCAAGTGCAACAAGGTTGTTTGCTTCAAATGTTTTGGGTAAACGCCAATGAGGGTATCCGTTCCAAAATAGACATTGTAACAAATTTGGAAAGTACTGGCAAGCTTCATTAATAACACAATCGTAGTCAAACTCGTTCCCCTTCACAAGAAGACATCTAAGTTTGTTCATTTTTTCAAGACCCTCCAAAACAATTTTAGGAGCGATGTTTAGTGCTATACATCTTACCGCTTCACTATCCTGTAATTCAAGAAAATCAACCATAAAACTTGTGTTATAACTAAAGAAAAATATGTCAGTTCCACGTCCACCTTACAAATAAATTGATTCTTTACCGAGACACTAGCCAAGACATGTTCGATCTCTTCTTGCCCCACAATCGGCTATGTTTGTTGGGCTCATCTGCATGCTCATGACGTACAATATTCCTTCCCAATTCTGCTAGATGGTCATGCATGTCTATGATTGCACTATTATCTCTTATTAGTAACGATTAGAGATTTTTGCTCAAGAACTCTTAAGACCATATTTAGCGTAAAATCCGCAGCTTTCAAGGATTCTTATTGCATTGTCTTTCTCCTTATATCTTAGGAAGCATGCCATGTCTAGAAATATTTGCTTGTGGTCATCCTCTAGGTTTGCATAACTTAGTTCCAATATATTAAGAGTTTCCTTTAACGGAATTGTTTTGAGTCTTTCTAAGGCATTTGTCCATTCGCTATCATCTTTACCCCATAGATCAGAACCCAAAACTTTGATTGTTAAGGGAAGACCAGCAGCATAACTTATAACTTTGCGTGAATGCCTTTCATACCCTTGATTTGGAATATCTTTCCCGAATGCATGCCTACTGAAGAGGCAAATTGCTTCCTCATCCGATAAAAGATTGACATCATGTACCAATTTCACTCTATGTGCTTCAAGCACCTGCCTATCTCTAGTTGTGATTAAAATTCTACTTCCTGGCTTGAACCAAGTAGTATCACCGGCTAACATCTCAAGCTGGTATTTATGATCCACATCATCGAGAACAAGAAGAACTTTTTTACCACACAACTTCTTTCTCATTAAGTTTCTCCCTTCTTGAACACCATGTACACTAATGCCTTCATTTAATACATCTTTAAGGACTTGTTCGTGTAATTTGTTCAAACCAAACTGAGAGGTTCTTTCCCTCACATTCTCAACAAAGCTTTACCTTCAAAATTAAACGATATTTTATCATACGTAGCCCACACCAAAGTTGTCTTCCCAGCACCTCCCATACCCTTGATCCCTATCATACGAACATCATCTATACCAAGCTCTAAACACGGATTTAGATCTTGCATTCTTTGTTCTATGCCTGTTAAATTTTTATCATCGCCAATATCAATGGGACGTAACTCATGTGAAACAATCTGAACAATAAATTTTATGACTTTAGCTTCCTGCCTGTAGACATAGAAGAAGATTCAATTATCATGACTATATAATCAATAGATGGGTAGATTAGGGTAAAAACAAAAAAAATGTTTGTGTTCATCCGGGTCTATTCAAATTACACAGCGGGTTAGAATGGGTCACACTTAACACACTTGCTAACTTTGTTCAGCTGGGAGAGCAACCACCACTCTTAACTGCCGGCGAAGCCGACATCACTACCCCAAGCATCGCCGACACAACCTCTAGTTGTTGCCACAATCACCATGACTCCCACGTCATAATCACAGACGTTATCGCCGCCACCTTCTCCGACGCCACTTGCACCACCCTTGTGATCACGGCCACCATCGCCTCCGCTAATACTCGTCGTTGTTGTATCCTCCACTAGGGGGGTCTCCACATCCATAAAAAGTATAGCTAATAAACCTGTTTTGTTACTTTTTTAAATGAATCATTCAACCCAAACATGACAAGAATATTCGTGGTCTGGCACGATCGCGACCCATTTAACCCCATATTTTATTTATTATTTATATATTTTTTTTGCATATTAGTATTTTAAAATTACAATATTACAACAAAAAAATATGTATATAAGATAATGACATTCTAATCATAAAATCTTATGTCAATTTCTGTTTTAAGTTATAAATTATGACATAAAGGACACCAATTTAATTAATGACATAACATACATTTGAAAGAATATATATACACACATGTGTGTGTGCGCGCGTGTGCGTGCGCACGTGAAATGGGTGACGCTGCCAACCCGTCAAGTTAGCACAAACCTGGAGCTGTTTAGCTAAAGGGCTCAACCAAGCAGAGCCTGTTTACACTAAATCCAAACTTACGAATTCGTGTTATATGCATGTCATGTCAAAACTTTACACCCCTAAACTTATTTCAGGTTTCAATGTTGATCTTTTAACGAGGCTCAATTTTACTGTTATAACTTGACAATAGAACATGATATGTGATAGCAGAGATACAATGAAGAAAGTACCCATTAGCAGTATCCCTCACATCCCAACCAGACAAATCAGCTACCGCTTTAAGAGCTCCTCTCCATTTTTCAACCTCTAATTTATTTTTGTTTGAATGTATGGCAAAGGCTTTCCCAACTGATCCAGTTTGTTTTCGGACTTCAGAGGGGTCCACATCATAGAACACGGGAAAGCAGTCTGCCCGTTCATCTTATGACACTCCATGATCTTCAGAAGCTCGTTTAAGCACCATGATGAAGATGCGTAGTTTTTGGAAAAAAAACAATAATGTAGAGTCTGGAGTCTTTAACGGATTGTAAAAGCTCATCATTGATCCTTTTTCCTTTCTTGAGTCTCTCGTCATCCTTGAAAGTGTAAATACTTTGTTGCTCAAGCGCAACATAAAGATGATCAACGAAGGTCTTGCGGGTGTCTTTACCATAAACACATCATACTGGTAACTCGCGTTGTGAGCGCTTGAACTTGAAGAAACCATTGAAGGTATGCTTATGCTTGACAAGATCCTAAAAGTTAAATCTTTTGTTGAAGAAGTTTTCACTAGATGGTTGCAAAGAAGGTAGGATAGAATGTATGTTTAAACTAGCAGAATGTGTGCACTGTTGTGTTAATATAAGGTTGGGCATGATGTGAAGTGTGAACCACACAAAAGGAGCTATTAAAGTCAAATAGTCAATATAATGTCGACATATATAACGTATTTTTCACAATCTTTTACTTTGTGGAATTAAACTATCTGCTTTTGTTAACAATATATGAATTTAAATAACAAATAAGACTGGTTTAAGAGGTTTGATACTACAGAAGTGACTAAAAACAAATAATTGTGGCTGTTGGCTTGATTGAAGTTTAGTATATTTTTCGGTTGCCTCATGAAACCTGACTTGAGGGGTGCTGAAAATAATAAATTTTAACTTTTAATAATATTTTCTAGCATTTTAATGAAAGTAAATAACAATGTAATTTCATCGAAACCCAAGGGCAACAACTTGGATCCTAAATGGCCATATCTCTTTATTTTGGTTTATAAGTCTCGCGTATATATTTGATAGTGGGATGGCTTGCGCGATAAGGTAGGTGTCACTGAGAGCTCTCGTGTATCCGATCGACTATGATACCTGATAACCGGAGGGGGAACATGTTGAGGAAAACCGATGACCGGCGGCTCCACCTCCACTGTCGTCACTATTCGTCTGAAATTGATGGGTTCCTGCAGAGATGTGTGTGTGGGAGTCCAATTAAACCGGCGGCTTGATTCATCAATTAATCTATTGGCGTCTTAAATTTACAAAGGCCGGCATCTTACTCCGTATTTTATCCTTTTTCTTATCAACTGAAAGTATGATCACATTATTTTTTCGCGGGTTCAACATGTCAGAATATAAATAAATATATGGGTCGTTTTTGGATTGAATAATTCAACTCGTCAACTCAAAACCTGTCAGCCCACGAACCCTACCCTTAGTTTAACTTTTAATTTATTCCCCAAATCCAACCTTTCTCTGGATTCCGCATATCAACCATATGAACTAAAATGGTATGCATTTGGACTATTCATAACTCTTTAAAAAACGATTCATATACTTATTTGTGTTGTGACAAGTCAGATATAAATATATAATGTCGTTTCAAGAATTAGGGTCAAATATAATAATGTCCATCTGCAAAATGGTATGTAATTGCTAATTATTTTTTGAGAAAAAGACCCTGGATTTACATTCTGATTTAGGCCTTCGAAAAGATTGAGCCGTCTGTGTCAAGCATGAACATATGTATTAATCATATAAGTGGCTAAAGTGATAAAATATGAGGGTTAAGTTTTCTTACGGAAGATTGAGCATACCGCAATGGGCTGAATCATAAACACCCAACATAACACGATCAATAAAGAATGGACCAAGACCAACTTGACGACTACTATGCAGTTGGTAATTTAGGACTTTTTCTTGTAGATACCCAGTTTCACACTAAATTATCATATTTTAAATTTGAATATTCTGTTATAAAATGCTATCAAAGGATTAAAAAACATACCTTACTACAAAAGAATGTTACATATCGATACAAGGTGGTAATTTGTACATCAACAAAATTGATACATACACCATAAGGTGCTATCACTATAAGAATAAAAGAAAAATGGGTAACAGGGACGACACGAATAGCGGCGACAGGCCATAGAAAATACTACACTATTGACTTGTGTACAAATCATCTCCCATATATATCAAAGAACAAGAATAATATGTACGACGCCTGAATCAAACACGAGTATAAAACAATCACGCCATCATTTCCCTAAATTCATCGAAACTTAGGACACCATCCCCATTAACATCAAACTTCGCGATCATTACCTTGCAATCATCCACTGTTCTTGACTCGCCCAATTTGCTAAGCATCCTTCTCAAGCTTTTAGGCGTTATGCGTCCACCCCCCTCTTTTTCTTCGTACATGTTAAACGCCTTCTTCAAATCGCTAACCTTTTCCTCTTCGTTGGCGCTTTCCACAATGTTCACCAAATCCTCCATGCTCAACAACCCGTCTCCATCCGAATCCAACAATGCTGCCGCGATCTCCGCCTCCTCCAATGACAACTCTTCACCAATCTTTCCAATGCAAATTTGGAGCTCCGGTGGAGATATCTTCCCGTCTCCGTTCGTGTCGATGTGCCCAAATACACGTATGTATTGTTGCTTTTTGTCCATATATATGTACAATCTACTAAGATATATACGTTTATATTGTAGAGAGAGCCAGAATCTAAGAAGTGAAATAGCCAATTGGATCGAAGATAATATGCACGAATGGCATCTTTATATATAGAGAGTATAGGTCATCCCGCGTTTGTCCACTGGGTGTGAATTGACCAAAGTACAAAGTTAAGGGGAGGGTAAGCAAAGACGAAATTGTCAAAAGTTTAGAGGAAACATCTACGAAATCCACCCTTTAGTATTTTCACTTTAAGCCCTTGTACTTCCAAGGATGTGCAAAACGCACCTTGGTTTATAATTATTTGTGCTCGTCGTTGTCTAACGCATATTTTAAAGCATACACCGTCATAAACACCGAAGTACAACTCTTATATATTAATATGACAACGTGGGAAAATCATCCCTTATTATTAATATATTGTTGGTTGTATAATTAGTTGTCAAATAACTTATTGCCTAGTGGTGATTGAAATAATCGCGTGGTTCCGCTGATAGCACGATAATACTTCAGTGATTTAAATTTATCGATAAAAAAACTTATTTCTACGACGTTCCAAAGTATATTTGTTAACACGAATTGTCCATGTGGGGAATGATGTCGATGGAGATTACTGCAACGCGTTTTCATATATAACAAACCAAATTCTCATCATCTCATGCAATATTCCTCTTGAGAACAATAAATTTGTTATATGTGGTTGAATATTTGATTGCGATTGATAAATGGCATAACAAGGGTACATTCAAGAATTTTCGTCAGAGGGATTATAAAATATGTTGGGTCAAAGTAAACGACTTAAAAATATTATGACAAAATTACATGAAACAGTTTTATATAACTTCATATGAGAGAACAAAATACATTTTGTGCTTGTCTATTGTCCTCTATGTGTTTTCGTCTTTTGAAAACTATTAGTCAGGCCTACGAGATGCCTGGTCTATTGTCCTCTATGTGTTTTCGTCTTTTGAAAACTATTAGTCAGGCCTACGAGATGCCTGGTCCCCGCCTAGGTTGTATCCGTATTTATAACTATATATATATAAAAGATGAGTTTACATTGTTTGTTCTCAATAGTTGCAGAGCCACCTAGGAAAGATCGGGTTAACATGATATCAATGTATTTCATATATAATATAGAACGTATAATATAGAATATTTCCGAATGATCCAAGTGCTTTTCTTGTGATTGAACCTATTATTAATTTTATTAAAAAAGAAAAGAAAAAAAGTTGACCTCAATCGACATGAAAAAATAAATATACAATTTTTATTTTATTAAGAAATTATATAAACGTTTTACTTAATAATTGTTTTATAGTTTAGTAATTAATAGGGCTGCAAACGAACCGAACGAACACGAACAAGACCTTGTTTGTGTTCGTTTGTTAAAGAATATATGTGTTCACGAACGGTTCATGAACACTTACTGAACGAGATTTTATGTTCGTGTTCGTTTGTTGAGAAAATAAATTTGTTCATGTTCGTTTGTTAATTATAGGCAACGAACGTAGATGAATACAAATGGAAACAAACAAACACACACATTCATGAATATATCATATAATAGACTAACGCTTATTAAATATTTTATTTGTCGGGATTTTGTAATATTTAAATAAAATATAAAAACAAAACACTAATGAACTATCGAACATAAACAAATACGTTACCGAACGTTCACGAACATAAATGAACGAACGCGAGCTTTGTTCATGTTTGTTCATTTAGCTAAACGAACGAAATTTTTTGTTCATGTTCGTTTGTTTAATAAACGAACGAACACAAACAAACTTCCCGCCGAACGATTCACGAATTGTTTACCGAATGTTTAGTTCGTTTACAACCCTAGTAATCATCATCATGTCTAATTATTTAACCAATTAAAGGGCGATGTCTTTTTATTTAACTAATTAAAGGTCCATGTTTATTATTTACCTATAACCCAATAACACTTGCCCAAATTTTTAACCTAAACAAGAAAAAAAACGCCTCTCAAAACTAAAAAAAGGAAGAAAGAAGAAAGAACACCATATTAATCCTAAACTAGTTTTTAGGACCCACGCTTTACAGCGGGACCGTTATATCGAACAAAAAGTATACGTTAAAAAATTGAACCAAGCACTCACATTGCGGTGGTTAACTCGCATATATTTTTACCGAAATGTGAAACATAAAAAGTAATAACTAAGTCGACCCATAACTCATATGTTGCGACGTGAAAAGCATATGGAAACAAAGTTGAATACAGATAACTATTGAGGTTAAAAAAGAAAAAGAATTTATGACAAATTGTTAAACTTGAAAAGAATGAGATTAAAAGTAAAAAAAGAAAAAGTCAAAAGAAAAAGTCAAATTAAGATGAATGGTAAAGAAGTGAGGAGGAGAAAAGTTACTAAATTATAGATAGGTAATCCTAATAGTCATCGCCTACTGAGGAGTCGATCTCGTCATCTGAATTCCCTATCTGATCAAAGTTCGATTCTGATAGTTATTCGTTGAATCACATTGAGTTCCGATAAAAAAAAAGTGACGAGTCCATATTGAAGAACCAAGAACAAGACTACGAGAACCGATATTGAAGAACCAACTACAAAAAATATCATTGAAGAACGATTCTAAATTTCTGACCATAAGTAGATATTAGTTTTTTTTATTGTTCTTCAAGTTTTAAAACTAAAATTAGGTGTGTTTATCAGTTTATGTAATTTTATTACGTATTTATGTGATTTTGTAGATTATACTTAACGCTTAAAGTTGAAATTAGGGTTTGGTAATTGGTTTTCATGAAACTATTTAGGATTATTAACTTTAGATTTTATAAGTACATTATACTTTTATTATGATACTGTCTTTTAATCTTTTATAATATGATTCAACCTAACCTGACAAGACTTAAAAAGTTTGAGATTAGTTGTTATAAATCTAAGCACCGAAAAAAACACCATAGCAAAAAAAATCTCAACTCAACCACTCGATCCCAAGTAATTAATCAAGAGTATATTTTAAAAACCATTAGGAATTTACAATAGAGTGACAAGCAAATGAGCATCATGAGTTAAAGTTAGTGTGAACCGTTAGACAACTACGCTAGTAATGTTGAGCCAATAAAATGTTTGACTGGGTAAGAGACTGCAACCAGTAAGTACTTAGCCAATAAAAGTTCGACGATGTGGTGGTGGTCGGAGGAGGTGGTGCATTGGCGGTAGGTGAGAGTTATGAACACAAGTGAAAGGACAAATGATACAATTTAAACCTTAATGGGTTCTTAGGCTTGCTGTCTAATTTACAGGTGTTCCTCATATGTGACTAGAATGAATCATTACATTGGACAATTGGATAGACAAAAAAAAAGACGAAGTAACGAAACACAATTATATTAAAAACGACAAAAATACAATTTCCTCAATAATATTAATAATTACAATTTAACTGTATAAAAAGTTAATAATAAATTTTTTTATATATTAATATAATAATAATAATAATACATTTCTTTCCATTCTTTAAGAAATGAAAAAAACAAAACACCTCCTTATCAAGGAATAGAAATTGTTATATTTGGAAGAAGTTACATTCTTTTGGAATGCTACATTCCATTATCACATGATAACCAAACATGTTTTTTTTTCATTCCGTCAGAATTATCTATTATATTCCACATTCTATTCCCTCGTACCAAACGTGAATCAAAGATACCCTTCTAATAAAATCATTAAAAAGCTACCAAACACATGTGCATGTTTAACATATACGAGTGGATGAGTTTATTGTTAAGGGAAAACAGTATGGGATTAAATTATTAGGGCTAGTTAACATACAATATTCCTTAACGTAAAATGAAATTACGCATGTTATAAAACTAAAAAACCCTAATCAGGCATGTTGAAAACCATAATCACGCATAAACATAATCATGCATGTACAAAATCATAAATCACGCAAGGGGTAAAAAACCTAATCACACATGTCATAAAAAAATCACGCATATTATAATTTTATAAACGTACGTTAAAGAAAATTTTACAATACACTTTCACTAAATTATTAAACCTCGTTAAATTTTCTTCTGCATAATAGAATATGCGATTTTTTGAAAATATATTTTTTTTTCTTGTCCTAAACGATATTACGCCAGGTCAACTTTTTATAATGGTCGTCAAGTATTTAACTTGTGGGATTTGGTTCGATTAATTTGTTTTAAATATTAACTTAATTTATATGGTCGCCAAGCGTTAAACTTGTGGGATTCAGTCTAATGCATTTTTTATTTATTTTATTTTAAGTTTTACTCTTTATATCTATATTTACAGTTTTTTTTTTCAAAAATAGATATGTATTCTTATTGTCTATATGTATCTCTTTTAATTTAGTGATATTAGAGCAACAACAAACCTCCAACTCAGCTAGGGGGTGTTGATTGAATCAGATAACGGTTTACATTTTATTCGGATCAGATTTTAGATTTGAAAATCTTAGAAACCTATCTGATATGTAATCGGATTCGAATCAATTGGAATTCAGTTTGGGTTGGATTCCAATAAATCCAAATAGTCTAAATTAAACCGGAAAATCCAATTAAAATCGAATAACAATCGACACAATTAAAATATATAAGGAGAAGCATAAATCTGCACAAACAAAATCTGATCAACTTTTATTCAACTGAACTTAAGTCATTTTATAGTAACACTTTATTCAATCCGAAATTACATATTTAATAACACAATCATCTCAAGGGGAGGGCAATGGAAAAATGATTTGTGAGGAAATACATTATAGTTATACATATATAAATACTCGAATTACTCGAACCAAATCATTATTTTTATGTATGTTTTTTTATAAATAATACGGTCATATGTGAGAATATTTAAAAAAAAAAAATATCATTTTTTGTTCTTCTATTTACGGAGTAAAAATTATATTTCTAGTTATGGCTCAAATTTATGCTACGGGATCCTAGATCCCGAGTTAGTTCAATGTAGACCCTATCTTATTTTACTGAAATTTTCATTAAAAATTTTCGCATTTAAATGTGTAAATGCGAATATACGTTCAAACATGTTTTCGAACTTATTAAAACTTCATAAATATTAAACAATTTAACATGTTATCATAGATTAGTTTCATGTTAACAAAACCAAGTGCGGAAGCTTCGTCTTTGATCGTGTTAGGTTCTTCGTAGAGCTTGATACTCCTCCGGTACTCCTAATCATCACCTATATTTCATAACTTACAAAATACGTTAGTTATAAATAGATTATAACATAACCGGATAAACCCGAAGGCCTACAACATCAAAAACAAAAATTTCATTTTGGACTCCACCGTAAGCTACGGCTGGCCACCGTAGCTTACGGTCAAGGCTTCCTGTCTTACGGTCAAGGTTTTCTGTTTCATCACAGCAGCTGCCTACCATAAGCTACGTAGGCCACCGTAGCTTACGGTGGGCTGCTGCAGCCTTTTCAAATTTGCTGCTTAGTTACGAAAACTTCCGTAACTCATTCAATTTTCATCCGTTTTACTCGAAACTTGTTTCTAAATGTCGGTAAATTGTTTGCCTACATATTTAGCTTGATATCCTTAACCCGGATTTTAAATTCTTATGAATTACGCATTCACTCTTGGTTAATGCGTAAATTTTCCAATTTTGCCCTTTAACCCCATTTAAACCAAACCATACATTTACACATCCATTTCGGTATGCATTAAGACTCCATTTTCTTTTCTTTTACCCGTATAGTTGCCTTAGCGAAATACATCGCTTTATTCCACAAAACCTTTATTTATGTTATCATTTTGACCCGTGTGGTTGTTTTAGCGAAGTCCAACGCTTATTTCAACCAAACTTTATCTATCTTATCATTTACACATAAGATATCTATCTATTTTCCACCACAACATTATTTGTGGTGGATTATTATCGTAAATTCATTTTATCCATTTATGCCCTTTGGTTCGACAATTTACGGAAAAGACCATTAAAAGGCATTAAACCAAAATGGCTTATGCCTTTGCTTCTACGCTACCAAAAGGGTCTATTACATTATGAAACTTATTTTTAAACTAACATTAGAGTCGTTTACTTATTTCATCACTCGAGGGCATTTTTGTTAACTTAGTCCCCTCTTTTACGACGAAGGACTTTCAATCGCATGATTTGACCAAAAGAGCACATTTACATCGTAATCTTAATTAAAATCATTAGGTTCCTATGAACCTGATGTCTACCATTTAGATTATGAGATTTACCTTGTTTTAGGTAATCCGATATTCATTCATGACTCGTTTAACTCTCATCGAACCTTAAATTCCTCAATGAGAGTTAGACCCATTACACATACCTGGTTCGAGTCATAACATTGACCCGTTTAAATACCTTGCACTACTAACTACTAATTAATAGCGACGTGAACCGAACACCATTTCCCTGTGAACACAAAGCTCGACAAGCGTTTATTAGATACTATTGTCAAATGGTGATGACCATACCATTTGACCCATTTGGTCTAAACGACCATTTTATCATTATGAGATGGTATTTATTTACCATCTCACCATTTATCCGTTTCAGTTTACACCACATGATCATATTACTTAAATTCGTTTCTCAATTCGTTTGATCCGTTATAGCATACGCCATAGGGTGTCTATTTCAAAATTTAGTATTTATTCGTCAACTCGTGACTGAATTGCCATTTTACTCTTTTTATTCCTTATGACTTACACCATAAGGTAACTTTTTACGAATTCCTTGTTTACTTGTCATTACATGACTAAATTACTACCCTTTTACCATCAAATATGGTTTATTACCATTTTCACTTGTTCCGACCCGTATCGATTCACGTCGAAACCTTGTATTTCATATCTCGTTTCGAATACCAAATCGCTTATTCTTAGTCAATTATATAAGTAGATTTACTATATTAAGGATGTAAGCTTTACTTACCTTGAAATCCGATTATGCCTTTTTCCGTGTACTTGTTCCGTTAAACCCGCTTCTTCCCAAGCCTCCACCTAGCTTATCAAGCGTCAAGCTATCATTTACCATTCGTAAGATGGTTAGATTAGTCATCGTTTAACACGACTATTCCACCTTACGGATTTTATATCAAATTTATCATTCGATCTTATTATAAGTCAGTTTGACTTTTAAAAGTCAACTGTCTATTTACTCATACTAACCCACAAACAAGTTTAATAACTCATTTAAGCATTTTTTAATTATCCAGTAAGCGCTATTCTTAGGCCACAATTATAGCTACGTTTCCCAAACCAAGTTCAGGCAATTGCTAATATCAAATTAACATAGTTTCTACAATCATATGTTAATCTATCGATAATTACACAAGAACTTGGAATTGTTTCATTATTACAAAACAACCCATCTCGTCATATTACTAGGCACTCATCCGAATTCTTAATATAATCAAGTTCTACATACAAACTAGTAGACAACATGATCTCAAACACACATTAACATTGACATAACATCAATTTCATCATATCATACAAAACCCATTTCAAGTTATGTACGAACACTTATTCGAATATCTAATTTGTTCAAATATCTTACACATACATACAAGTATGATGATCATGAACACTTATGTATCATCTATGTCATCATATAATCAAAACTCACTTCAACATCTACTTGTAAATAACCTACAAGTAATCTACATCAAATAGTGTATAATTTCTTTAAGTTTAACGAAATCAAGCATACATATACACTTAATTTCATCTTTGGATCATAATCCAACTATCTAATTGCAAGTATTCTACTTGTCTCAAATTATAACTTTCACCAATCTAAGTTTTTAGACATACCTTATGATCCCCTAATCGAGGTGATCAATAATTCATGTTCGTGCATTGATTTAGGTCTCAAATTGATCTTCAATTTGATGGATTAAGCTTGAACAAAGGTTTTGCCCTTGTTCTTTCTCCTGAGGGTCGACCAACACACACACTAAGTGTGTGTTGTGTCTAAACCTTTTATTTTTATAACACAAGTATCCTTTTTACACAGCTTTAGTCCCTCAAGTTTAGTTTTGATTATATATAAAGCTACAACTAATCGTTTATTGCTATTTCCATATTGCTAACTAGGTTAATTTGTTCCTAGTTATTTTGTTTACGGATTCACTTTTACCACTAACGGTCTTTTACCCGCTCTTAATATTAACGTGGTTTGATTACCAAACCCGTTTTTGGGGTGTTACATTCAAGATCTTGGATTTTGACTTTTTCCAGGATCTCGGATTTCAAGTTAGTCTGGTATCCTGAATACTAACGTTATTTATCGATTATTGCTCTTCTTTCTTTGACTTGTTCTTCCTATTAAATCATAACGGCTAATGCTAACTTAATCTATGCTGACTAGCCGAAGAAACATTGAAGAATATGCGGAATAAGTCATGTAACGGTCAAAACTAGAGATAGGCATATTCAGCAAGAATATCGGGATTATAGTTAATGTTATGCTATAACGGTTACTACTAACGACTCGGACTTGCAGTAATGATACACGTTATAGAAGCTTGTTGAATTTGTCTACAACGGTCACAAGGGAATATGCGGTGTATACTGGATATTTCGGGATATTTTGTTAAATATTTTGTACTATAATAGGAGAATATGTGATCGCAATAAGACACTTACGAACACTTCACTACAATACACACTAACACCTTTTCTCTGTAACACATAGTTGCGAGCAACATTGTTCACAAGTTGTACTTGTATTCTATATCAATAATAGAAACAAAGGCAGGTGATGATTGTCACCTTCCGAGGTTTTATGCCAGAGATCTCCAGGGATCAAGGGCTTTCCTCGTAACATATTGTGTCGTTTTTCTGCTTTATTCATCATACACATTGCAATATCCGAAAAGCACACTATCTCACATCTTAGGTTAATCACTAAATTGCTTCAGTAATTTTTGACTAAAATATTTCTAATATTTTGTTTGAATATTTCTAATATTTTGTTTTAGATATGATTGAATTTATTAACTGAAATAACTTGAATATGGTACATCCAAAGCGGAGGATAAAGTGCAAACCAATGGCCACTCAAATTAATTAAACCATCTTTTAGTCTAGTGAGGCAATTTCTTCCTTTTTTTAAAATAGTGAGGATTTAAATCCTATAATAGGTGGTTAGTTAGAGTAGATTAAAATTACGAGTTGTTTTTCTTAAAACGAAATTAAGATTTAAACTATCTTTTTTTAAATATTGAATCAGCCAAACCTTTTATAATAGAATAATTGCAGACTATAAATTTGCAACATCTTTATGTATAGAGGAGTTGTACCAAATGCTTAGGGTGGTTTTAAAAAAATTGATATTACGTTTTTAACCCATATTTGTTTGATTTTTTTACTTTTAACCCAAAAGTTTTCCTCTTTTGCAATTTAACCTCACAAGTTTTTTCTTTTAAATTTGTTCCTTTGTACTTTTCATATTTCGCAAATTTTTTGTTTTACGATTCGTTCTAGATTTTGCGAGTTAACACGTGCTTGTGTGGTTTAACGTTTTCACGTTTCGTTCTAATTTTTGCGAGTTAACACGGCTCAACGTGCATGTGTGGGTTAACATTTTTACGTCACCTATTTTTTCCCGTTTGACAGGTCTGTCGCAACGCACGGGTCCTAGATCGACTTGGTTATTATTTTCTATGTTTTATGTTTTGGTGTAATTTCTTTGCATTAACACGCTACAACTTCAGTGTTGATGGTCTCTGACGGTTGTGTGACATTGATGTTATTTGACACAATTATTCGTTCCCACCACAATGCTAGAGGAATTAGTACTAGGTATAAAATGTAGAAACCAAAACTGTGTTTATAGATTTCGTTTTAGGTGACAAACAAATCAAATGACAACCCATTATTTTTCCTATCTTAATCCATGCTATTTAATATTCTTATTTTCTAGATTCTTGCTTATCGTTATTAACTCCCCACCATTCATAAAAAAGTTCGAAACTAATAAGAGAACCCACCTTTGTCAATAGAAAATCTACAATTAACAAAAGAGAAAAATAGGAGGTGACTATTCATCAGACGACCGCCAAAAACCGACTTTTATTAGTCAAAGTCAACTTGATTGTGATTTTTGTACGGTTTTGTTTTTTTATATTTTTATTTTTGTAATTTTTGCACGGATGGTACGGTTTTGATTTTATTGGTTTAGATTGGATCCGTACATATGACTTACGTGGCATCGCTTCTGATCGAAAAGGGAAAATTTCTTGGAAAATCATGAAATACTTTTAATATTGACTATTTATATTTAGCAAATTTCTTTTTTGAAGCCATAAAATATTTAAGTTCGTATCTGGGAAATAATATTTTTGAAATCCTTCATCTACTTGGACGACTTGCACAGCACAACTTGAGGATGAATGAAGCATATTGGGTTTTGAGTGTAATTAACATCCTCATCGAAAGATTCAGCCCATACGTGGATCTAAGAATTGTTTACGGTTCGGTTTCAAACTGTGAAATCGTCAAAACCGATCATCAGTTTGGTTTCACGGTCGGTTTTTTATAATTAACTTTCGGTCGATCAATTTCAATGTTTTCAAACCGTAGTTAATGGTTTGGTTTATGGTTTATACCAAAACCCAACCGTATTAAACTGAATCGGACTTTAAGAATTTATTATTAAACTCTCTTAGATATTTCACATATACACACATTTTTACATCTAACTAGACATAACTAAATTTAAATACTTTTACATGTAACAATCCCAAAGAAACCAAACCAGAATCAAACTATTATTAATGGTATGGTTTGGTTCAGTTTACCAGTTCTACAATTTGGTTTCGGTTTACAAAAAAAAATGTTCCTAACGGTTTGGTTCACGACTTACCTAGAAACCACAAACACCCCTAAGTGGATCAATGGGAGAATGATGAGAAACCAATAACTCGAATGACTTGTATGTAAATACGTAAGAATGCCTAAAAAGCAAATAAAACAGGTCTATGAAGGGTTTTTTTATTAATTAGTGTTTATTTTCGTTTTTAAACCGTTTTTATTTATATATGAACTAAGTGTAAAATGTTGTTATTTTGATCAAATTAATATTTTATGCTGGTTATTTTAACGGAAATTAATGTTTCGATTAATGGATAAAGACTTATTTGTAACGTTAAAAGACTCTTATGATATATGATATAGATTTCCAATTTGGATGTTTATCTAAACTTTGTTAGAAAGTATCTAGTATTTTCTTTCTGTCCTGCGTCAATAGCTCACAGAAGGTGGTAAATGATGTTATGCAAGTACTTCTAAATTTCGGTATAAAAGTAAATAAAAATTCAAAAGAAATGTTAAAGAACACAAGGGTAAAGTCTAAAGTATTGCAATCTCATACATATAGCAATATTATTTATAATTTGTCCCAGAACATATACAAAATCATGTAATTAACTTCTAATCTAGTTATGATTATAGGTTAGAAATCGTGGGTTCAGATACTGTTGGATATTATGTCCGGTTTGCTAAGTCAACGCTACCGACCGGGTCATGACCCGCAAGAGTTACACCGTGGGCAACGAACTAAAATCTACTTAACTGGTTTAACTGGTAATTACGAACGCTATGCGAAACGGATCACATTTATATTTATGATCATAAGTGGGTCTATATTATTAATACTCGTTATTAATAATATAATTGTTTATCTTAACTAATAAACTTGTTGCGGGTATTAACTAGGAGACGGGTACATAGACTGGGTGAGACAGATATAATTTGTAGCACATGCACCCATGCTATGCCACTTGTCGCGCATGCACTCTTGCATCGCCACTTGTCGCGCATGCACGTGCATGTCCGCCACTTGGCATACATGCAAGGATCTCCATATCCTATTTAAATGGGTGTTGGGTCTTGCATTATGGGATTGGAAGAACTTGCTTAAATCTCTCAAAACACCCACAACAACCATAGTCGCCGCCGACCCACCCCGCTGCCGTTGTCGCCGCTTGTACCGCCGGCCACCACCGTCGTTACCTGGCCCATACTCGCGTTTAGCTAGTTCGTGTAACCAGCACGTGTTCGTTGAACCTAAGTGTCTCAACCGGTTTATTACTAACTGAAGGTATACCTAACTTCCCTATGGTTTGCGTTTTTTATTTCGTGTTTGCATGTCGGTGACCTTGTTCCATTGCGGGTGCTCCTTGGTATAAAAGTGTTCATACTGTTTATGCATTGTTACCTATGCTTCCATTGCTTAAAACGTACATATATATTTTTTACTAGTTAAAGTTTATTTTAACTAATATATATGGATATGTATATGTATACATACTTGTCAAAAGTGTTTTTGACTGATCTTTGTAACAAATAAATATATACATATATGAACCAGGTTCATAAAAATTTTATACCATGGATTTTCTTTGGTGTATGAGAGCCGATGCTCACCACATGCAAATCAAAACCGGTCTTTTTCACCGGAATAATAAGTCACAAACTTTAAAAGTCTAAAGTTTTTTATTTATTCTATTTTAGGTAATATATATATATATATATATTGGTCATATCTTAATTGTTAATATTTGGTTGACCAAAACTTGCCCCAACAAACTTTGGTTGTATTGAATATGTAAATCGGGCCTGATCTTGTGGTTGTGTTTTATGTTTGGTTTTGTCTATGGTTTTGGCCTATTTTGTGGCTCAAAGTTGTAATAGACTAGTTTTGGCCCTTTTTGTGGTTCAAAGTTGTAATAGATAGGGTTTTTATCTTTATTATGTTTACTTGTTAAATATTGTTGATACCAAGACCCATAGCAAAACCGAATGCCAAGAGGAGTTTTGGAATTAGTGGGAGTCGCTCAAGACAACAAGATGTACTCAAGTCTATCCTTGTGACCCCTTTGATCTTGCTACTTGGCTCTAGCAGGATCATAACCATGCCCGTATGATTTACATATTCGTTTTTGCTATTATGGTTGTCTTTAATAAATGTTATTACACATCAACCTAATACCAATATGGATTCTTAAAAGTTTTTTTAAATGAAATCGAGAAAAGCAAGTTCTAGCAACTTGATTTTAATAATCACCAGAATTTTAAAACATGTTTTTTTCTCACATCTTTAAAACTCATTAACTTAATAGTCTTCACTATTAACTTTAATTGGTTATTCAAGTTGCAACAAACTTAGTTTATAGGTTATTTAAAACTAATTGTCCTGAGAGGTGAAAGGGTCTTTTTGGTATGTCACAAATTTAATATCTAAATTAAAACCAACTATAATGACCTATTTGTTAAAAAATAAAATCAATGGTCTATATCATCCTACTACTGGTAACACTTGGGGCATAATGCAAACCATCAGTGTTGGAGCCATAGCACGACACTTGGTGTCTAATTTATCCTTCCAAGGTGTAAGGGTTTCGTCAACACATCCAACCTTTCCACATGTGACCGTTTTAGGACGACTATTACTTTTCTTCTCGTGTTATGTGCTACAGCTGCCTCGAGAACAAAAGTTGCATAGATGAGGCCAAACGTATCAATGAAATGGCAAAAGGTTGTCCTCGCAGCCTCATAAACCCCGAGAGTTGTGCTTTTCTCACAATTGACAATTGTTGTCAGTCCGCTTGAACCTCTTGCTAATGTTGTGTGCTACAGCTGCCTTTAGAAAGAGCTTCTAATCGGATTCCCGTTCCTTATCGTCTCGCCTCACTAAATAAGGAAAATAAATTAAAAATACTAATTAAATAATTTTGCTTAACAGATGTCATCTGAAAACAACTCCTCTTTTGCTCTCAAGTCCATACTTGAGAAAAATAAACTGAATAACACCAATTTTCTTAAATGGCATCACAACTTGAGAATCGTTCTCAAAATGGCAAAAAACTTTATGTTTTGGAAACCCCGATACCAACCGCACCTGAAAACAATACTATGGTTGCGAAGAAGGCTTTCGACAAACATAGAGAAGATGCCCTAGAAGTTGCTTGCCTCATGCAAGCCACCATGTCTCCAGATCTTCAAAAGAATATGGAAGACATGAATGCCTTTAACATGATTTAGCAACTCAAGCCCGTCAGGAACGCTATGACACCATGAAATTGCTCATAAGCTGTAGAATGCAAGAGGGTTCCTCAGTTAGTGCTCATGTCCTCAAGATGAAAGGCTACATCGACCAATTAAACAAACTTGGTTATCCTCTCCAAGATGAAATGGTTGTTGACTTCATTCTCAACTCTCTTTCCACTATGATCAATTTGTTATGAACTTTAACATGAATGACTGGGTAAAGATAATGCTGTAGCTACATGGGATGCTCAAAACGGCAGAGATGAACATTTCCAACAAAATAAACCATGTCTTAATGGTTTGATCCGGTAGTGTTAAGAAGCCTAAAACAAAGAAGAAGTATTCTAACAGCAAAGGAAAAGGCAAAACTCTCGTTGCTACCGAACTTACCACCAACAAGAGTAAATAAGCTGTGAGAGCCCCTCCTCCAAAAGAGCGGCAATGATTTAAGTGTAAAAAGATGGGACATTGGAAACGTAACTGCCCTGAGTATCTTGCCAAGCTCAAATTGAAGAAGGCCAATAGAGAAGGCACTTCTTCAGGTATTCTAATATACGTTATTGAGTTTCTCACTGTTTCTAGCAACACATGGGTATTTGATACCGGATGTGGTTATCACATTGTTAATGTCTTGCAGGGGCCTGAGAAGTGGAGGAAACTGAAACCAGGGGACATGGAGCTCATGTTGGCGATGGGAAGAAAGTCCCAGTTCTAGCATCTAGTACCTTTAATCTTAAATGTCCTTCTTATCTTGTTGTTGTTTTGAAGAATTGTCTTTTTGCACCTGGTTTGACCAGGAACATCATCTCAGTTTTGTTGCTTTTTGAAAATTGGTTTATATATGTTTTTAATGATGTTGCTATTTCTTCTTATCTAAATGGTACTTACTATTTTAAGGCTAAACCTCGAAACGGTATTTATGAAATTGATGTTCAACCTAGCAGTAACATATATCACCTTTCTAAACATCAGAAAAATGGTACTAGTGATTCATTCCTATGGCATTGTAGAATTGACCACATAAGCAAAGCACGCATAAAATGGCTCCAATCTAAGGGGATTCTTGAATCCACCGAAGCGGACTCATTTGATGATTGCGAGTCATGCTTAGCTGGCAAACTCACGAAGGATCCCTTCACCTTTGTTGGTGAACGAGCTAGTGATATGTTAGAACTCATATACTCATATGTATGTGGCCCTTTTAGAATCATGACTAGGAATCACGAGAGATACTTCGTTACGTTCATCGATGGCTATAGTCGATATGCTTATGTCTATCTCATGAAGCATAAGCATGAAACCTTTGAAAGGTTCAAAGAGTTTCAGAACGTAGTTGAAAACCAACTTAATGGAAAGATTAAATTGCTTCTCTCAGATCGAGGTGGTGAATACCTCAGCTTAGAATTCTCGATCATCTAAAGGAACGTGGAATAGTTTCATAACCACTCCACCAGGCACACCCCAACTTAATGGCATGCGTGATAGGAGAAATCGAACCCTACTGAATATGATTCGATCGATGATGTGTAGAACAAATTTGTCTCACTCCTTTTAGGGTTTTACTCTTATGACTGCTGCTCGACTCGTAAATCTAGCGCCAACCTAAAAGGTAAAAAAGACTCCATATGAGATCTAGCATGGGCGTAAGCCAAGTTTGAGTTACCTAAGAGTATGGGGGTGTGATGCATACATTACAAGTGATTCTAATGATAAGCTCGACCCTCGAGGTGAAAAGGTTGTTTTCATCGGATACTATAACCAAAGCGGTTATTACTTCTACCATCCTGATGCAAATAAGATTTCCATCAAAAGGAAGGCTAAAAGATTCCTAGAAGATGAGTTTCTTAGTCGGGGAACTGGAAGTAACTTAGTGGATCTTGAGGAAGTTCAAGGACCACAAACAACCGTTGAGAAGGTCGAAACATTTTAACCACAACAAATTGTTGACACTTAATCAGACTTGAACACAAGCCTTCGCAGGAGCATCAGGACTCGTAAAGAACCCGATAGATACCTTTGGCATATTGAGGGTTCTGAAGTCCTGACAGTTGTTGAGTCTGATGACGAGCCTACTAGTTACAAATTTGCTATTTCTAATCCAGATTATGCGAAATGGCTAGAGGCCATAGAAGCAGAGATGCAATCCATGCGTGACAATCAAGTCTAGGACTTGGTTAAGCTATCCCCCGAATCTCGGGCAGTGGAGAGCAAATGGGTTTTTAAGAGAAAAACCGACATGCATGGAAAAAACAAACCTATAAAGCACGACTAGTGGCGAAAGGTTTCACTCAAACTCAAGGTGTTAACTATGATGAAACCTTCTCACTTGTTGCTATGATCAAATCGATCAGGATATTACTTGCCATAGTTGCGTACTATGATTAAGAAATTTGGCAAATGGATGTTAAAACCACCTTTCTTAATGGACATCTCTCTGAAGATGTTTATATGGTTCAACCTGACGGTTTTATCCATCCCAAATATCCTAATAGTGTATGTAAGCTAAACAAGTCCATTTATGGACTCAAGCAAGCATCTCGGAGCTGGAATCTTTGTTTTGACCAGAATGTCAAAGAGTTTGGCTTTGTCAAGAATGAAGATGAACCTTGTGTTTAAAGAAAGGCTAGTGGGAGTGCTATATCATTTCTCATCTTATATGTAGATGATATATTGATCACTGGAAATAACATCCCCATGCTTAAGGAAGTTAAACATTGGTTGGGATCTTGTTCCGCAATGAAGGATCTTGGAGAAGCCGCATACATTCTGGGAATCAAGATCTATAGGAATAGATCTAAGCGACTTCTTGGGCTAACTCAGAGCACACACATAGATCAAGTGATAAGACGCTTAAGATGGAAATCTCCAAGAAAGGAGGTGTTCCAATAACTAAAGGAACCGTCTTGGACAAATCACAAGCTCCCTCTGACGACCGTGAGATAAAGCAAATGGAAGCAGTTCCATGTGCTTCCGCGATTGGTTCTATCATGTATACTATGGTATGTACACGATCGAACATCTCGTATACTTTGAGCATGACTAGCCGGTACCAGCAGAGCCCTAGGATTGCCCACTAGACTGCAGTTAAGAACATCCTTAAGTACTTGAGAAGGAAAAAAGATATGTTCTTCATATTTGGAGGAGTCAAAGAGGAGCTCAATGTAAAATGTTACACTGATGCTAGTTTTCAAACTGAACGAGATACCTCTCGCTCACAAACAGGTTTCGTGTTCACTCTCAACAGAGGAGCTGTCTCATGGAAAAACTCCAAGCAGAGTGTTGTGGCTGATTTCACCACGGAATTTGAGTACATTGCCGCATCGGATGCCGCAAAGGAAGCTGCTTGGATGAAGAAGTTCATAACCGATATCGATCTGGTTCCAAGTATCACGAAACCCATCCAGATATTTTGTGATTACACAGGTGCTATTGCTCAAGCCAAGGAGCCTAGATCTCATCATAAAGCCAAGCACATTTTGAGAAAGTTTCACTACATACGTGAGATTATGGAATGTGGAGACATCGTTATAAGCAAAATTGACACAGATTAAAACCTAGCTGACCAGTTTACTAAGCCAATGACTCAAGAAAAACATGATCGTCACATCGACGCTATTGGGCTTAGATTAGCTAGTGATATGTTTTGATTTAGTATTTGGATGTACGAACATCAAACAGTTGTACTCTTGCATTCATTTTTTATTTACTAGTTAAATGCAATTCTTGAATCCTACAACTGTGTTCGAATTCGATATATTTAATCCATGAATCTTGTATTCTAAATTATCAGTAGTCGGTCAAACTCGTGGGAACGACTCTGGATTAAGACTATTCTGACTTTGGACTAAAGGAGTTGACTTCCAAACTCACAGACCTCGTTATGAATGATGTTGGATGTAACTAGCATCAAATCATCTTCATGGATCTTAGTCATAAGATGTATTTGATTTAGGTATACTCATTTAGTATCCTTTGACCTAAGATACATACTAGAACTTTCGTTTACTAAAAACTATTCTTTGATCAGTGTCAACCACTGTCGCATAACTGCCAGTCATAAAGGCATTGATTGGGAATAGTTATGAAGTTCAGTGGGAGTTGTATGTAGTTAAGATGGGATTCTATACTCTTACATTGTATGTAACAGTTAGACATCTGGACGCCCTCGTTGATTCAAACTGGTGAAGTGTAAGGCCTTACCCAAACTTACTATATGTTTCATTAGACCACTTTGGTTCTTGAACGAGAACGATAATGATTGAACGCCATGTGAGATTGAATCTGATCCATGTCTCATTATTCAACTGATGTCTTATAGGGAAAGGATAGATGACAATGATTGCCATAAGTCTACTGTCTTCAAGTAGCAAGATATTGCTAAAGGGAAGATACCTTGGTTAGTGACTTTAAAGTGTCATGACATGTTGGAGGCAGCTATGTGTAGCTAGAGCACTGCTGGCTGTCTGCGTTGAGATCTTATCAGAGACCGTCCAAGTGGGAGCTGTTGATATTTATATCCGGTTCGATAAGTCAATGCTACCGACCGGGTCTTGACCCGGAAGATTTACACCGTGGGCAACGAATTAAAATCCACTTAACTGGTTTAACTGGTAATTACGAACGATATGCGAAACGGATCATATTTATATTTATGATCATGAGCGGGTCTATATTATTAATACTCGTAATTAATAATATAATTGTTTATCTTAAATAATAAACTTGTTGCGGGTATTAACTAGGAGACGAGTACATTGACCGGTTGAGACGGGTATACTCATCTCGCCATTTATCGCACATGCACCCATGCTATGCCACTTGTCACGCATGCACTCTTGCATCGCCATTTGTCGCGCATGCATAGCCTATTCGCTACTTGTCGCACAAGCATGTGCATTTCCGCCACTTGGCATACATGTAAGGATCTCCATATCCTATTTAAATGGGTGTTGGGTCTTGCATTATGGGGTTGGAAGAACTTGCTTAAACCTCTCAAAACGCCCACAAGTATAAAATAAACATGCATTTATCATGTAGAGTTTGTAAAGTTTTAGCATGTTTTCATTTCGGTTTGTCAAGAATTTATCTACTTTTAATCCAAATGCGTTTTGCAGGTCTTGGTTTGTGAAAACGGTTGGAAGGATGGGAAAAAACGAGCTAAAATGATAAATAGAACTGAGCCGGAACGTGATTGAATCGAAAAGAGGAAACGAATCAAAATTAGAAGTTTTTGGACCTCTGGCGGCCCACGACCGCAATGCATTGAACCTCTCACGCCCCGCGAGAGGCTAATAGTTATCACCGGAGTTATATCTCGATCGCGGGCGTGACCGAGTGCCCCTACTCCTCTCGCGGCCGGCGAGAGAAGGGTTTATCCAGAAAGTTTCGAAAGCCAGCTGATTTAGGATTGTTTTGTTATTTATTTGAGTTGTATTACAATTGCAATACATCTTGGATCAATTGGACGAACTCAGATCTTGTGGAGGAAATTTTCTGGAGAACTTGAGCAGAAAGAAGGTGATCTAGGTTACGGGAATCATTCGGGCTATTAAGGAGTTTCGAGGCAGGAGCATATACGGTTTTATTGCAACATCTCGATCCTTTTTATTCCTTGTTTAACTTGATTATGAAGTCTTGTTTGAACCTTGTTTACTCAGTTTTTACAAACATGATACTTGGCTAGATTTATTTCAGTTACCTAGGTTTGGATGATGATTTTATGAAAGTTTGGTTTATTTTAGTTTAATTATGGTTTGAATGTGTATTTGGTAAAATTCACAACTTAATTTTCTAGTTTGGTGTATTTGCATGATCTAATTGATTTGTGATTGTTTAATTGTTTTACATGAATCTAGGTGGATGTCTTCCATAGAATAGGTTTGTGTTGCTTTTTCGTGTCTTTAGGATTCGAGAAACAATCGGTAAATTGGCCAATAAAACCGGGAAAACAACTAAATAAAATATAAAATCAGTTTTATCATTATACCTAAATTAATTATTGAGAAATAATAATTAATTAACTGAACTAATCAGATAAATTGTTAGGTTTAGGTTTTGAGAGATTCCCAAATCTAATTTACTTGTCATAATTAAGTCAGTTAAGCTAAACTAGAAGTTGTAGTTGGTCTAGGTTAATTATTGAGAAGTAGTTAACTAATTAGACACTTTACTAAATTAAAAGATAACTGAAAAGGAATCTTTAAAACCAGTGAACAAATAATAATTTTAGGTTATCATAGGTGTCTTCCTGAGAAGGGTCGAGGGTCCTGTTCGGTAAACCTAGAGTTTAATATTTTAAGATCCCGGTAAATCATTCAACCTAATAAAGCTATTATCAAATCAAATGAGTAGTAATCTAAGAATCCAACTTAGGTAACCAGTTCATTATTCCTGATTTAATTTCCAATTTCTAAAAAGTTCAAAGTTCAATTTGTTCCAATTAAATAGTTTTAGTTCAATTAATAATTTAGAATTAGTTAGAACCCCCCCCCCCCAAATATATAAAGTTGTTTTAGTTAAGTCTAAATTAAGTAGTATTTGTAATTAGAGAGTCTCGTGGGTTCGATAATCCGGACTTACTTAAACTATTCTATAATTGATCGGTCCACTTGCCGGTTAGTAGTTTAATATGATTTAGGAGTCTAGAGTTTAATTTGAGCATAGAATTAGAGTAATTTTATTTGTTTTTAATTAACTACTTTCAGAACATCTAGTTTTTGGCGTCGCTGCCGGGGACTCTCTCATTGACAATTGCGTTGATTACTTGATTTAGGCTTCATTATTGCACTTGTGTTTAATTATTAATTTTTTCGTTGGGTCGTAGGAGTCTAAATTATTTTAATTAGTTTAATACTTATTTTTTAATATATATTTTAATTGTTTTTGCTGAATTATTTTAGTTATCTTGTTTCCGGTTTAGTGGATGCCCCATATGCGTTCGCAAGGACCTCCGCCTAAGCCGCCGACGGATACGCCTTTTCCTCCCGCACCAAAGGTTAGTGCTTCTTCCTACACTTTTTCCAGTTCATCCTGCCCTTTCATACCACATGATTTTGATTTCACACCAAAGCCTTCACCACCCGGTTCCCCATCACCC
Organism: Scalesia atractyloides; assembly: GCA_947069175.1. NCBI lineage: Eukaryota > Viridiplantae > Streptophyta > Magnoliopsida > Asterales > Asteraceae > Scalesia > Scalesia atractyloides. Next base: position 21,318,633 of record CAMTDV010000027.1, read on the forward strand.
CGCGTAGTTCATAGAAACGTAAGCCCACCACCGCCACCACCTAATTTCCACATGGCCAATAACCAAACCATCTAGCAACAGGCCACCACCGGTTTCACTGGTGCGAACTCACCCATCACCCTCCCGCCAATGAATAACGATAAAGCTTGGCAAATCCCTTCCTATATCATGACCGCTCTCACCAACTATTGCCAATAACACGGTCGTGATGACGAGGATGCGCCTGCCCATATCAACCGCCTCACCTGTCTCTGTCACACGTTCAATATGGAAGGTGCGGGCAACGAAGCCCATTTCCTTCAAGTCTTTCCATTCTCACTTGGGGGTCGAGCCGCCATCTGGCTTGATTCTCAACCTGCCGGTACTTTTACCACTTGGGCCGCTCTACGAGATGCTTTCCTAAAGAAATACTTCCCACCCGTAAAAGCATCTCGCCTTCGTGATCAGATCCATTCGTTCCGAATGAAGCCTGACGAGCCCTATCATCTAGCGTGGGAGCGTTTCCAAACCCTAGTGTCCCGCTGCTCTCAACACGGCTTGTCGGATTGGGCATTTGTAGAGAAATTCTACAACGGTCTCACCCCCGAGACCCGCGCTTGATTCGATACATCTGGTGGTGGACATCTGAGGGAAAGAAAACAGTTACCGTGTGTAATGACCTTTTTGAAAGCTTCGTACATTCCGACGTAGACTACAACACTGCCGGCAGGAATTCAATTCTTGTTTCTCGTACCACCCTGGTTAACCGGGGTCTACACCAAGTTAGCTTGGAAACTACGATGGCTGCTGCACTAGATAGCTTTAAGAGAGAGGTCACTAAAGAGATTCAGGAGCTGAGAAAGAAAATAGATAGGTGTGAGGTTTGTCGAGGGGGTCACGATACGATAGAGTGTCCAACCCTCACTGTTGAGCAGGTCGAGTTCATTACTGGTCAAAGTAGAGGTCCTACGAACCCTTTCAATAATAACAATAATTCAAATTATAACCCGAACTAGCGTAGTAATAATAATAACAACTTCCGATCTTCCGGTAACCCCCCTGGTTTCCACTCAGGTTCATATCAAAACAGAGGACAGGGTCACTACTCTAGTGGAGGGTTAGGTCATTCTAGTCAGTTTAGTGGTGGGGGTTCGACTCAGGAGGGTCAGACTAGGATTGGAAGTTCAGGGAGCAGTCTAGATAAGATTGAGGAGTTATTATCTCAATTTGTTGTTAAGGATCAAGCTACCCAGAAAACTCTCGCGGAACACGATCTCCTCTTGAAAAATCAACAGCCCGCACTCTTGATTTGAAGAGATCGGTAGGTAGTATCGTTAAGCAGCTGCAAGAGCAGCCACACAGCCAGTTTGCGGGTAATACCCAACCTAACCCATCGAACCAACACGAAAAGCGATCACTACATGCAGTGGTACGAGTTTGAAAGAAGTGGATAGAGAGAGGGTAGGGGTAGAGGTAGAGGTAGAGGAGCATGATGAGAAAGTGGATAAGGAAATCAAGATGGAGGCTCCACCTAGGGTGCACACTAGGCTAGACCCAGCAATTACCACACCAACCAGTGGACCTTCAGTAGAGCATAAGGGAGAGAAGAAACCGGTAGAGGTTAGGCTATCACCACTCGTAGATTCTTCACGTCTACCTTACCCAGCATCTCTTAAACAGCAAAAATACTTTAAGGAATACAGGAATTTCCTTGATATGTTTACTCAATTGAAAATCAATCTCCCGTTCATCGAATCCCTTCAGCTTATGCCTAAATATGCTAAGTTTTTGAAGGATTTTCTAAAACGAAAATATAGGCTGGGGGAGCTTTCTAATGTTCCATCGACTGGAGGGGGCTCCGCCGTCGTTCTAAACAAGTTACCCGAAAAACTGACTGATCCAGGTATCTTTACGATTCCATGCTTATTTGGCGGGTCCATTGCTCCAGCTCACGCCCTAGCAGATCCAGGGGCTAGCATCAATTTGATGCCTTTCTCACTCTATGAGAGATTAGGTTTAGGGGAGCTCACCCCTACTCGTATGTCACTGTCGCTAGCTGATAGGTCTGTAAAGTATCCGCAGGGAATTGTAGAGAACTTATTGGTTAAGGTCGATAGATTTGTCTTTCCCGTGGATTTCGTCATCCTAGATATGGAGGCTGACAAGAAGGTGCCCATCATCCTAGGTCGCCCATTCCTTCGCACCGCGAAAGCGCTCATTGATGTTCATGATGGGAAAATCACACTTCGCGTGGGGGACGAGAACGTCACTTTCGAAATCGCAAGGTCGATGCAATACCCAAGCGGTGGCGACAGCAATAGTGGCCCTTGTCACTCCGTCTACTTTCTGAATTCATTCATGTCGTGCGTTGATCACTATCTAGAGTATATTAGCGGAGCGGACCTAGTGAATGAGAGTGTAGTAGCTGAGGAGAGCGACAACGAGGATATAGAGGACAACCCCCTATGGGTTCCCGAGACCTTAGATTTTTGTGAGGTTAGTGCAACTAGTGAGAGTACACCTTTAGAGACCCCAGTAGCCATAGAGCTTAAGGTCCTCCCGTCCCACTTAGAGTACGCGTTCCTAGGCGATAATTCGAGCTTACACGTTATTATCTCTTCGAAGTTGTCGACGGAGGAGAAGGAGCGTTTGATAGAGGTTCTAAAAGCCAATAAGGAGGCCATCGCTTAGAAATTGTCTGATATCAAGGGAATTAGCCCTACCTTCTGTACTCATAGGATCCTTATAAAGGACGTCTTTAAGCCAATAGTGCAACCTCAGCGTCGTCTAAACCCGAATATGCAAGAAGTTATGAAGAAAGAGGTGCTCAAGCTGATGGAAGCTGGTCTCATCTACCCAATCTCCGATTCGGCATGGGTAAGTCCCACTTAGGTTGTTCCCAAGAAGGGGGAATGACAATGGTCATGAACGAGAAGAAGGAGCTTATCCCATCGCGAATAGTCACGGGTTGGCGGGTGTGCATTGACTATCAAAAATTAAATGACGCCACCCGCAAGGACCACTTCCCGCTCCCGTTTATCGATCAGATGTTGGAGCGACTCGCAGGACAACAATTTTATTGTTTTCTTGATGGGTTCTCAGGTTACTTCCAGATCCCAATTGCTCCCGAGGATCAAGAGAAGACAACCTTCACATGCCCGTACGGTACTACGCGTATCGCCGCATGCCGTTCGGGTTATGTAACGCTCCGGCTACTCTCCAGCGATGCATGGTCGCTATCTTTCAGGACATGATCGAGACCTCGATGGAGGTTTTCATGGACGATTTCTCTGTTTATGGAAACACTTCCGACCAATGTCTTAGTCACCTAGATGCGATGATGAAACGGTGTGTCGAAACGAGATTGATGCTGAACTGGGAGAAATGTCACTTTATGGTGACAGAGGGGATAGTGCTAGATGTCGCGTGCAAGTATAGAGGTCGATAGGGCGAAGATAGATCCTATCAGCAGACTCCCTCCACTGACTAGCGTCAAATCTATCCGTAGTTTTCTCGGTCATGCGGACTTCTACAGACGGTTCATTAGAGATTTCTCTAAGATCACCCGCCCCATGACACGACTCCTCGAAAAGGATGTGCCCTTCATCTTTGATGACGACTGCTTGAAAGCCTTCACGATCCTTAAAGAGAAGCTGGTGAGTGCTCCTATCCTCGTCTCACCCGGCTGGAGCTTGCCCTTCGAGCTCATATGTGATGCGAGCGACTATGCGGTCGGCGGCATTTTTGGTCAGCGACGAGATAAACATTTTCATCCTATTTACTACGCTAGTAAAACCCTTAATGATGATCAGGAGAACTACACCACTATAGAGAAGGAGCTCTTAGCTGTAGTGTTCGCGTTTGATAAATTCCTCTCCTACCTCGTCCTTTCCAAAACCATCGTCTTTACTGACCATGCGGCTCTTCGCTTCCTCTTCCAAAAGAAGGACGCAAAGCCTCGTCTTATTCGGTGGATTCTCTTGCTTTCCGAGTTCAACATAGAGATTAGAGATAAGAAGGGAGCAGAGAATATGGCCACTGACTATCTGTCCCGATTAGAGATCCAAGTAGAGAAGAAATCAGAGAAGAAGAGATCGGCGATAGATTCCCCCATGATTCAGTGGAGTTTGTGACAGCGGAAAAGGAGGGGATGTCGTGGTTTTCCGATTTTGCGAATTACCTCGCAAATGGAGTGGTACTGAAGGGTATGACCACTCAGCAGAAGAAGAAATTCTTCTGCGATGTTAGGCGATACATATGGGATGACCCGTTTTTATTTCGGGTAAGGGGAGATAGGATTCTCAGGCGCTGCGTTAGTAGAGAAGAGGGGGCGGAGATTTTGAGGCACATGCATGAGGGACTGACAGGAGGTCATCATGGTCCGCACGTTACCGCACAGAAGGTTTTCGATTTTGGTTTTTATTGGCCCTCAGTAGTTAAGGATGCTCTAGAGTTCGTTAAGACTTGTGATCGTTGCCAGTGCACCAGCAACATCTCATCCAAGGACGAGATGCCCCAACATCCGATCCAAATTCTTGAAGTCTTTGATGTATGGGGGATCGACTTCATGGGACCGTTTCCCGTCTCTAGCGGGAATCGTACATCCTTGTGGCTATTGATTACGTTTCCAAGTGGGTTGAACTCAAGCTTTACCCACAAATGATGCCCGAGTGGTGGTGAGATTCTTGAAGAAGCTATTCACCCGTTTCGGTACCCCATGAGCTATTATTAGTGACTGTGGCACACACTTCTGCAATGTCGTCATGGAAAAGGCATTGGCGCGCTATGGTGTCACTCATCGCCTCTCCACCGCTTATCATCCTCAGACGAGCGGCCAAGTGGAGAATGTGAACAGGGGGGTGAAACGGATTCTCGAAAAGAAGGTAGGCAAGAGTCGGAAGGACTGGTTCGATAAGTTAGATGATGCTTTATGGGCGTTTCAAACCGCCTATAAGACACCGCTAGGCACCACGCCCTTCATGATCGTTTATGGTAAAGCCTGCCACCTCCCGTTAAAACTTGAGCATAGGGCGTTGTGGGCTTTGAAAAGCCTGAATTTGGACCTCACTGAAGCTGCCAAGAGACGATACTTCCAAATTCACGAGTTGGAGGCACTTCGAGATGCGGCGTACGAGCGTTCATGGAGCATTAAGGAGAAATCTAAGGCGCTGCATGATAGGAGATTGAGAGGTGTGAAAGAGTTTCAAATCGGCGACAGAGTGCTCTTATATAATTCGAGATTGAAACTATTCGCTGGTAAGTTGAAGTCTAAATGGTCAGGCCCGTATGTGGTAAATGAGGTATTCCCGTATGGAACAATCGAGCTGAAAGATGAAGCTGACGGAGGGACGTGGAAGGTCAATGGGCATCGATTGAAGCACTATTTAGGAGGACCGCTAGATCCCATCGAGAAGGAGGAAACTCCTCTCGAAATTCCACCTCCTACTGCTTAGGCTCTTGAGTATAGGCTCAAGTGTAGAGTTTGTACAATTCGATATTTATTTGCATTTCGTGTCTGTTCTAATCTTAACTTGTGCTTCGTACTTTGTGTGTTTTTGTTTGTTTGTGGGTCGTCTTAGTTGTTTTGCAGGTTATATCACACCACCATCGATGGGAAGCTTTCCGGTTGCAAGCGGGGTATTTCATTAAGTTTATACAAGGTCAGTGAAAACTTTCACAAATTTTCTAAGGCACAAACCAGACAAATACTCAAAACTTTCTGTGAAAACACCCCTCTCGCGGGGCGTAAGAGACATAAGCCACCTCGGTCGCGGCCCGCGAGAGGCTTGCAATTTCGGAGATTTTAGTTCGGTCGTGGGGAGCGAGAGGATTAAACTCCTCTCTCGCGGCCCGTGAGAAGCCCTATCTGCAGTTCCAAAACCCTAAAAGCACATTCCATCCTTTTCAACCCCATTTTCCTCCACTTTCCCACACGGTTCCCCCATTTTTCTTCACCAAAATCCCCCATTTTAACCCACATTCACCCAAATCTTCCCCCATTACTTCCATACACTAACCTTAACCAAGTTTCAAGTGCAAACCTGCATTTTTCCCTTTCAACCGAGCTCTTTAACTGTGTTGCAACTTTTCCATTATTTGCTTACTAATTCTTACAGATCGGCGCCACGGTATGTTTTCTCGTAACCTTTATGCTTTCATTTTCATATTATATCTAGTTGCTGAATATATTTTGGTGTTTGATCTAGTAATAGTTGCATGTTAGGTTATTTTGCGGGTTGGGATACACTTAGTTTGGGTTGAGTTTTTAATTGTGATGGTTGTTAATTTATGTGGGTAGATTAAGTGTAAACAGGGTTTCTCTTGGCGGTTTGGTGACGTTCAACATTGAGTGTGGGGATTCGGGTTGGTTAATATTGGTACAAAAAAAATCAGATTTTTAAGATTTCCAACCCATATGTTCATAAAGTTTTCATCTTTAGACTTACACTCAATGTTGGATGATTTTTCGGCACCTCGGTTTTAATTTTGGGCAATTAAAGTGCCGGAAGGGGGGTAGTCGTATGGTTTTGGATATATTTTGGGGGTTAGTAACATTTGGATGTTCATGCATATAGGATTCTGTCTCGCCCGTACTCAATCTCCATTCGGGCGAGATCCGGTCTTATTAATTAATAATGTTACACACCTAATAAAATATATCTAATATTATTTGGTAAAGTGTTTATCTTTTTCAAAACTGACCGCGAATGTGATGCTATACAGTCATTTGTCCTATATGGTTGCCTCTTTCTCATGTTCTACTTGTCGAGCAGAGCAGGACGAAAGAGGAGAGGGCCAACACCTCGACAGAGAGGTGACCCAGGAGGTTTTCAAAAGAAGGCACCCCCACAGTGTTCAGAAGGATGAGCTGGCTAGGTTCTGGAGTACTATCTCTGCCGCTCCATATTCTAACAACATGGTAGCAAGTGACATTATCGATCCGGTTTACCGGTTTATTCACAAGATACTTGCTGCTACATTGGTTGTCGAGGACAGGGAGACAACAAGGTGAACCAGGTGAGTTTATTCTGTTTGATGTGTATGGTGGAAAAACGGCCATCGAACTTGGCAACTATTTTTGTGTGGTCGATGAAGCGGCTGTGGAGGGGAGGCCTAGGGTCAAGGGTATATTGTGGGCCCCTGATTACGTGCTTAGCTGAGAGTCTTTGGGTGTTCGACAGATATCCCCAAGACAGAATGAGAGAAGGCCTAGCCCCATGCGTCATGAGTATTCGGGACCTCCAGGCTGCCACGATTTTGACTACCCAAGAGCCTGTTAGCTAGGAGCCAGTTCGGCAGGGACCGCAGGTGCAGCTTCCTCTTGGTTCTGAAGCAGCGTCATCTATGCAGGCCGGTGTTCCCACTCGATATTAGCGGCCGGTCACTCGTTAAGAGCTGCCAGGACGATAGTATCCTCTTCATCAGCCTCGCCCAGACCCACTGACTTTGGATTCTTTGTATGATAGGATGGAGACTGGGTTTGGGGACCTGCGAGGCTATGTCGATCAGCAGTTTGGTGGTGTTCGTCAGACCATGATGGAGAGTAGGCGTACGCATGAGGCTAGCCAGCGAAGGCTGGAAGACGGGATAAGGTACATAATGCAAGATTTGAACATGGGGTTCCATCCTACTTTCAGCATCAACGTGGTCAGCCGGGGTCAAGTCAATTTGCTGGTATGGAGGACATCCAGCTGTACCAAGTCTTCGAGGCGTCAGAAGAATCGGAGGATGATGATTAAAGCAGCAGTGGAGCTTTATCTTTACTATTTTTCTTTTATACTGTTTTAATTTCATGATGGTATGTACGTTAAACAATTTACTTTTGAGTGGTAGGTTGTCTCATCCTTGCATTAGGGACAATGCAAAATTTAAGTGTGGGGATGAGATAGTAGAGTAGAGTAAAGTAGTTGGTTTATTTAAAAACAAAATCTGAAAATGTCTTTTGAAAAAGAAGTTTGCATGAAATTAAACGGAAAATGGTAGAAAAATTAAATTTTTATTCGGTTTCAAATAATAATAATATGAGAAATAAAATGGTGAGTTTGTGTCTAACTTGGGATATGTGAGTAGGCTCAATGCTGTTCTTATGTTCTTTGAGATTAATATACCGTAATTGTCGGTCTACTAGTGGGTGCTCATCTAGGAAAAATGGAAAACTGAAACCACCAAAATAGTATAAGGAATGCCGTTATAAGCTAAAATCTTTAGAATTTTTAATGATGTAAAAGAAAAAAAAATAGAAAATGAGCTTGATTGAAAAGGAGACGAGGCCTATGGAATCTCCCTTGGGGATGGTGACTCTGATCGAGAATCCCTCTAGGATTAGTTGAAATTTTAAGTATCGAAGCCCACGCTGTTGCTCTCGGGGATGGTGACTCTGGTTGGACAGCCTCTAGGTTAGATATACAAAAAAGAAATCAAAGGCTCGAAAGGAAGAAAAAGAAAAAAAAGGGAAAAGAAAATTACTTGGTTTTAAATTCTTTATATTTTGGTATAAAACGGTTAGGAAATGGTTTAAATAATTCGTTCCTTTTGTTCCATAAGCTTGAGGTGGGATTAGTTGTATTGTGGATTCTAGTGTGAGACCTTAGGTAGATAGACTGCACTTAAACTAAATTCACATGATAAGAAGTTTAAACCGAATTTTGAGTTTAAGTGGATAGGAATACTTGCAATCGCGGTTAACATAAATTTCATTCTCTAATGAAAATAACCTTAACCTTTGAAATCGGATAATTATTTGGTTATGATTCCGTTTGTGCACAATTCTTTTTCGAGGCGAAAAAAGAGCAAGTGTGGGGATATTTGATGTATTGAATAATGCATGCATTTATCATGTAGAGTTTGTAAAGTTTTAGCATGTTTTCGTTTCGGTTTGTCAAGAATTTATCTACTTTTAATCCAAATGCGTTTTGCAGGTCTTGGTTCGTGAAACGGTTGGAAAGATGGGAAAAAACAAGCTAAAATGATAAACAGAACTGAGCCGGAACGTGATTGGAACGAAAAGAGGAAACGAATCGAAATTAGAGGTTTTTGGACCTCTGGCGGCCCGCGACCGCAATGCATTGAACCTCTCATGCCCCGCGAGAGGCTGATAGTTATCACCGGAGTTCTATCTCGTTCGTGGGGCGTGACCGAGTGCCCCTACTCCTCTCGCGGCCGGCGAGAGGAGGGTTTATCCAGAAAGTTTCGAAAGCCAGCTGATTTAGGATTGTTTTGTTATTTATTTTAGTCGTATTACAATTGCAATAAATCTTGGATCAATTGGACGAACTCAGATCTTGTGAAGGAAATTTTCTGGAGAACTTGAGCAGAAAGAAGGTGATCTAGGTTGCGGGAATCATTCGGGCTATTAAGGAGTTTCGAGGCAGGATCATATACTGTTTTATTGCAACATCTCGATCCTTTTTATTACTTGTTTAACTTGATTATGAAGTCTTGTTTGAACCTTGTTTATTCAGTTTTTACACACATGATACTTGCTAGATTTATTTCAGTTACCTATGTTTGGATGATGATTTTATGAAAGTTTGGCTTATTTTAGTTTAGTTATGGTTGAATATGTATTTGGTAAAGTTCACAACTTTAATTTTCTAGTTTGGTGTATTTGCATGATCTAAATTGATTTGTGATTGTTTAATTGTTTTACATGAATCTAGGTGGATGTCTTCCATAGAATAGGTTTGTGTTGCTTTTTTGTGTCTTTAGGATTCGGGAAACAATCGATAAATTGGCCAATAAAACCGGGAAAACAACTAAATAAAATATAAAATCAGTTTTATCATTATACCTAAATTAATTATTGAGAAAGAATAATTAGTTAACTGAACTAAGCAGATAAATTGTTAGGTTTAGGTTTTGAGAGATTCCCAAATCTAATTTACTTGTCATAGTCGGCTAAGCTAAACTAGAAGTTGTAGTTGGTCTAGGTTAATTATTGAGAAGTAGTTAACTAATTAGACACTTTACTAAATTAAAAGATAACTGAAAATGAATCTTTAAAACCGGTGAACAAATAATAATTTTAGGTTATCATAGGTGCCTTCCTGAGAAGGGTCAGGGGTCCTGTTTGGTAAACCTAGAGTTTAATATTTTAAGATCCCGGTAAATCATTCAACCTAATAAAGCTATTATCAAATCAAATGAGTAGTAATCTAAGAATCCAACCTAGGTAACCAGTTCATTATTCCTGATTTAATTTTCAATTTCTAAAAAGTTCAAAGTTCAATTTGTTCCAATTAAATAGTTTTAGTTCAATTAATAATTTAGAATTAGTTAGAACCCCCCCCCCCCCCCCCCCCCCCGCCTAAAATATATAAAGTTGTTTTAGTTAAGTCTAAATTAAGTAGTCTTTGTAATTAGAGAGTCTCGTGGGTTCGATAATCCGGACTTGCTTAAACTATTCTACAATTGATCGGTCCACTTGCCGGTTAGTAGTTTAGTATAATTTAGGAGTCTAGAGTTTGATTTGAGTATAGAATTAGGGTAATTTTATTTGTTTTTAATTAACTACTTTTAGAACATCAACAACCATAGCAGCCGCCGACTCACCCCGCTGCCACTGCCACCGCTCGCCGCCGCTTGTACCGCCGGCCACCACCGCCGTTACCCAGCCCATACTCGCGTTTTGCTAGTTTGTGTAACTAGCACGTGTTCGTTGAACCTCGGTGTCTCAACCGGTTTATTACTAACCGAAGGTATACCTAAACCCCCTATGGTTTGCGTTTTTTATTTCGTGTTTGCATATCGGTGACCTTGTTCCATTACGGGTGCTCCTTGGTATAAAAGTGTTCATACTGTTTATGCATTGTTACCTATGCTTCCATTGCTTAAAACGTACATATATATTTTTTACTAGTTAAAGTTTATTTAACTAATATATATATATATAGAGAGAGAGAGAGAGCGCGCGCATGGTTTAAATGAGAACTCTAAATATCGCGAGAACCGTGAGAACAAATGAAAAAACCACGAGAACTTGGTCAAGAACAGTTCAAATCCAAAATTTCTTTTTACACTTATCATTATTATTCGAATACAATGTTAGAAATTAAATTTACACGTTTAAATTTATATGAATTCATAAATAAAGAAAATTTACACATTTATAAGTTTGTCATTTACGCATGTGTGAATTTGTTATATTTACACATGCGTAAAAAATATAGTAAAAGTGATTTTGCAAGGAGAAATGAATTATTTGATGTTATAAATTCTTTTTGACATTTATTTTAATTATAATGTGGTTTGTATTAAAAAAAATCGGTTTTGATTGGTGTTTTCATTCGTTCTCACGGTTCTTGCAATATTTAGCAAGATAACCCTCCCCTATATATATAGGTAGAGGATCATGTGAGAAAATTTAAAAGTGTGAGAAGGATAAGAAAGATTATGGAGGTGACATGTGTCCCTTTTTATTTTGATAGTTTAAAGGTATAAGTGTAATTGAACTAATAAAATCTAATTATGGAATGAATATATGCAACCGATTTTATTAGTTATTGTAGGAATTTTCGAATTTGAAATAACACCCTAACTCATGAAAACACCACAACATGTATATTGAAGGTATACATCTTATAAAGAACAGAAATATAACTCATAAAAACACCATAACTCATAAAAACACCACAGCATGTATATTGAAGCATACATCTTATAAAGAACAGAAATATAACAAAAATAACACCATAACTCATAAAGATACCATAACAGTTATATTGAAGGCACGCATCTTATAAAGAACACCATAATATTGAATAAAACAGAAATAACACCCTAATATAACACAAGTCAACACTTTAATTAGAATCAAAACAGAAATAACACCCTAAATATATAAAAACAGAAATAACTCTACATATGTATATCAATATGGTACTCATATTAAAGATAAAAAAACACTCGTTATTATGGTGTAATTTTTTTTTAAAAAGTTACGTATAAAAAGTTATTGATGTTTAAAAAAAAAAGGAAACTTTGCATGTGTATTAGTGTTAGTTTCTTAATTTAAAAATATTAAATTTACATTTATACTCTTAATCTAGAAAATTAGTTAGTTTAATAGTCAACATTATTTACAGAATTGACACTATGATCTCAACCATTAAATTAAATATCTAATGGTTTAAATTCTTTATTATCCTTCTCACAGTTTTAAATTTTCTTATAATAACCTCACTATATATATATATATATATATATAGTTGTCAAAAGTGTTTTTAACTAATCTTTGTAACAAATAAATATATACATATATGAACCGGGTTCATAAAATTTTATACAGTGGATTTCCTTGAGATACTTCGTAACCATACACATAATTCACACTTGCCGTAGAACAATTCGGCAAAGGTCAACATGAGACTAATCACTATTCATCCACACATCTCTAAGGAGTCGATACCTGGTGTGATATGCAATGCATAGGAGCTGCTGGACATGGGAGACTCGTGACACACTCTTCACTGCTCTCGAGTAAATCCTGATCAAAAGGATCAAAGTTCATCATTTTGGGTAGTAGTCTTAAATAGGTTGTGCCTGCGGGTTGATAGGTCGAACTTGATAAATCTTGTCAAGCACATGAACCCAAATACAACACTAGTTCTGTATATTAACATGAATACAACCCGTTTAACCTTTTTATTACATATTGATACTCTATATATATAAATGCCCAGAAAAAAACAAGTACATATAGAACAATTAAAAGTTTAAACTATAAAACTCGAGCGTCATTTCTCTTTTATCTTTTGAATTTCAGAATAAAATGCTCAACTGGCTTTAAATTATTACTTATTATATGAAACATATTTATTAAAATGGTATAAAAATAAACGGGTTAACCCGTGAATCCGTTAGGTTGACGAACATGGACCAGTTTAGCTAATGTGTTTGTGAGTTCAGCCTGTTTAGACTAAACACAAACCCACAAATTCGTCATAAGTTTGCATAAGTTTAAATATTTCAGGCATAAATAAGAACAAAACTCTTTTGTAGATCTAATAAATATAAATAAGAAAAGGAAATGTTGATTAGTTTGAAAAGTAAGGTGGCACACCATCATCTTCTTTTACACGTCGTTACCCAGCCCACGCCCGCTACCCTTTTTCATTCCCTATATTTCCACATCAGTGAGGCGTTACCCGATAACAATAAGCCTAACCAACTTTTTTTTTCTTTTGTAAAAGTGAAGGTACATTTTTGATTTTATTGGCTTTGAAAATTTTATCATCCGTACGAAATGGAAAATTTCTTGGAAAATCAATGAAAAGTGAAGATACCTTTTATATTGACTGTTTATATTTATATTAGCAAGGTTTTATGTAGACACAAAATATTTAAGTTCGTATACTTATATTAGCAAAGTTTTTAATAGCCAAGTTCGTATGTATTCGAAATAGTTTAACTCGTTTGTTTAATTGGACAATTTGCACGACACAACTTGAGAATTTGGAATGTAGTTAACACCCTTATGAAAAGATGTCAAGTCATGTGGATGAAATGAAACCGATAAGTTGAGTGACTTATATTTGATTCAGTGGAAATTACAAAATACAAGGAGAGCTTCACATCAGGTGGTAAATGGTGTTGCTCTTAATATTTAAAAATTCAGTTTTAAAGTAAATAAAAACTCAAAACCAATGTTAAATTAGACAAGGGCATCTAAACTATTGCATATCTCATCACTATAGCAATACTATATGTATAATTTACATATGTTTGAGGACATGGTTGAATATAGAAGTTTGTGGAGACATATGATTAAAATAAAGGAACTTTTAAGAGGATAGTACGGTTTGGTGTTAGTTTCTTGTCTTAGGAGTTTGTTTTTTCAGTTTATTTTAGTGGCCGGCCTTTGCATGTTATCGTTTACCTATGTGTCTGTATGATTTGTTATTTGTCCCTATTATACGTGTTCACCAAATTTCTTTTTGGTAGCTTAATAAGTATATTTTTAGTACCCTGTTTTTCTAGCTCCTTTCAAAGTAGTAGCTATGTGTCTATGTATTTTTTTTATTTGACTTTTATGTCTGGATATGGCCTTGGAGTCGGGGTCACCGGAAGCCCAACCTCTTTACCTCATGAGATAGAGATAAGACTCGTCTACATCCCACTCTCTTCATACACCACAAATAGCTTGTCTATAAGTGAGATTGTACCGAGTATGGTTGTTCTTGTATTTTGTAATTTGGTCCAAACCATATAGACAATAAAAATGTAGTTACTTCTAATCTAATTATGATTATAGGTTAAGAGACAATGGGTTCAGCCATACACATAATTCACACTGGCCGGAAACCCAACAATAGCTTCATTGGTTACAATTCCGGCAAAGGTCAAACATGATGACTAATCACTATTCATCCACACATCTCTAAGGAGTCGATACCTGGTGTTACTGCAACCATCGACGTTTTTCAACGACCAAACGGGCTTTACTGAAGCACCAACAGCGTGAGAAGAGTCAACGATTGAAGTCAAAGGTGATTCCAATTCATCTAATTCATCATCGCTTGTGTTTGACTTTCGTAAGATTGAAGATCCACTGCGCGACAAACGGGCCGGGCTTCCATCATCTCCTAAAATGCATCCTATTAAAGATGCAGATGGAGGGTGATATGCAATAGGAGCTGCTGCACATGGGAGACTCATGACACAATCTTCACCACTCTCGAGTAAATCCTGATCAAAAGGATCAAATTTCATCATTTTGGGTTGTAGTGTTTAATGGGCTGGTTTGCGGGTTCACGGGTCGAACCTGATTTATCGTGTCAAACACTTGAACCCAAACACGACACGAGTTTTTGCAGATTTTGACATGAACTCGGCCCATTTAACCTGATTTTTATTCTTTTTCTTTTTTGCATATTAATACTCTAAAATTAAAAGTTCTCAGCAAAAAAGTACAAATATATATTAAACTATAAAACTCTAGGCTTATTGCTCTTTTATCTTTTGAATTTTGGCATAAGATACCCAATGGGTTTCAAGTTATTACTTATTACATCAAACACATTTTAAAATTTTAGTATAAAATTAAATGGGCCAACCCATGAACCCACCAGGCCGACCCGAACATGGACCCATTTAGCTAAATGTGTTAGTGAGTTCGACCCAATACTCACTAAACCTATTTAAATCAGTTTTAAGTTATTACTTATTACATAAAATACATTTAAAAAAAACTAGTATAAAACTAAACGAGCTAACCCGTGAACCCACTAGGCCGACCCGAACATGGACCCGTTTAGCTAATTGTGTTCGCGAATTCAACCCAAAACTGAGAAAACCTGTTTAGATTAAACCCAAACCTGCGAATTTCGTGTAAGGTCAGTCCCGAAATTCACACCCCTAATTTTATCAGCCCGCACAATTTGTCATAGATTTAAATATTTCAGGCATAAATAAGAACAAAACTCTTTTTTCGAGAAACTGACCTCTGAATCCAGTGCTTCAAGCACCACTTCAGGAAGCGGGTCGGGGCAAAACTCATCTGGGGTGAAATTATCAACAATCCGCTTTATTAATGGTACACCAAAAGTAGGACACACCTTCAAAATAAAAGAGTTAGATTTTTAAAAAAACTCGAGGAGATGATCGGATTAGCAGATTTTAAATAATAGTTTTGGTGTTATAAAAAGTTAGAAACCTCGCTTCGGATTGTATTGCTTAATAGCATATCCTTGGGAAGCATCATGAGCTCACTCAATGCAGTAAGGAGATGAAAAGTGATCGGTGTGCCAAACCGATCAGTTAGCCAGCTGGACCAGTTTCCTATCTGTAACATCAAAATAACTCACAGATTAAAAATGACCCGTTTGACCTGTCACCCAACCCGTCCATTTTCTTATATGTATTTGACCAAAATAACACATATTAAAAACTACACATTTGACCCATTACCCAGCACGTCCATTTTCCCATCTGCAATTGACCAAAATAAGTAAATAACACATATTAAAGGGGTGAGCAGAAAAAAAAAACCGAACCAAAATTTGCGGTCCGGTTACAGTTTTGCATTTTATAAAAACTGAAAAAACCGAACTGAATAACCTAAAAATCATTTTTTAAAAGTTTCCGTTATATATTGATTTAGGAATTATTAATTTTACTCTTGAATGTTAAGTATTTATAATAAGAACATTAACATGTTTATTTATCATTGAAATGATCTATCCTACGAGAAATAACAAAACTTAACATAAAATTTAAAGTATTCTAAAAGAAAACGTCTTAATAAAAACTTTTGAGAAACATTAAAATAGATTAGAAGGTTCTTAAACTTTAAATTATACTTTTTAAACTTTAAATTATACTTTTTATTTTTGAATCTTACGTAATTTGTTTCAAAAACTGAACCAAACCATTGCTGAAAACCGAATTTTCGGTTAGGGTTACAGTTTTACCCTAAAACAGAACCGAACCAAACCGTGCACACCCCTAGAAATACTCGTTTGGCCCGTTACCCAAAACGTCCATATTCCTATCTAAACTTGACCAAAATAACTTACATAATAAAAATACTTGTTTGACCCGTTACCCAACCTGTACGTATTCTCATCTAACTTGGCCAAAATAACACACATATTAAAATTACATCTTTGACCCGTTACCCAACCAGTCCATTTTCCTATATGCACATGATCAAATAAACACAAAGTATTAAAAACTACCCGGCAAGTGAATTAAACCTAAGAATAAGTTAGTTTTGCTAACCGTTCTTTTCAGTAGTGCACCGGCTCCAACACTTGCTTTTCCTGATGGAATAGGAAGAACACTAGAATCGCTAATGGGGTCCGACACAGGGTCGGTTGGAACCTCGTCACCCGATTCACGAAGAATGGCGTTGAACATAGCTACATCTAATCTACTCACGCATTGTTCCATTATCTATAACAAAGATAATAACAAAATGAAAATCATTTATCACATTATTAACATGCGTGCCTCTAGGCATGTATAAGTTTATCGAGCTAAATAGAAATGCGTTACCAACATAGACAGCACGCTCAAGCAACCACAGTTGTGCCCCGCAGCTCGAATGGGACAGATCCGTTCACAAACATCTTTGAAAGCCGTTTTCCAAAGCTCGAAAGAGGTAGTTGTTTGACAAAATTTAGAGGAATCGCAATCTGTAATGATCCCCTTTGTGGCAGTCAATTGCATATAAGGAGCAAGAGTCTATAAATGATTTTGATAACGAGGTCAGAAAACTATAAAATCGATCTTCGCCAAACAAAAAAGTAAACAGGTGGCAATAGGCCTGTAACCGAACTAAACGTTCATGAATTGTTCGTGAACTTGTTCGGCGGGAAGTTTGTTTAGTAAACGAACTAACATGAACACATTTTTTTGTTCATTTGGTTAAACGAACAAACATGAAGATACGTTTGTCCGTTCATTTATGTTCATGAACATCCATTTATGTTCGTTCATAATGTTCGTTTATTTATATTTATTTAGGTTCGTTTCAATTTAAATACATAAGTAGTTATATTTATATAAATATTAAACATAAAAGACACTTTATAACTATTTATATAAATATCACTAATTGGTAATTGGGCTTTTTAGTAATAAAAATGGGGTTTTCAATGGAATTTATCGTAATTAATCACTAAATTATATAAAAAATTACTTTATTTTTGTTTATGCTTAGTAAATTATGTTCATTTGTGTTCATTTATGTTTCTTCAATTATGTTCATTTGTGTTGTTTATTGTTCATTAAATTATGTTCGTTTAAGTTTGTTTGTTAATATTCGGTTAAGTTCGTGAACTGTCCGTTTAAGTTTTATACGAACGAACATAAACGAACACGCACATGCCCATTTTCTTATTAAACGAAGATGAACAAAGAAATGTGTTCGATTATATGTTCATGTTCGTGTTCGGTTAAAGTTAAACGAAAAAACATGAAATTATGTTCGGTTACTTTATTTTTGTTTATGCTTAGTAAATTATGTTCATTTGTGTTCATTTATGTTTCTTCAGTTATGTTCATTTGTGTTGTTTATTGTTCATTAAATTATGTTCGTTTAAGTTTGTTTGTTAATATTCGGTTAAGTTCGTGAACTGTTTGTTTAAGTTTTATACGAACGAACATAAACGAACACGCACATGCCCATTTTCTTATTAAACGAAGATGAACAAAGAAATGTGTTCGATTATATGTTCATGTTCGTGTTCGGTTAAAGTTAAACGAAAAAACATGAACATGCCTCTGTTTGTGTTCGGTCGGTTCATTTACAAGTCTAGGTGGCAATTTTAACCCATTTTGACATATATAACTATAACCAAGTACCTGCCACCAGATGGATTCAACAATGCGTGAGAACATCCAAGATTCTACTTTTTCAAGATCAGAAATAATCACATGCGCGTCATTCAATTCATTAGAAGTCGTGTGTAGACCGCTTCTACTCCCGTTCAAATACGTATCTTCCTCAATAGATTTGTGTATTAGCGCTCTCAGCATAACAGAATTTGACAACCAGAAAGTCAACCTGTAGTCAAGCACAGAAACACCATCAAAACTCAATAATTCCAACCAAACACGTTACACGTGTAACTCATTGGATACAAAATGTCAAAATCTACCTTGCAACATCATTTCCACAAGCTTTTGCAACCAAAATCAATCCCGAAACAATACTTTTCGATGAGTTCGATCTCCTCAAAGAACTCTCTTTGCATGCATGAAAATACAGCCGAGAAAGACGACGGGCCGATGCATGAACTTTTCTAATAGAACTTCCGTGTTCTGCAACTACCGAATAAATACTAAACTCAATTGCTGCAGCTTCCGTTAGTTCACCTTCAAGAACTTGTACTCTTTGTTCCAATTGTTGTACCTTGCTTATCATATCTTTCCTTCCGTTATCCCGATCATGAACACCAACATTTTTAAATCTCTCTATAACTTTGCTAGCCCTTACAGATCCATTGCTAAGGCATGAATCCAACGAAGAACCGACAGAGTTCACATTCCGTAATCTATCAGCATCAAATCGAAAATCCCCAACGGTTTGACTTTGACTTTCTTGAACATTTTGACTTGCATCCAAAATTTTGAATTGTATACATTGTTCAGTTGTGTCATCATTGGCAAGAGCCTTTCTTGGGAGCATTGTGAATCTTGAGTTACGGATGTTTGATAAAGTGGCACGCGCATTTTCTACTTCAGTGTACAAATCTTTTGATGACAATATATTTTTTTCGTAAGCAGCCCTTTTATCTTGAACAGAGACCTTTTTACCATTAACTTTTTCTGTGGTTCCACATATAGCTTCATATCCATCCTGCAATTAACTGTCACCCGATTAATATGAATTCGGCTCAACAATCTTAATTTCTCTTGCAAAATTAGTAGTGAATTTCAGTATTTTTTATGGCTAATCCATACTATGACCCGTTGGCCGATAATAATCTATACAGGTTTGAATTATTAAATCCAATTTGTTTTTAGTTTAAAAAATAAATAAAAAAGTCAAATGTCATTTTCGTCCTTGAGGTTTGATCAGTTTTGCGACTTTCGTCCAAAGGTTTGTTTTTTTGCATCTAGATCCAAAAGGTTTGAAATCTTGCCATTTTAATCCTGCTCGTTAACTCCATACATTTTTTTTCCGTTAAGACGGGATTATTTTCGTCTTTTCTGTTAACTTAAAGGGAAATTCGGTATTTTAAATACTTGTACATTATGCTAAATGCTTGTACATAAAGTGAAAAAGACGGAATTGCCCTTTAAGTTAACAAAAGAACGAAAATACCCCTGACTTAACGGAAAAAAATGGATGGAGTTAACGAGCCGGATGAAAATGGCAAGATTTCAAACCTTTTGGATCCGGATGCGGAAAAACAAACCTTTGGAAGAAAGTTTCAAAACTAAGCAAACGTCACCAAAAATGGCATTTTACTCTAAATAAAAATAGAGCAAATTCAAGTACCTCTTTTTGAGAAGTTGATATCCCATTCAATCCAAAAGTCGAAGAACCGGTAGGCAACGAAGATTGAGAGGAAATATCGTCATCCGTAACGGAAGCAGACTCGGCTTCTTCAGCATACTCTTCATTCATCAAAGCGGAAACAGATTCCGATCGATCTGTACCCATTGATCCTTCTCTGACCAAACTCTCCCTAGACGATGACCTTGCATGATTATTTCTCTCAACCGTTTGGATTTTAACAAAGAGCATAGGTTGAGCTGTATTACCGAAAGTCCTCTTGCAGTTAACAGGCACACTAATCTTCAAACTCCCTTCAACAATACCATATTCTGCGAAGTCTATAACTACAGTAGCCAACAACTGCCCTTTTACACTTTTGTCCCTACGCGGTTCATACATATTAAACGCTATACAATTCGTTAAGAAAGTTTCGTCGTCCCCGGTTTTGACTGACGGGTCTCTTGTTAGTGTCACGTGAACTTTGAAAGTTTCGTTAAATACGATTTTACCGTCACCGACGCCCGTACCGGAAATAAGTGGAGCGACTGGCTTAGTAGACCCTGAATTTTTGTCACCGTGTTCCCATTGTAGAAATATGGATCGAAGTGATCGTAATGATTGAGAGGGAGGCCATGGCTTAATCTCGATGAGATTGATAATATAATCAAGCTGGACGTACGGGTTCTTCCTGCTCTTTGTTTTCAGTCCCAGTACCATTTTTGTTTTTCGGGAATCTTTTGATGGAAAAAAGGTTAGTTAGTGTCTGAAACTGATATGAAATAGCAAGAATTCCAAAGGGGGTGTTTGGATGCTTGTTTAACTTTTAAACTGATTATTGCAACTTGAACTTGCAAAGTTAACTTTTGCAATTTGAAGTTTAAACTAATTATTGCAATCTGAAGACGTAATTGCTAATTTATACTAATTAATTTTGGTAACACACAGCCAAATGACCCCATGCATAACAAGTAAAGAGGATCACCCAAACAAACAACAAAAATATGCAATCCAAAATTTCATTCAAACCAAGTTTCATACTTCTTGGCCGAGGTGTACAAAACCCAAGTTTAGGCCCAAACCAGTTCGGCCGTAAACCGACTCGGTTTTTTCATCATGAGCTTAAACCGGTCAGGCCCAAACCAGTTCAGTTTCTGAATCGCTTTTAGGTTTGAAAGTCCGAACCCATCCAAATCGGTCGGGGCTTTTTTGGTACCCCTCTGTTCTTACTACATTCATATTAGGAAGAAATCATAATTCATAAAACCTTTAGCTCCTAAATCAATGTACACCTACTTAACCCTTCTACAGAAATCATTAGTGTTTAAGCAATTAAATCAGTAGATACATAAAACCTAACCAAAATTGCCAAATACCAGTTACATATCAGAACAAATTACCCGAGCTTGCTCTAAATTGCAGAAAGCATAACATCTAACTCAAAATAACCACAATACCTTTAATTAGGGCAAAAATCGACCATTTCAGTACCAAAAACCCCTCACTCAACTGCAACAACACAAACGACCGTAAACTTATCACAAATTCACAATGCCATGATCAAGTTTACGAAAATGAAACAGAACTGAAGATAAATTGAAGAAAAGGAAACAAGTGATTCTAAAACTTACATGGAATTAAGCGTCACTGAATTGGGTGGAAATGTGGACAAAAAGTAAAAGGTCGTTCCGTGCATGTGAGATGCTCGGTTACCCACACAGACCAATTCAGTATATTTCTCAAAGTTGAAAGAAATGAGAAAGTGAAGCCTTTTTTTCACTTTCGGTCCCTCGGGTTTATATTGTGTTCAGTCTAACTGACTGACGACACCAATGAAGTTCAGATGGTAAAAAAAAGTTGTGCACTTGAAGAGATGTGCAAACTCGGAATTAGTTTTGAGATATTTTACGGGTTGGGATAAACATGAGGTAAGATAATGCTTGTCGGGTTGAGGAGGTGTTTACATGTCTTAAAAACTGAATATGTTAATATATTATATGATTTAATAACCATGATAGATAGTATGTTCAAGTTGTTAGAGATATGAATTATTAATTTGGTAAAATTACTAGACATGTGGTTGAATATTTTTATATTATAAATTGGTTTCTAGATGTGAGTTTAAGACTGGGTTTCATGTGGACATTCAAACGACTAACTTTTAACTACATAAGACCGTAATATATTTACAAACCCGATGAATATTGTGAGATAAATGTGATATATAATCACATAATCGAGTATAAAACTGATATAATTAACACCGGAACTGTTGCAAGTTGGTAACTTACACCATGAGAGTTTTAAAAGATAATTTAAAAAAAAATGCTTTTATGGTTAAAAGAAAAGCTGGGAAAGGCAAAAAGGTGAAATATTTTGTTATTCATAAATATTTTAATCCATAACTGTATATTTATTTACTAGCAGTCATTAATTAGTTTTGATTGCACCATTAATGATCCATAAGTTTTTTTGAACGGTAAATTTGGAATACTGACAGACCACTGAATATCAACGTGTCACGAAGGAAACTATCCGATTATATCCATCTTCACTAAGCATAATACCTATACATCATTTAGAAGAAAAGCTAGTAAATATAGAAAAATTTCTTCGTATGAATCGAACCTAAAATTAATTTAGTCATAAGGTTTTATCCACCCCAAATATGCTACTAGTAAATCCATAAGTTAAAAAAAAAACTGTACACATATTTAAAAATGCCGTTAAAAGGATTAAGAAAATGTTTTTAAAAGTTTTTATGAGACATAAAAGAGCAATTAAAGCAAGTGAAAGTATATTGAATGATTGAAAGACGATGAGGGGTAATGAGTAGTTGAAAAAGAATTAGTTGTACTCGTGTAAGACGGAAGGTCAAACACACGCGCCAATGACTCCAAAGAGGTTACGACGGAATCGCCCGCTTGCCGAGACGACGGGTGAGTGGATGTCAGCATTCTAATTTTCTTATTGTTATTGTTACGGTGGTAGAGCGCGTGGCTTTATGCGGTGACGAATGTTAAGATTTTCAACTGGTTGAAAATGTATATGTTTATAATTTTCTATAAAATTGGGGTTCAAAAACATATATACCCAAAAATTTTTATATAAAAACTGCATACTCTCCACTACTAATTGAAAAGTTCGGAGGTCGGCCGCCCCCTCCCGGCCCTGGCTTTATGTGATATATTTTATTACTAGAATGGTGTACTAGAATGGTGTCCGCATGATGTGGCGTCAAATACATAGTGTCAGAATGTATTTGGTTATTATTTTCCATTGAAACCAAAGTC
This sequence comes from Scalesia atractyloides, assembly GCA_947069175.1. Taxonomy (NCBI): domain Eukaryota; kingdom Viridiplantae; phylum Streptophyta; class Magnoliopsida; order Asterales; family Asteraceae; genus Scalesia; species Scalesia atractyloides. Next base: position 21,341,850 of record CAMTDV010000027.1, read on the forward strand.
ATCGATTGGTCTATTTTAGTAACCAATCGGTTTGGTTTATTCATTTAGATTGACCGTTTTTTGTTTGATTCGTTTAATTTTGGTTAACGAAGAACACCAAACTCAGACTTAAACTTTTGCTTATAAATAAATGAAATTGATAGTATCCACATTTGTTTGTGTGTCATAGTTGTTAAAAGTCATTGCCTCTTCGGACATTTGATTCAGCATACAATTGATTCACGGCATTATAAAAAATGGTACGCATTCCCGTGAATTCCTTTCGGACATTTGTAAATACTCGTCGCCCTCGTCGGGAGTATTACCGCTCGTGATTTGTTTAATAGCAGATGTCATTTTTGTATTGTCGTAAAACTCTTTTCAACCTACCGTCCAATCCCTCTTGAAAGCAAAAATATTATGCTTTCACATCACCAGCAATTTTTAAGAACAATTGTTTTGATATACGAAACCTGTAGCGAAATGTATCATGATCATACTTTGGTTCATCAACAAAATAATCATTCATAAGATTTCCGTGACCTTATACGCGATCACGTTTGATAATTTTTTTAGAAATGCCCAACGATCTCCATTCATAGTTGATGACAGACTCGACCACAAGTACACTCAGTAGGCCTCGTGGCGCTAATTACCGTGCGCCAACGTCCATCTACCTCTTAAAACACAATATGTTGGCGGTAATTCCCGACCCATCATAAGTCAGTGATGGGAAAGGGTGACAAAGGACTTCAAGTCACAAGTCGCTGAACTTGAGGGATCAATGTTGACAAGTTGGTCATAATTGGTTAAGTTTCCTAATTATGTTATAATTATATTTGGTAATGTCTTGGCCACCAAGTTAAGATTAGCCTATATAAACCAAGTTAGGGTTAGACATTATTAAGAGACAAGATAAGAGATAAACCGAGTTATGGTTTATGATTATTGTAATCAAGTTTTTGAGTTATATTTTATTGGTTATAATAAAAGTTCTTGGAGAGTTATTCCATTCATTCTTGTTCTTGTGTATTGGGACTTGAATTGGTATTAGAGCGAAGTTCAATCATCAATATCAAATGGGTACTTGAGTTGATCGAGCGGCTAAGAAGTTCTGAGTCGATGATCGGATTGCAAGTTTTTATTGGCCGCAACGGAGTCATCATTTCGGGCGATCAAAGGCAATCTTATCAAGTGAAGTTTTCCGATCGTCGGTATTGCATCACATTTTACGGCTGTTGTGAGTTGTTGTTGGGCTTTAAGTTGGAAATTTAACCGACGACTTGTGATGGGTATTCTGAGAAACGAATTCAAAAGCAACAGGCGTTGAGGTTTCCTTTTGTTTTGTGGCGGCTCAAGAACTTACACAGTTATCTTTCGTGCTATTAAGAAGATAACAAAAATTTTAAAAAAAAGTCAAAAAGATGGTTTGACTTATTTGTTAGCTAACGTGGGATTAAAAAAAAGAAAGTATAATAGTTAAGTTGATTTATTGTTTTTTTTCTTTTCTTTGTTGGTTCAACAAGTTGGGTTTAACCATTGAACGTTGATTATAATTTGGGTTGTGAAAGCGGGTTCAATTCAGGATTTATTTTATTCGAGTTTTTCAATCTGTGACCAAATTTATGGGAATAGGTCGGTTTGATTCTGAAAAGTTGTTCGACACTAATTTGTTTGTATTTGTTCCAACGGACTGGAGCAAGGGGGTTCAATTTAGAGTTTGATTTTCATATGGGTTGAATGATTTGGTGTTTAACCGACATTTGAACAAAGCATATGAATTGACAAGGAAGAACCGATCGTGAGGATCAAGACCGACAAGAGGATTGGTAAGAAGATCGAGGTCCGATCAAGTTTCTTCAAGAAGCCGCTATCTATGTTGTTGCTTGCAATTTAAAGATGAGCCTAAATTTTAAAGGAACATGTTATGATCCAAGAAGCTGGTGTTTGCTCAAGATTGGATCCGAGTCAATGGTGGTGCGAGTTCTTATGACCAAAGGACGAGTCGTGGACAAAGGGCTAGTGGAGTACAAGGTCGTAAGAGTGTTCGAGCTAGGAAGGAGCCGAAAAACACAGCTAGAGATCACGATGTGTTTTATGAGAATCAAGCCAAAGAAGACATGTTAGAGCCTACTTATTTCGAGTCAGAAATTAAGCAGGTGAGTGTTAGCGGTAATTCCCGACTCATCACAAGTTGGTGATGGGAAAGGGTGACAAAGGATTTCAAGTCACAAGTCGGTGAACTTGAGGGATCAATGTTGACAAGTTGGTCATAATTGGTTAAATTTCCTAATTATGTTATAATTATATTTGATAATGCTTTGGCCACCAAGTTAGGGCTAGCCTATATAAACCAAGTTAGGGTTAGACATTATTAAGAGATAAGAGAAGAGATAAACCGAGTTATGGTTTATAAGTTATTGTAATCAAGTTTTTGAGTTGTATTTTCTTGGTTATAATAAAAGTTCTTGGAGAGCTATTCTATTTGTTCTTATTCTTGTGTTTGATTATTCGATTGAGACTTGACTATAGGTCGTGTCAGAGGGGACAAACCTGATATTCCTTGTTGGGGACGTCGGGCCCAAGGCCCATCAGCCTATCTCTTTCTCCACACTTTTCGGCGATAAGTACCAACCTCCAACCACAGGTTTAAGGATCCATTCTCTCTCACTCTCACAATTAACACGTACTCGTTTTAGTTCTTAAAACGGTACTTATTCTCACACTGGAGGGTGGTTACGAGGAGAACCCGCATCTTCTCCTCTTTGTAACGAGCTTACGGTGTTTATTATTTTGCAAATCGCTCTCAAGACATCATTAGTTATCAATTAGAAGAGATTATTAACCCTCTCTGTAAAAACTACCCCTTAATTATAATCACATACAAATTAGAACCAAATTAGAACCGGTGTTTCTTTAGTCATGTTTGTAATTCAATGCATTTACTGATAGTTAATGAATTTGAAGTCGACACATGATGTTTGCCTATTTTATGGCCTAGGAGGTTTATTGTTTGTCATGAGTACTAGCTTATAAACATGCCAAATAAATGATATATTTTTATACAATATAAATATATGGTTGATAAGAGAAAGGCTTCATTTAAAAACAATAAAGCTTAATTTAATAATGAAATTATGATACTTGAGAACTTAATGATTCAACATACAACTGTATATTAAGGTTGCATTCAACTCCATATTTCCATTCATTTGACATAGTTGCCCATTTGTACTTTCTGTAATCAATGATCATAACTTCTAAACTTGAATATTTCTTACCCTACAATGTTAGAGTGGTGTCTTCGTGATGTGACAGAGAATACAGACATTTCTAAGAAAGCCCAATATTCTCTTTGACCTAGATGGCTTTGGTTCGAGGCAAACTTGAGGACGATTTTTTTTTCGAAAACGATGTGAGAGCATCGTAGTTTATTTATAGGTTTTACTTTTGAAGATTATTTTTGTTATTTTTGTTTGGTGTTATCTTTTATTTTGTTTCCATTATCCCTTGGGTGTTTTCAAACATGGTTTTCCTTGGTTGAATGTTTTATTATTTTTTCAAGTTTCTTTGGATCTTATTGTAGCCGAACTCTGTTCCATTTCGCTAATCATCATTAGCTATGGTGGACGTTTATTAACATATGGAAATTATAAAAATAACTATAGTACTATAAATTAAAAAAATTAGTTACATGTAAATCTAGAAAGCTCAAGTTTGTCTATACACCATGAATCCATGACGGGTAAGCTGCGCTACAACTCCTAGATAATCTAACAGTTATACATTACAACCCGCATCTTGCAAGATTTAAAAACTCTAATAATTTGATTAGGGTACACCACTTATTTACTTAACCACCAGGATGCTGCCACTAGTTATAGTTGTACATAGTGAGTTTTGAAAGTATTCTTTAACTAAGCTTTTAAAACCTACATTTTAATATACTGATGTTCAAAATTTTCAATTGTTGTTTTTTTCCCACGTATTAAATCCATGCCTGAAATGAAAGAGTGAAAAAAAGCCATGTCTTTTAATAAAAAATCCCTTCAAAATATATTTTGTACCATTCATGAAAACCCGAAAGTGTGTTGGTTAGTGGAGCGGAGATTAAATCAGAAATCAGAGAGTGGACTGGACAGCCCAATTTAAATGTTTTAAATGGGCCCTAAAAACTTGAAAGCCCTGGTTTTGGTGACTGTAGTCGGATAAGTTGACATGACATGTTTATTTAGATTTGAAAAAAAGAAATTATTGTTCTATTCTATTTTATCATATCATATTATATTATATATATATAGGTTGGTTAACGTATAAGAGCCTTTATTCTACATTACGTACGCGATTATCTCAACCGTACGATCTGGTGCGAATTCACTCTTCAACATGCGGTTTTGTGAGACAAAACAACATGTGAATTTGAATTCCATACCCATGCGCTTTCTCTACAAAATCCACACATGCGATTTCACATATATACATATCCGCCTTTTCAATATAACACGCGATTCAGGGTCACGTACGATCGTACGATAAGGGCTCTTGTACGTTATACTTTTTCTCTCTCTCTCTCTCTCTCTCTCTATATATATATATATATATATATATGAGGAGGATTTTCTTGAGAACATGAAATTTTGTGAGAACATTAAGAACCATTTTCATCCCTTGATAATGATCAATCAAGGGCTAAAATTAAATGGGGGATTAAATGAGTAGGGAACCATTAAATAAGATATAAAAGGGCAAAATTGTAAAAATACATTTAGAAAAACCCATTACCATCGCACAGACCATCAGTCCTCCAAATTACCTTCATCCTCATGAAATCACAAACCTAATTCTTTACAACTGATTTTCGACACCGCAGACAAGGCTGGCGCCAGAGATAACTAAACCAAAAGCAAACGTCAATACCATAAGTAAGGTGTACATCTGCAATTGATTTTTTGATTCTCTGATTGTTTTGTGTTTTTGGAGTTGTTGATTTTCCATTCATTCGTCTTTCAATCTGCAAGGCAACTTATTGTTGTTTTGTTGTTGATTGAGGGTATTTGGTGTTCGTTTATTTTGTTTGATCTATGTTGATTTGGATCTTGTTGAGATTTTAGAGTTACATGAGGATGTAAGAGGGATCATTGGGTTTGAGTAATTAAACATAAGGTGTTTAATGAAATGTCTAAGTGTGTGTTGGGTTGATTTGTTGGGTTTGAGTAGTTGCTTATGAGGTGTTTGATTAAAGGTTTAAGTGTCTATTGCATTGATTTTGTTGAATAACTCATTTTTAGTGATTGCATATGAGGTGTTTACATAAAGGTTTAAGGTCTATGTGTCTATTGGGTTTACTTTGTTGGATTAGATTTGTTTAAGTAGTTGTAGACGAGGTGTTTGATGAAATGTCTATGTCTTATATCCCCACGACATTACGACTCTATTTGATTTGTTTTCCTTATTCTTTAGTACACTGCAAGCAGACTGTTGTAGTTCTTATAAAACTGAAATATTGTTAGCTAAGTTACACTGTAGATAAAGCAAGGTGTCCTTTGATAGACTTATTAAAAAGATATTGGGTCCCTTTTTTTAAAAGATGAAAGAAAAAACCACAATTAAAAATAGCAAATGTGGTTGAAAATTTGTGTTATCATGGGTTCCTGAATACTTAATGATCATATCTATTATTCAGGATTACTCTATAATCTAAAACTTAGTTTTTTGTTATTGCAAGCTAGCTTTATTAATGTTAACGGCAGGCAATGTCATGTTGAACATAAGAAAGTTCAAGTTGAAGGAGTGGGTGGTGATAAAGGAGTTGTCGATGACTATGGCACTGGTAGTGCAGTGTTTGTGGCAATGGTGATATAGTCTGAACCTATTGGCGAGTTAATTTTTTTTGGCATGTTTTTGGACTCAATATCGATATATCCTTGTGAAACCAAGACACTACTTGTCAAGTGTATTAGAAGGTTGAGGCCTATTTAGTGTGGTCTAAAGATCTTTAGTTTAGAATTTGTATTCATTGGGCTATTGATCTTTGGCTATTTGTTTGTGTTCGACAAAATTTTCGTCGGATTTACAATGTTGTTTAATTACATTTTATTGTAACTGAGAATTTACACATGTGTAAAACATAAACACTTACACATGTGTAAAACATAAAGTTTGTAAAACAAAATTACACATGTTTAACTGAGAATTTACACATGTGTAAAACAGAAACACTTACACATGTGTAAAGAAATTTATACATGTCTAAATAAGAAACACTTACATATGTGTAAAAGAAACACTTACATGTGTAATATAAAAACTTACACATGTGTAAAATAGAAACTTCGTAAAACAAAATTTAGCATGTTTAACTAGAATTTACACTTATGTAAAACAGAAACTTACACATGTGTAAAAAATTTACACGTGTAACTGAGAATTTACATATGCGTAAGTCAACATGTTTATTTGTTTAAATATTGGTTTGTGAATGTGAAAATCAAGTTAGCTTTGGTGTTTGCTAGTGATATTCTTTGGTGTATGGTTGTTGAGTTTGGGTAGGTTGAGGAATGAGGATGATGCTGTTAATTCTCAAGTTCATGGTTTTTGGGATGCTCAATATGGACCCTTGGATGTTATGCTTTAGATATTGTATTAATGTTTCAGTCGTGTTTGATTTTTTTGTTTTTTCGATGGTGTTGGTTGTTTGAAACTTAATTGTGTATATTTACTTTTATTTTAGACTTGGGCCGAGTGTGGCTTTAAGTTTAGAAAAAGTTGTTTTTTGATTTCTAGTTTGGCTTATGGTCTGGGTCTTGTTAGGTTCTAATTGTTAGACCATAGCTAATGGTTTTGGGTTGGTGTCTTCCTTGGGGTATATCCCGGGAAGTCCAATTCCCGTAGGTTGTAAATATTTTTTTCTTATTAATAGAATTTACCGTTATGTCCTCCCTTTTTACATAAGATACTATCTTGTTTAATTGATAGTTTACACATGTGTAAATGAGCTGCAAATGTATAAAACATACACAATTAATTGACAAGGAACAATTTACCCATGTGTAAATGAGCTACAATGTGTAAAACATACACAATTAAGTGACCACTGAACAATTTGCACATGCTAATTGAGCTAAAAATGTGTAAAACATAACCAAATTAGTGACAAGGAACACTTTACACATGTGTAATTGGGCTGAAATATGTAAAATAACAGTTTACACATGTGTAACTCAATTGAAAATGTGTAAAACATATACAAATAACTAACATGGAATAAATTTACACATGTGTAAAACAAGCACTTAAACATGTGTAATACAACTTAACATAGGTAAAATAGAAATAAAAGATAGTGAGCAGTTTACACACGTGTAAATCACATGAAAATGTGTAATCTATAATGATTAAAAAAAACAACCATATATATGAAGGTTTACAAATGTGTAAATCATAATAGTTAAAAAAACAACCATATATATGAAGGTTTACACATGTGTAAATCATAATATTAAAAAAATAAGCATACAGATAAAGGTTTACACATGTGTAAATCATAATAGTAAATTAAATAAGCATATGTGAAAAAAAAAAACCCGTACATAACAATATTGAAACAATTACATAATTGTAACACCTCGTAAATGTGTGTCTGGTAATATACTGACACGTGTCCATACTCTCAGTTGTGCCTAATATTGGTCGAGAGGGACTATTTTTGTCAATAAATGAAAATATGAATGTGGAGGGACTAAAGGTGTCAACATGCTGAAACTATGCCTCTGAGTGACCCTTTACGGTGTCCATACTCTCAAATGAGCCACTTGTTGGACAACAGGGACCATTTGTGAATTTATATAAAAGTTAAACATTACAAGGACTGATAGAAAACACTGATGATAACCACTGCTAAGCTAACCACTGCTATACGCTAAACATTACAAGGACTGATAGAAAATATTGATGATAACCACTACTAAGCCAACCACTACTATACGCTAAATATTACAAGGACTGATAGAAAACACTGATGATAACCACTGCTAAGCTAACCACTGATATACGCTAAACATTACAAGGACTGATAGAAAACACTGATGATAACCACTGCTATACGCTAAACATTACAAGGACTGGTAGGAAACACTGATGATAACCACTGCTATACGCTAAACATTACAAGGACTGATAGAAAACACTAATGATACATCCTCTGTTGATCTTCAGCAGAGCTTGCTATAGCAGACCTTGGATATTTAGACTTTAGCAGAGCTTAGCTATAGCAGACCTTGGACATTTAGACTTCAGCAGAGCTTTACCTTGGCAGATGTTACATTATCATTAGGATCAGAGGTTGTAGTATATTTTGGCTTGTTGCCCACACAAAGCTGCCAAAAACCATTAACTCGAAACTAGGGGCTTCAAGACTGCTATGCCACATTTTAGGACACTTCTCCTCATCCTCTAACTTCTGCTAACACCTGGAACCACCTCCTTCAAGCTCCAACACTATAAATAGAAGTGTTTGCAACACTTTAAATTTGCACCTTCTTGAAAAAAAATACTCCTCTCATCACTTCTGGAGGTTCCTAGTCCTTAGGAGCTTCCCATTCAAGTTTATTTTCATCTGAGTATAACTTGTAAGTGCTCCTTTCAGTTACATTTTCGTTTATTAGGCTTTTCAAGCCAAAAGTCAGCAATTTTGATAATTGCTTTGACTTTTGGTTTAGACCTTTATAGTCCAGGCATTGTTCGAATCGAACATGGCTACGTGGTCGTAATTAGGTAGGTGTTAATCCCTCAAAAGGGCACCTCCCGAAAATCACGTTACTAGGTCAATTGACGAGTCAAAGTTTTAATATTTGAAAGTCAAACGGGTCAGATTTCATGTATAATCTGATTATATATATGTTCTAAAATACGTTTTGACACTTAAACAAGTTAGTAATAATTATTAGAACATGTGAGAACATGTTCGGCTCGTCAATTCCAGTTTTAAGGATGGTTCGCAACCGAAAGTCGCGAAGTTTGACTTCTGCTTTGCCTTTCGATTCTGAACCAATTTAGATTAGTTTGCTACTGATTTAAGGTTGCATTATGATCTTAATTTAATGTAGAATAACCCTCTGAGGTTATAATACGTGACATAATCCTATTCTGAGTTTTTGTACAAGTTTCGATATTATGCCATACTTTGACCGAAATGCCCTTTTTGCAAGAAATAATATTTTAATCAATAACGAACTTGCAAATGACTTCTGTACTGATATGTTAATGTAATTAACATATTTTTATGTTATTAAACTGATCATAAACTGAGCTTTCATATAAGATCGTAAATTGTGTTTTAAAATGACCAAAGTCCCTTTTGGCACCTAGAATGGTTTTAAACATTATTTATCCTATCAAACTCATTACCTACAGATATTATAACATAACTAAAGTGTTTTAACAGAAGGTACTTGATCATAACCCAGATTTTTATGCAAGTTCGTAAACTATGTCACCTAATGACTTAAATGCCATTGGGGGCATATTTTGATTTTAAAACTTTAGTGGTCATATAAGTTGATAACCTACTGATGTTACAACTTATTTAAAGTATATTGGCATATAGAACTTGTTTATAACTCATTCGACTACCCGTTATCGCTTATATGCGTACGGTTAAGCTTATGTAACTAATTTACGTAAGTTTACCGAAACGGATCAAATCTTATCATTTTTACTGCAAATTCCAGAATGTATATTGCTTACCCATATTATAGAAGTCTTAGTACTTGTTGGGTTTAAACCACATTCTATTTCGGTCATCGCCTATTCAAGCGTATCAGACCGTTTTCGTTGATTTAAGTTAACCGGTCCAAGTCTACGACTTAAAAAGGACCCGTTGACATTCTAATTGGTTATTTAAACCATTAATTCCAGACTAGGGCCTTCCGGTAAATTGCAACCAACCTTAGTTAATTGATTACGGCTGAGTTATTTATAATTCTTGCATATTAAGACGAGTTTTAGCCCAGGTAAATACTCTTAACCTATTTTCCCTATACGGGCTTGGGATACGGTAAATTATTACCGCTTGGTCGGGTATGGGATCATATGTCGGATTGTGACTACAAAATACGCATAACCCGTTTTAATTTGTTTTGTCTATAACTTAAACATTGGTGGTTAACACGACCTTGTCCTGGATATCCTCGGCTCATTTAAGTTGCTAATGGCTACAACTAAGCACGGGGTGTAGGCATACACCTGACAGATGCTAGTGCTATTTTAAAATGTTTCTTACCCATATTGGGGATACCCCTTTGTGGGTTAAAGTGGTGTGTCGGTTAATCTTGTGATTCAGTTTCTGCACCGGACTCCATATGTATTGACAGACATGTAAAACTGTATACAAAATTATTATAATTGTCCCGAGTTATTTATGAAAATACATGTGTCTTGTGCACTTTAATCAATTTTGAAATATTTTCAAAAGGAGTCGGTTACTTGTATTTACCAGTGTAAACTGACGTATCTTTAAAAGACTAAGTGACAGGTTGCAAGGTTACGAAATAGGCTGGAGGTGCCCGGTAATGCTTGAAGAGGAATTTGCAACTCTCTTGCATAGAAGCCTATAGTCTGTTATTTCATTTTGTAATTTTTCGATCCGCATGTGGATCTTTTCATATACTATGCCTTTGTATAATATTTTAAGCATTCGGACATTTATATTGTAATAATTTAAATGCAAGACTTCCGCTGTGCTATATTGTTATCAATGTTGTCACATATTCCCCAACCGGGCCCACCGGGCGATGTGAGAAATATCGGGATGTGGCAATAATAAAACATAAAAATAAATAATCCACCAACTAAATAAACATAAAACACGAGTAGTAATTACATAGACTTAAAAGGCATACAAACAATCTTTGCTCTTGTTTTCAAATGACCACCAAGAATCAAATTTACTTCTATATTGTAATAATCAATCGCTTGATAGGTGGAACTCCTAACTTTCATGTTATTGCTAGTGCTACTACTACAACCGCTGGACCTTCTTATGTTTCTTCTGTCGTTAGTGATTTCTACTATGGGAATAATAATAATGATATCTCAAAGTTGTTGTTGGTTTTTAACCCTCTTAGTCGCTTTGCTGCAACGTCGTATGCACCTTTCGCATCCTTTGTGGTATCAAACATTGCTTATAGGCCTGCACCACTCTATCATAAAAAAATTATAACCGAGTGAGTTAGGTAATGGATGGAGAATATCACATAATATGTTGAATGATAGCTAAATGATTTGGCTTGTGGACATGAGCAGTTCACTATAGCTAACAATACAACAACATTAACGTTGGACTGTTACTTAAACTTTATTGTTCGACTAAGCATATAAACAAAAATAGATTAACTACCAAAACACATGATCAAATCATCAAATGGTACAAAAAAAAAGACAAATAAAGTAGTAATTGAACAAGCCAATTGATACCTAGAAATCATAGCACCCCAACTTCCTCTATCCTCAACTAGTGTTTCGTTAAAAACCAATCTTGCACCTCAACATCCCCAATTTTAGCATATCCAGAAATTAAAACCGTCCACAACAAAATACAATGCCTAGTCATTTCATCAAACACATAACATGCATCACCAATTTTATCAAACAAAGAATACATCATCATCATCAAACTATTACCCACAAACCCATGAAACACAAAACCCGAATTTCGAAATACATCATCATCATTAGTTTTGGGTTAATCCCTATCATATGTTTTAGGTTAAATGGTGGAATCATTGAATGAATCTCCATATAAACAGAACATGAATTACACCACCATTAAAAAAGCAACAAGCAAATCGAAGTAAGAAAAGTGACTGAAGAATTCGAACATATATACAGATTGAAGAATTGGCAAAACCATATAGTAGAATAAAAAATTGAGTGAAGATACGTGAACATGGAATGGACGAAGATCACAGAAGGAATCGACAAAGTTGATTTAGAAACAATTGTAGAATTTAGACCCTAAGCAGAAGGAATCAATGTGATTGACATGTTCAATGATAAGAACATATTCTCAAAGGAAGATGGAAAACTCTAAATCAAATGTTTGATGTTTCCAGTTAGTATAAAAGAAGATCAGTAGAATTACCCATTTAACCTTTTTATTAAATTATAAGGGAAGATAAATGAGTGGACGAGATTTGTTCTCCTGGTTCTTACAAAAGATGAGTGTTCTCATTTAAACCCTCCACACACACATATATATTTGATGAGTGATGATGCATAGTAACTTTATATTTATAATAATATATAGGTTTTTATTATTATTTTATTTAATATATTATAATAGTTTATTATTATATTTACTTTTAATAACATGTTTTTATTTTTTTTCCTTTAAAAAAAAACATATATTTTCTTTACCATTTTTTAATAATTGTTTTTTCCTTTTTAGAACATATATTAATTTATCGATTTTGATACTTTTTTAATAATTTACGTTTATAAACTTTTTCTAAAGTCTTAAGTACGTTGTTTTGCTTGAAGTGTTTCCCTGACATTCCGTTATAAGTTTTTTAAAAAACGAAGTTGTACTCAAAATAAAGTATTTATTAAGTATCATAAATGGTACGATGATAAACTAAATCATTCTAATGGTTTGGCTTGCTAAATAACATGTTTCATTTTCAAATCACGTTTTTTTTAAAGTTTGCTCGGTTTCGTCGCAACTTGCGACGTAAAAAAAAACTAGTTCTAATTGTAATCTAGGAAGTTTTAAAAGCTTGCAGCAAATCTTGCTTAAATTCCTGAAGTTTTAAAAAGTGGATCCCTAACCTAAAAACCTTTGATTCATATATAATGTTAGGTTTATCTGCCATCATACATTTAGTTTATACTAAATATATATTTCTTAGGTCTTGTAAGAAATCAATCAAGCTCTGGCTCAAATACACAAACAATTGCCAAGCGTTATAAATTTGTCAAAAGTTCTAGATTGATTATTTATTTCAGATAACAAAATAAAATATGTATAAGTATAAGTTACTTGTTGTTTAATGGTAAAATAGTAATCTTTCGGAATCACACGGTCACCAAAAGTAAATCCTAGTGAGAATACGACACATGTCTAATTTACACGATTTTAATTTTCAGAATCGCATAAATTATAAATACACAATTTTGTTTTTAAAACAGAAGCTCACATAAATTACATGAGAACTGTCTTTTTAAAAGGCAGTGATTGATAAGGTGATGTTCATGTGTCCAAATTACATAGTTTAATGTTTTGAGAAGCGGATATATTATACAATATATAGCATAAAATTACGCAATTTTTAAAAGGTAAAAGGAATAATTATATTTTATTATGTTAACCGAAGAGTATTGAAAAATCTATAGACGTTTGAACACTAAACATCAGTAATTTATTTTAAAAGATTTCCTCTTCTACCACTCAGTAAGTTCTGTCGCTTAGCCGTCGATGACGAACCATCCACATTATAATTGTCAGCAATCAGACATGTGTAAACACTATCCACACGGATCAACGACAAAACTTATCAACAACTTAATAATAGATGCTTCGATGACAGCACATCTGCATCAAATTTACTAAAGGGTCATCGATAAGAGTATCTTGGATTATCGAGAACCTTGTCACCAACAGATATCGATAGTTTTATTTTGTTTATAATCAGTTAACTTTAGTAAAATGATTATTTACTTAAAATAATATAAGGTATTTTTGTCGATTTTAGCAATTTAATAGTAAGTTAACGTCTTTCACTCCAAAGACCGTGTGTGACGTGTGTTACTTTTTGAGTGAACGATGCTACACCAGAAACTAATTTGATTATTGTGGCACTCTTGTCAAAGTCAATACTATAAAATAATTTATTCTATCTATATTGCTACGGGTTCTCCTCATGCTCTCCTCCCGACCTTCCCTACACATCAACATCCACTCCGTCCCTCTTTTCATTCCCTCATGATGCTCATCGATTTTTGCCCTTGCACAAGATTTTTTTCTCTACTCTCTTGCCTCTCTCCCCTCTACTTCATCTCCTTGACTCATTTTTAGGCCTCCTTAATGGGTTTGAGATAGGCTTATATGATTGTTTTGGTTGAAAAACTTATTAAGGATAATGTAACCAAATTTGAAAAGTGAGGTAGAGTGCTTAGTTGATGAACAATGACAAAATAAATTGCTTGATGAATGAAAAGATTGTCACACCCCGACCGTAGCGGAAATAAAAGTCGGGGCATGATTGGGTTATCACCAAAGCTCATGATATTTACTAATAAGTTTTATATTTATTAAATTTGAATTAAAACTTCAAATATTCAAACACAAGAATTCATACAAGCACAAACAAAACCAAAACATTTTTCAGTACGCAATAACTTTGTTTAATCTTCTAAGGTCATTCCCATTTGTTTCTTTCTTCAACTTTTCACCTGTATCATCCGTAAAACAAAATATTTGGGTCAACAAAAGTTGGTGAGTGAACTTTAGTAAAACATTTAAACAGTTGAGTTATATTTGTTGTTAAAATAAAAATTGTGAATAAATCATATGTGAGCAGATGTATACATATAACCAATCACAAACCACGTTATACCCACAATGAACACATGACATGATGAATGATGTACTTGAGATCAAGGCTCAATCATACGGAGCCGATCTAATGAGGCACCTGATGCTCAACCCGTATCTCACGAGGAACTGATGGGCCTAATGAAATGATCGCACTGAAATAATAATATGTCACCACACATAATCGCACAACAACTATACACATTTGATCACGAGATGCTGTTAGCACAAGTGTTTAAATATATAAAAAAAATATACGACACATGATACACCCCAAAACATGATTAAAAAGGGGGAATTCGTAGAGATTCACTCACAGTGGGTGCGTATTCTTGGTTGATGATGAGAGCGCACGAGTTGAGAATTTAACCGACGAAAGAGTACTAACCTAAAATAATAACGCGATATGTCGATAAATAAATAAATTAATATTTCGGTTAAAAACCTTTGTTTGGATTTTTAAGTTATTTTTGCGACTTTTTTTATTGATATTTTAAAACCTTTGAAATTATATTTTTAAGCATTTTTAATTGATTTTCGGCTTAAATATTAATATAAATCCATAAATAAAATAAAAAAATATTTAAAAAAAACTTGTCAGTCTGACAAGTGGTGTCAGGCCGGTTTGATCGAGGAATTGGCAGCATGTATCAAGATTCGAACTCGTGACCTCTCGGTTGCGTGCACGCAGCTCTTCCAACTGAGCTACGTGTCTAACCCGAAAGAATCCTGATTTTAATTATATTAGTACACTCTTTAGACTATTTCAGAAATTAATTTAAATTAAAAAGATTTAACAGCATTGAACCGGTGCACACTAAGGGTCTCGAACCCGTGATCCTGAATGTGATTTGCACCCAGCCCAACCAACTGGGCTGGGTGTCTAACCCATTATAATCTGGTTTTTAATTGTTCTTATAACCAAACTGAGTTAATTCAGAATAATTAATTTCTTTAAAAAAAAAGGTTTTTCAAATGATCAGACCGGTGTGGGGGTTGGGTCTCGAACCGGCGACCTGAAGTTGGTTTGCACCCGGCCCAACTAGTTGGGTTGGGTGCTTAACATGGTTATGATTCGAATTATATTATATAAATACCCACTATACACTTCATCTTCTTCGTTTAAAAATTTACCCAGAACACGTTCTTAATTTCAAAACTCGATTTAAGCTTGATTACTGTACTTTTGCAGTTACCGAAATGAATGAAATAATATACGACTGAATTAGAAGGTAAGGAACTGTTAGCGGTCGGCAGTGGGTTCTCCGGCGAGTGAATTCCGGCGACAAGCTGCGGTTTCAGGCGACTGGCTGAGTTCCGGCGACGAAGAGGTTTAAGAGAGTAGAGTGGTTCGAAGAAATGAGCGAGTTTAACAGTGAGGATAAAAATCAGTATTTATAGATTGAAGGGGGGGTGTTTGATTTTGGTTTTAGAAACCGAATTGATTGATTTCTTGCAGTTAGAATTGATTGATACAGATTTTGGAAAGGATTAACGCGGATTGACAGCTGGTAATTACCGGATTCCAAAACAGGGACGAGATTGGCGGGTTCGCTGATTTGAACTTGCAGGAAAACATTCGGTTCGAATATATATATATAAGTTGATTTCAAATTCTTACCAAATGGTAAGTGTGTCTCGGTGGTGTTTGTTATATGTGATTACCCGAGGGACCCGGGTTCGACTCCCGGTTAACCCTTTTTTTGGATTTTGTTTACTTTATTATTTTATTAAGTCTATTAAATCATGTGTTATTATTAATTATAAATATTTAATTGATTATTTATTTTATTATTTCATTAAGATTATTTTAAAACATTTGTTATTATTAATTATATATATTTGATTCTAACAAAAAAATTGCTAGAAATAAACGACATGAATATACACTTGATTAATAATTTGACGTGGGTTTTCGAAACCAGTTTTACACAAATGTTACAGTATCCTCTACTTTTAGAAATTTCGTCCCGAAATTTAAGTAGTAGTTGTAACCGGAAAAAGATACTGGTATTTTTCGCGTATTGAGTCCTCACGTTCCGAAGTAAACTCGGGTCCTCGTTTTGACTCCCAACGCAACCTGATGATTGCAATACGACTTCGTCTCAAGCGATTCTCACCGAAATCCATGATTTCTACTGGTCTTTCAACGAAGTGTATTGATTCATCAACTTGAATATCTTCCAGAGGAATATGGAGATTTTCGTCGGCGAGACACTTTTTCAAGTTTGATACGTGAAACGTGGGATGAATTCTGTTGAGTTCTTCTGGTAGGTCAAGCTTGTATGCTACAGGACCTACTCTTTCGAGTATCTTGAATGGTCCCACATAGCGTGGTGCTAGCTTGCCCTTCTGACCAAAACGAACCACTCCCTTCCACGGTGATACTTTTAAAAGTACTTGATCACCAACACAAAACTCCAAAGGCTTTCGTCGTTTATCAGTGTAACTCTTTTGACGACTTTGAGCCGCTAGAAGATTATTTCGAATTTGAAGAATTTTGTCAGTTGTTTCTTGAATCAACTCAGGTCCGGTGATTTGCGCTTCACCAATTTCGTGCCAACATACTGGAGATAAGCATTTACGACCATATAAAGCTTCAAAAGGAGCAATACTAATGCTTGAATGATAGCTATTGTTGTACGAAAATTCAACTAACGGTAGGTGAGTGTCCCAATTACCTTTGAAGTCTATGAACATGCTCACAACATGTCTTCAAGGGTTTGTATGGTGCGCTCAGATTGACCATCAGTTTGAGGGTGAAAGGCAGTGCTGAGGTCTAAACGTGTACCCAAAGCGGATTGTACGGCTCGCCATGTTCGTGAAGTGAAGCGGCCGTCTCGATCTGAAATGATATTTAAAGGTACACCATGACGGCTTACGATCTCATTGATATAGATACGAGCTAACTTCTCGTTCTTGAAGTCCTCGCGAATTGGAATGAAATGAGCTGATTTAGTAAGACGATCAATGATTACCCATATGGTGTCATACTCACTGGAGGTGAGAGGTAACCCGGTAATGAAATCCATGGTTATATTTTCCCACTTTCATACAGGTATTTCGGGTTGGACAAGAAGCTCTGAAGGTCTTTGATGTTCAGCTTTCACCTTGGAGCAGGTAAGACACTTGGAAACAAAAATAGCGATATCTTTCTTCATGCCAGGCCACCAGTAGGTGTATCGTAAGTCCTGATACATCTTATCGGCTCCTGGATGTATAGAGTATCGTGTTTTGTGCGCCTCAATCATGAGAAAGGCACGAAGATTATCGCGATCAGGTATCCAAATACGGTTTAATAGTAAAGAATACCGTCGGATTTGGTTTCTATTTTGAGTTCGGCTCCACAAGATAGCTCATCGCGTACGTCATTTTCCGTTACAGATGTATGTTGAGCTGCCCGAATTCGATCTTTGAGGTCGGTTACAATTTGAGAACATAGGAGATGAATGGAATTTGCATATTCCTTTCGACTGAGTGCATCAGCCACAACGTTTGCCTTGCCAGGATGATATCGAATTTCACAGTCGTAATTATTTAGGAGTTCGACCCATCGTCGTTGCCTCATGTTCAACTCTTTTTGATTGAAGATAAGTTGAAGACTCTTGTGGTCAGTGTATATTTCACACTTGGTGCCATAGAGATAGTGTCTCCATATCTTTAGAGCGAACACGACTGCTCCAAGTTCTAGGTCGTGAGTGGTATAGTTCTTCTCATGCACTTTGAGTTGGCTAGAGGCATAGGCTATCACCTTTCCTCTTTGCATTAGGACGCAACCTAATCCTTGCCCAGACGCGTCGCAATAAACCACAAAGTCTTCGCAACCATCAGGTAGTGTAAAGATAGGTGCATCACAAAGCTTTTGCTTCAAAATTTGGAAAGCCTCCTCCTGCTTGGGTCCCTAAATAAAGGGTTTTCCCTTGTGAGTTAAGGCTGTGAGTGGGACAGCGATATGAGAAAATTTGCAATGAAGCGTCGATAATAACCAGCCAAGCCAAGAAATGACCTAACTTCGGTAGGAGTACGTGGCGCTTGTCATTCATGTACTGCCTTGATTTTTGAAGGGTCGACATGAATTCCTTTGTCATTAACGACATGACCAAGAAATTGTACCTCTTTTAACCAGAACTCACATTTCGAGAACTTAGCATAAAGCTTTTCAGTCCTCAAGAGTGTAAGAATAAGTCGAAGGTGTCGCTCATGATCGGATTTGGTCTTGGAGCAGATAAGAATATCATTAATGAAAACTATGACAAAACGGTCGAGATAGGGTTTGCACACCCTATTCATCAAATCCATGAAGACAACAGGAGCATTGGTTAACCCGAAAGGCATAACCATGAATTCATAGTGGCCATAACGAGTTCGAAAGGCAGTTTTTGGAATATCTTCTTCGCGCACTCTAAGTTGATGATAACCCGAACGAAGGTCGATTTTTGAAAAACAGGTGGCACCTTGAAGTTGATCTAGGAGGTCATCAATACGAGGCAATGGGTAGCGATTCTTGATAGTCAACTTGTTGAGCTCTCTATAATCAATGCACATGCGAAAAGTTCCATCTTTCTTCTTTACAAAAAGAACAGGTGCACCCCAAGGCGACGAGCTAGGAGGTACGAATCCTTTGTCGGTCAACTCTTGTAGCTGACTAGCCAATTCTTGCATCTCAGATGGGGCTAACCTATAGGGAGATTTTGCGACTGGTGTAGCACCAGGTACAAGATCGATTTGAAATTCGACTTCTCGCACAGGAGGAAGTCCTGAAACATCTTCGGGAAAAACTTGAGGAAATTCTTTAACGATTGGAATATCTTCGAGCTTCCTTTCATTGCCTTCCTTCTTGATGATGTGAGCTAGAAACACGACATAATCTTTGCGAAGATATCTTCGAGCTTGGAGACATGACATCAATTTGAGCCCTTTCGAAGAAGTTTCTCCAAAAATACGTAGTGTCTAACTGTCAACGAGGGGAATTCGGATAAACTTTTCATGGCAAACTACTTCGGCGTGATATCGACTGAGCCAGTCCATACCGATGATGACGTCGAAACTTCCCAATTTCATAGGAATAAGATCAATCGAGAAATCGTGATCATTTAGGGTAAGAGTACAATCACGTATAATCGAATTTAACGTAATGGGTTCTCCATCAGCAACTTCCACCGTGAACGATTCAGCGAGACTAGCACGAGGTAGATCAAGAATGGACTCGAATTCTAAAGACACAAAACTCTTATCCGCACCAGTATCAAATAGTATGGATGCATAACTACCATTTACGAAAACGTACCGTTGACCATATTGTTTTCAACCCTTGGTTGGTTGGCGTTGATGTTGAAAGCCCTTTCTCTAGCAGGTGGGTTAGCTTGATTTGCTTGGTTCACCGGGTTGGCTTGGGCTTGGGCGTTGATGATGTTCACCAGGTGTGGGCAAGTATTTCGGAAATGGCTTGGATCACCACAGTTGAAACATGCTCTAATGGGTTGCATCATTGGGTAATTGGGTTGGTAGTAAGGTTAGGCCATGGGTTGGGTAGGTGGTAAAAGTAAGGATTGTTGGGCTTGGCCCACCATTTGATTATTGGTTTGTGCGTGAGGCTGATGTCTGATCTTTGGAGTGTCCGGCAATTTTGAATTGTGTGACCTGCACGGCCACAACTGGTGCAGTATTGGCAAGGGTTCTCAGAGGGATGATGATATTGGCAGCGGTTACATTTTGGGTGGGGAACAGTGTATGTCTTTTTGAATGGAGCAGCTTGAGGGGCGACTTGTGTGATTGGAGCAATAGTGATAGGAGGGTCGGTTTGGGTGACGGCGAAATTTTTGCCATTTCGCTCCCTCTTACTAGCGAATTTAGAGGATAAACCTGATTGGGTTGGGGTTGGAGATTCAACAGGTGTCTTTTTCTTCTCATCCTTAAAATCGTCATTTCGGATGCGATTTTCGGTAAGTTCCGTAGCCAATTCCATGGCAGCTTCGAGCGTTGCGGGAGAAGTACTTAAAACCGAATCTTGAATTTTCGAGGAAAGACCTCGAATGTAATGCTCGACTAAACGGTATAACGGAGTGAACAGGTTAGGGACCATCTGGTTCAACTCGAGAAATCTCTTGTTGTATGAGGTGTGGTCTCCTTCCTTTTGCTTTAAGGAGTAAAATTCGTCTTCTAGCTTTTTAATTTCGCTTCTAGGACAGAAGGGTCTCGTCATGATTTCCCTTAATTCTTCCCATGTTAAGGCCATGGCATCTTCAACACCTCGCTTACCCTTTTCCATGTTCCACCAGGTAAGTGCTACCCCAAACAAACGTCTAGTAGCGTAACGCACCTTGCGATCCTCATGACGTCGCAATTGAGAAAAGTGTTTTCCATCTCCTCAAACCAATGGAGGAGAGCGGTGACACCTTCAGTCCCTTCATATTTTGGGGGATCGTAGGACTTGAGATGCTTGTAGGTGAATTTAGTGGGTTTGGGAGGAGGGTTGGCGACGTTTTGGCCTTCTTGATTCGTAGGGTTGATAGGATTGGCAGCAAGAGCTTGTTGAACTTGTAAAACAATGTCAGGAAGTACCACAGCCATTTGTTGAGCAATTTGTGTGGCCATGCGTTCGCTAGACCTTCCTAACCTTCTACCACCTCGTAAGTGTCTAGCAGACATCTACAGGAGTAAATGTAGAGTGATCGTGAGTTTGATAGTTTTCTAGGTGTCATGTGTCGTAAAAATAATGAAAAACAACATTTACGAATAACTGAAGAAAATAACTTAACTACATACATAGGATGTCTTGGGCTTGCTTAGAGGTGTACAAATCGGTTTTTTTTTCAAAAACCGGTTTTGGTTTTTAACCGAACTGGTTTTCTCTTAAAAAAATAACCGGTTTTTTTATAACCGGTTCCGGTTACTAATCGGTTTTTTCAACTCAAAACAATAACCGGTCCAACCGGTTTATACAAAAAAAACCGGTTTTTTTACCGGTTAAACCGGTTTTTTTATAACCGATTTCGATTTTAAAACCGGTTTCAAAGCTCGAGATCCCTAAACGGTCTACAATCACCGGTTCGGTTCGGTTTTAAAACCGGTTAAAAAATCGGTTTCGGTTTTTTTTTCGATTTCGGTTTTAAAACCGGTTTTTTTGTACACCTCTAGGCTTGCTCATGTTTGGGCCTCCAAATGTCTCCCATACCATAGCCTGTATAGTCATGTGGGCCCCCATGACTATTGGGCTTGGTAGGGTTCACATCGGTGTCGGCTTGATAACACTCGCATCACCCGACCCGCAGCGGAAATAAAAGTCGGGGCATGATTGGGTTATCACCAAAGCTCATGATATTTACTAATAAGTTTCATATTTATTAAATTTGAATTAAAACTTCAAATATTCAAACACAAGAATTCATACAAGCACAAACAAAACCAAAACATCGTTCAGTACGCAATAACTTTGTTTAATCTTCTAAGGCCATTCCCATTTGTTTCTTTCTTCAGCTTTTCACCTGTATCATCCGTAAAACAAAATATTTGGGTCAACAAAAGTTGGTGAGTGAACTTTAGTAAAACATTTAAACAGTTGAGTTATATTTGTTGTTAAAATAAAAATTGTGCATAAATCATATGTGAGCAGATGTATACATATAACCAATCACAAACCACGTTATACCCACAATGAACACATGACATGATGAATGATGTACTTGAGATCAAGGCTCAATCATAGGGAGCCGATCTAATGAGGCACCTGATGCTCAACCCGTATCTCACGAGGAACTGATGGGCCTAATGAAATGATCGCACTGAAATAATAATATGTCACCACACATAATCGCACAACAACTATACACATTTGATCACGAGATGCTGTTAGCACAAGTGTGTAAATACATAAAAAAAATATACGACACATGATACACCCCAAAACATGATTAAAAGGGGGGAATTCGTAGAGATTCACTCACAGTGGGTGCGTATTCTTGGTTGATGATGAGAGCGCACGAGTTGAGAATTTAACCGACGAAAGAGTACTAACCTAAAATAATAACGCGATATGTCGATAAATAAATAAATTAATATTTCGGCTAAAAACCTTTGTTTGGATTTTTAAGTTATTTTTGCGACTTTTTTTATTGATATTTTAAAACCTTTGAAATTATATTTTTAAGCATTTTCAGCTTAAATATTAATATAAATCCATAAATAAATAAAATAATATTTAAAAAAAAACTTGTCAGTCTGACAAGTGGTGTCAGACCGGTTTGATCGAGGGAATTGGCAGCGTGTTTCAAGATTCGAACTCGTGACCTCTCGGTTGCGTGCACGCAGCTCTTCCAACTGAGCTACGTGTCTAACCCGAAAAGAATCCTGATTTTAATTATATTAGTACACTCTTTAGACTATTTCAGAAATTAATTTAAATTAAAAAGATTTAACAGCAATGAACCGGCGCGCACTAAGGGTCTCGAACCCGTGACCCTGAATGTGATTTGCACCCAGCCCAACCAACTGAGCTGGGTGTCTAACCCGTTATAATCTGGTTTTTAATTGTTCTTATAGCCAAACTGAGTTAATTCAGAATAATTAATTTCTTTTTAAAAAAAGGTTTTCAAATGATAAGACCGGTGTGGGGGTTGGGTCTCGAACCGGCGACCTGAGGTTGGTTTGCACCCGGCCCAACCAGTTGGGCTGGGTGCTTAACACGGTTATGATTCGAATTATATTATATAAATACACACTATGCACTTCATCTTCTTCGTTTAAAAATTTACCCAGAACACGTTCTTAATTTCAAAACTCGATTTAAGCTTGATTACTATACTTTTGCAGTTACCGAAATGAATGAAATAATATACGACTGAATTAGAATGTAAGGAACTGTTAGCGGTCGGCAGTGGGTTCTCCGGCGAGTGAATTCCGGCGACAAGCTGCGGTTTCCGGCGACTGGCTGAGTTCCGGCGACGAAGAGGTTTAAGAGAGCAGAGTGATTCGAAGAAATGAGCGAATTTAACAGTGAGGATAAAAATCAGTATTTATAGATTGAAGGGGGGGTGTTTGATTTCGGTTTTAGAAACCGAATTGATTGATTTCTTGCAATTAGAATGGATTGATACAGATTTTGGAAAAGATTAACGCGGATTGACAGCTGGTAATTACCGGATTCCAGAACAAGGACGAGATTGGCGGGTTCGCTGATTTGAACTTGCAGGCAAACATTCGGGTTCGAATATATATATATATATAAGTTGATTTCAAATTCTTATCAAATGGTGCGTGTGTCTCGGTGGTGTTTGTTATGTGTGATTACCCGAGGGACCCAGGTTCGACTCCGGGTTTACCCTTTTTTGGATTTTATTTACTTTATTATTTTATTAAGTCTATTAAATCATGTGTTATTATTAATTATAAATATTTAATTGATTATTTATTTTATTATTTCATTAAGATTATTTTAAAACATTTGTTAATATTAATTATATATATTTGATTCTAATAAAAAAATTGCTAGAAATAAACGACATGAATATACACTTGATTTAATTTGACGTGGGTTTTCGAAACCCGTTTTACACAAATGTTACAAAGATGAACAAAATGATTTATACAAGGAAAAGCCCTTGATCACTAGTAGATCGCCGACATAAAAACCTTGGATAGTGAAAACTATCTCTATCAACTACATTACACAAAAAAGATTACAGCTTTGGATGTTGATCTAGTGCGCGACAATCGAATGCTAAGTGTGTTGAGAGCTCTGGTTTGAAGTGTATGCGAGTGTGTGTAACCATAAAACTTAATAATTAACACTTGAATAATCCCTTTTGAAGCAACCTAAAAACTAAGTCCGAAATTCTAGGAAGAGCACGTTCAAGCTCCATGACCGTTTGGAATTCAGCACGTGCAGCATTTTGAACGAATTATGCCCGAGATTCCAGCTGAGACTTAGTCCACGTCGTTGATAACCAGCATACGAACATTAGAAAACATAGAGAACAATTATTAGAAATCATATGTAACGTTAAGGATCTTTGATCCTCTGAGTCCATACACCATCCGCTAAGGATAATTGATCCAGACAAAACTTAAGGATACATGATCCATAATTAATAAAATCTATGCGGTAACAATGATTACTTATATTCTTCAGAAAATTTGTACAGGTATTTACAATATTTACTTTTTAGATTAATATTGAAATTAAGAAAAATATTGTGCAATAACGAGTCACCAGCAAAGAAGTTTTTTTTTAACTTTACAATATAAAATCCAACTCATTAGATGGGTTTATTATACCCCTATTTGATCAAACTCAGATCTTTAATATAAATAGTTTTTTACGTTAATTTTGTAATCACAAAAAAAACGTACTAGTGGAATAAACAGACGTGAGACAGTGGTGTGAACAGTGATGGCATGGAATAAGGATCCAAATTCGTACAAATCAATATTTTTTTTCCGAGTCGTATTAATAATTTTAGTATTATTTCCAAATAGTCAAACACTATACCCCATTAAAATAAATTAATATTCGAGTCAGCTTAATATTATATATTTTACGATCCATGTTTACGGTTTACGTCTATAATTACTATCATTTGAATCGAAATTTTATTTTGTAACGTTTTTTATTTAACCTAATAACTTCGATTTATTGTTATGCTTATATGTATAAATATTTCAAGCATTTTTATCATTATTATTTTTTGTATAGTTAAAACAAAGGAAAACATCGTCCAACCAATTAGACACGTATCAACAAATTAGTAATGAACTTGTCAACTGTCAAGTCTTTCGATATCAAATCGATTAAATCTCTTTAAGTTGTGATGTCTTCCGATTTGGAACATGTTGCTAGGGGCCAAACCACACACAACATCAACTCATTGGATGTTTTTAGTGTTCATAGATTTATGAATATCAAGTGACATTAAGAAAATAAATTTACTTTGGAAGATTAATATATTTATAATATTTAATATGTAGTTATTATAATTATTTATATTATATTAGATCAAAATAATATTAAACCTATTATATATTAGTTGGTAATTGTTGATGGAGCATATTACCTCTATTAACTAATTAGGGTTCCTTTTGGGTGTATATATAAGGAGATGATTAGAGAGGTTTAGGGTTAGACATTTTATTCATAACATCATCATCATCATCATCATCGTCCCACATCTCTCTCCATAACCTAAACCGAATTCATCCCTAGTATTCGGTTATCACCATCATAATCTTATCTTACACCCTAAGGAGGAACCAGATCACACTGACAAAAATATCAAACTCCATGGCTGCGTCTCTAACTGGATTCTCTGCTGGTCTGTTTGCCATCACAGGTATTTCATTCATGTGTTTCATTATGTTTAAACAGAACTGATCAACATACTTGTCAAATACTACCTTATTCCGGTTTACTAGTATTACATAGGATTTGATATACGTTTTATGTGTTATATAATATTTAACACTCGAATGATGCTGATTCATCGAATATTTCCGATAGAAAATATCATGGGATCTTGACGACAATCATACATAATTGCCCCAATGTATTGTTTCACTCATCTAGAATTTAACTAGATGGGTCTATGTACGCTAGATCACGACCAACTTAACATCACATAAAGAGCACGTGACGAAAGTAAATAAGGCATGAAAGGTGGTAGGTGTACCATTGCATTGCCCCTGTGGCTGGTCAAAATGTTGACTATTTGACCAGAAAGCACTTTGTTGCAAACAGTCTTCACACACACAATTGGCTTTGGATATACTCAAATAAATACTATTGGCTGTATGAATTAAGTAAGATTTATGTATGATAAGAGGTATATATTAAACTTATCAACTATGAAACGTGAGACGCACGATACTATACTCACATTTAAGTTATAAATAAATATTTTTTAAAAGAATAATATCGCATGAAAAAATGTATTTACATTAAAAAATAGGGAATCTGAAAAGTGTTAGAGATTGTTTCTTAGGCTTCTTATGTTATCTTTACTTTGTATTTGAACCTCATATGTATTCAAAATTTTACTCAGTTAACCAAAGTCAGCTATGTCATTCAGCCCCCTGCTTCACGCCAGGCTCAATCCCCACGCCAAAGGGGCAACGTCACGGCCAATGTCAGCCCAGGATGGAGCAGCCGACATTAAAGGGCCAAAACGCCAAGAACCAACGCCCACAACCCCAGTCTAATTAGAAATTTTGATTCAAGCTCGCAAATCAATATAATTTCTATTGTCAGCTTTTGGGAAAATTGACATCCAATTATGTCTATGATGAACTCCATACACTACCTTAATGTAGGCATTTATTGTTGTGCGAAGCAACGCAGTCCATGCCTATTGAAGACAACATATGGAAGACATCTGGAAGCAGCATATAATCATATCAAACACTAGATGTACACGTTATCAGCAACTGCTAATGCATTCGCACGAGAAAAAGTACTAGACTTGTATGATCTTGTAGACCATACCATGATCTGAAACAACCAACCTAACATAGCCAAAGCCCAAAGCACACGACAAGATGCCCCTTTTAGGGTGTTCATATGCGGTTAGTAATGATTTTTTTAACTTTTTAGAACCAAAACTAAACTGCTAACTAGTGAAACCAAACTAATCAACGGTCATAGTTTAGACTTACGGAGTCAAAATGATGTTAATCATATAGGCTTAGGTATCTCAAACGCTAACCAAATTAGCCAAAACAAACTTGGGTGCGTTTCTTGTACTAAGACCATTTTTCATGAGCAATGTATAAAGCGGATATATAATAGCGCCACGTGTTTATAATCAGGCATGGCTATCTATGCAAGACCGCATAACTATATATCTATACAAGGTTAGGTTAAAAAAAAACCACTAATTAAAAACCAAGAAATTGGCTAATCAATTTTTTTATTTAATTTTTTATTTCCTCAAAAAGTAAAAAGGTTAGTATTGTAAAAGAAAAAAGTAACTTGCAAAAGTACATATATGTAGTTTGGGGGAGTTCCATTTGAAAAGAAAATTTAATTGAGAAAAAATGGTATAATTGTAAAATATTAAGTAGCTTTATTTCATCTCATTAATTACTATTTTAACTAATTAATTAGCCATAAAGACTATCATGATCTACTTTAATTTTTTTTTTCTACACGTATAAAAAGTTATCATACACATTTTGAAATTTATCATACACAACTCGTAATTTATCCTACACACCTAGTAATTTGTCCTACACTCTAAATTAATTATTTTTATTTTTTGAAAAAAAAATATATTTTGTAAATAAGTTACAAAATTAATGTAATTAACTATTAAAGAGAAAGACTAGAAATTAATGATTTATATAAGTTTACAAGTATACCCTTACACTAAAATTAAATACAAATATTAAATGAAGTAAAATAAAATATTCTTATTGGTTAAAACTTCTTCTTACAAAAAAAAATCTTCTCATTTGAACTCTTCACTATGTAGCTTACGAGCTACATATATTTGTCTCGCGACCTACAAATAGTTTTTTTGGTTTCTAGAAAATCAATAACATATAAAAAAGATGAAAACAATAAAAATAAAATAAATACTTTGTTGATAGTAATTTTCTCTCTTTTTCAATTATCTTTTAATTTTTTATATTGTGCTTGGGTTATGCTAAAAATAATTCTTTAGAAGTGAGAGAAGCAAGTAGGAGGCGTCATATGTCTCTTAAAAAGTAGGTTTGTAAATAAACTAAAGAACACGAACACGAACAATTAAACGAAGGAATCTTGTTATTCATGCCTGTTCACCAAGAAAATGAATGTGCTCTTATCAGCTTATGTTCCTTCATTAACATTCTAAACGAACGGTTTATAATATAAACAAACACAAATGAATAAACATAAATGAACAAACAGAAATGATAATAAATGAAGTTTTGAAGGGTAAAATATAAAACTACACTATAAACAAGCGCACACACATATACATTGAGCTTTTGTATAAATATTAAATGAATGGACGTAAACAAATGAACAAAAAAGAACGTAACCGAATAAACGTTAACAGGGGTTCAGGAGTGTAAATGAACGAACAAAACATGTGTTCATGAAATAAACGTTAACAGGGGTTCAGGAGTGTAAATAAACGAACAAAACATGTGTTCATATTCGTTTGTTCGAACAAAAGTTTTTGTTCATGTTATTTTATTAAATAAACATACATAAATGAACTTCTTACAAACAATTCACAAACGCTTAAGTGTACTTTTGCTTCATTTATATCTTTTTCTTCATTTTTAATTAAAATCATCCTCATATGTATTGACAAAAGATCAAATACAAACACCATTATTATACAAAACGTACAAATAAAATGAAAATGTAAAAAAAACGCGATGACATTTTTCGTAATTATTTGCTCGTAGGGTAATTATCAAAATTACTCTACAAATGATATTGTAGAGTAATTTTGTAAAATGTTCTTGTAGGGTAATTTTGACCTTGTGAAGTAATTTTGTAAAGTATTATAATTACTCTACAAATGATCTTGTATGGTAATTTTGATCTTGTAATCTACAAATGATTTTTGTAGAATAATTTCGAGTTGTATGTTGTTTCATAAACTTGCAGAGTAATTCTAATACACTTATAGATTTATTTTGATAATTACCCTACAAGATCAAAATTACTCTACAAGGTCATTTGTAGAGTAATTTTGATAATACCCTACGGGCAAATAATTACGAAAATGTCACCATATTTTTTGGCTTTATTATGTCTTTCATACGTTTAGTACGTTAAAGTCATTTGTACGAGAACTTTACCCTATATGTATTTGTTTAGTGATATGACTATTAGAGTATGTTTAAAGTTATTTGTACGAGAACTTTACTCTATGTGTATTTGTTTATATGCATATGTATTTTGAATTGTATGTTGTTTCATAAACTTGCAGAGTAATTCTAATACACTTATAGATTTATTTTGATAATTACCTTACAAGATCAAAATTACTCTACAAGGTCATTTGTAGAGTAATTTTGATAATACCCTACGAGCAAATAATTACGAAAATGTCACCACACTTTTTTGGCTTTATTATGTCTTTCGTACGTTAAAGTCATTTGTACGAGAACTTTGCTCTATATGTATTTGTTTAGTGACACGACTATGACTATAAGAGTATGTTTAAAGTTATTTGTACGAGAACTTTACTCTTTGTGTATTTGTTTATATGTATATGTATTTTGAATTGTATGTTGTTTGATAAACTTGCAGAGTAATTCTAATACACTTGTAGATTATTTTGATAATTACCCTACAAGATCAAAATTACTCTACAAGGTCATTTGTAGAGTAATTTTAATAATTACCCTACGAGCAAATAATAATAACGATAACATCATCATATTTTTTTGACTTTTTTTATGTTTTTCGTACATTTAGTACATTAAAGTTATTTATACGAGAACTTTACACTATATATATATATTTTAGTGACATGACTATGACTATGACTACGACTACGACTTTCAAAAAAACGCATTGCTACAAAATAGGTTATTTTAATCATATTAAACGCTATAACATTTTAAAATTTTGAAATAAGACTTTAGATTATAAAGTTGTCTTAAAAATGTAAATATGATATTGACTCATGAATTTAAAAATGAATTCTTGAAAAGGTAAATGAATCTAGGGGTGGCAACGTGGGAGGACAGTGACAAAATGGTGGTCGACTAAAATAGGAACAAGAAATAAAAAAACAACGTTTGCGACATAGCTCATGGCATGTGTTACCATCGGGGAATATACTAATATTAAACAATAACTAACGAGTCATGCGCTTGTTAAAATTTTGCCATATATTTTGACTTTTCTTTTTCTTATAATATACTTTACCTTAATTAAATTTATTAGAAATTTTATTTATTTATTATTATTATTATTTTAAAAATGAATTAGTGAGTTCGTCAAATCATCAAAATGGTACCACCACCACCCTCCTTATACTGTTTGTCGAACCACCATCAGCCCATCACCCCATTTTACATTGTTGGTCACAGTCACCATCATCGTTCACTCTAGTCTACAAAAGTGCAACCATCAACAACGATCAAAGAAACAAATACCAGAAGGTGCTAAGAACGGATACTTGACCTCCAAAGATTCCTCTCATTTATCCTTGGCTTCGATAACCTAATAGATTTGCAAAACAAACACCACCAGCCTCGCCATAGGAAAGGGTATCTCCCTATGACCACCCTCCGACATGAGTATAAGTATTAGCTCTTTAAGAGTGAATGGAATAACTAAAAGTACGAATTTTGGGTTTGTAAAAAGTGCATGAGAATACGTTTACTTGTACCATGCAGTACTTATAGAGTTACGAAATTAGGATTCCTTCTCCATGTATCTAGAAGATAGCAATGTAAGATACATACAAATTTATTAAAGTTATCCACGTTCCTTTTCAAATTACTCACACCAGTATCTCTTCCATTTATTCGGTATCACTACCATCAATTTTCAAAGCCACCTTCATACCGTCGTCATCTCAGAAATCCAACTCCTAAAACTAATGAGAGATCGAACGCACAAACATCCAAAATCACCTAAGACCAAATTCAAAACTTAGGACACACTAAGAGATACAAACACTTCTTTTTAGGGGGTGTTGGGGGGATGGCAATGATAATCCAATAACCATACCCAGTTGTAAAATCGTGTCTCATTCCTGATCCAATACCCATCGGGTATCGGGTATACCCACGGATATTGGGTATACCTATTAGTTTGTTAAAAGATATGCGTTGGGATTTCCAAATACATTTCTTTACTATTATAATTATTATATATTCTATTTATACAACAACTATTAGGGGTTGTTTTTGATACAAACCATGAGACCAAATCCTAACACTTAAAAAAGGTTAAATTAGCACATACTAAAATAATACATACATAAAAGTAGCACTGTTGAATTATATGAGCACATGAAAATTAATCTAAGATAATTGATTTTAGCACACATGTGAAAGATATCAACACTTTTCTTTATATCAGCACATTGAAAATAAAAGGAATACCAAAATAAAGAATTAATTGCTTGTTAGCATAATTATAGGAAATTTAATATAATTGATATTATTTAGGTTATTATTTTACCATTTCTCTATAATTGATTGGATGCCACATGACACTTTTTAAATGGTTCTTATAGTTTGTATACCAAATGTGGTTTGTATTTGATCATACTCCTTTATAAACAAAAATGTAGATTACATACGTATAAGTTATATCATAAATTAATAATAACTTTATAATACTTATACACTTATATGTATACACTTCACAACATATAAAATATAAAATTGTATACATATACTAAAATAAATCACTAATAGATAAAGGTTAGTGAAAAATAAAAATAAAAATATTCGGGTATATGATCGGGTATATAGTTCGAGTAAACGGGTATGTGGTTTCGGGTAATTGGGTCGGGTATCACCTAATTCCATACCCGACCCATACCCACGAAAATTTTTAAAACTAATCACATACCCGACCCAATACCCGTCGAGTAGCACCCGTCCCATTTGTGTCAGGTTTCGGGTATACTCATCAGGCTCAGGTATTTTTGCCATTCCTAGAAAGGATGTTGGGATGGAGGTTGGGGTAGTATTTACTATGATGAGAGTGGTAACGATGGTTATGGTAGGGGTTAGAGATTGAGGGGCACCGATTCATTTGGTTAACTTGTATTTTTTATAATTCTTCTCGACCAAAATAATATAATCATGTATTAATATATATTTTCATAATATGTGTGTGATATATACACACACATCATTTTCTTGAAAGTTCGCATGTAACACCTATCACCATGCAACAAGTCCAGTTTCACATAAAATCATATATTCAACAATTCCATCCTATACATGAATCACAACAAACTTGTCCAACGTAAAGAAATTTAAAAATCAAAAGGTTAACAATGAAACTATAGACAACATATCTATCATATATTGAGTTGAAAACAACAGGTAAACGAAAGTTTACCTAAAAAATTGTTGTTGCATTTGATGTTGGACAAGTTGTTGCACCTAATTATGAAAGAGGTGAATGATTTAACGAGACGGGGCAGGGCAGGCATCTGTTTGTGCAATAACCAGTCAACGACTTAACTAGATGACAGATTGAATTGATGAATGGTTTGGTTGAAAACTCAAAATGGAGATGAATGGTTTGGTTGATGCATCTGGGCCTCTAGCGTTTGAATGTTTAACGCATGCACTGTGAACAAGTAAACCCTAAGTTGGGTTAATAACATGGGATGCATTAATCAAAGAACTTGAAATTGAGTTGAACGTGTTGGTTAATACGTTTGGGCCTTTAGCTTCTGAACGTTTGATGCATGCGTCTGTGAACAACTAAACCATAAGTTGGGATACTTAGATGGGATGCGTTTAAAAAAATGAAAAAACCCAGTGCATACTTGATGTGCGCGAAACGCAACATATAAATTACATCAAACAAGGCATAAAATTAACCCTTTTTCGGTACTAATGTTGGAAAAAGCATGTTTCTGTGTTTACTTTTAAATTACAGGAAAAAGAGCTTAAACGAACAAAAGAAGCAAATTAACAGCCAAAACCAACACAAATACAAAGAAGGAGGATTGACACAACTTGCCAAACCCCCATTCACATCCAAAACAACAAAAATAACGAATACAGAAGCTTAGGCACGGGGTTGTGCCCACCAGGCCTAGGGTCGTGCCCAGTCAAAAATTCTCTACAGAAAAAGACAACATCAACAGACAACCAATAAAGGGTCGTGCCAAGTCAACATGGGCTGTGGTCAACTTTAAGATTCGCAGAATCTGGGATAGCACAACAAGTACGCTTACCACGGGGCCGTGCTCTGTCACCACGGGGCGTGTTGGTACAACAACCTGACATCTTCAGTTAATGAAGGGAGAAAAAGAGTCCACCACGGGGTCGTGCCAGGAGGGCACGGGACTATGGTCGCCTTTTGTTTCTAGCTATAAATAGAGGTGCTTGGTTTATGAGAAAGGCATCCTATGGCAAACCGTTTCTCTCACACATGCCATCTGTCCACTACCACTACAACACCAACACCAACACTATCATCCATCTTTCATCTGTTAGAGTGTGTAGTAGTCTCAGGATCCAAGATTGATCATAAGAATTCTTGTCAAAAAAGGCCATGCTTGGCTAAATCTTTTAAATGACTTGGTTAAGACAAATCTTTTATGTATTACTTTGATTTCCAATCTTTGGCAACTTTATATTTGGGTATGTATTAATGACTTTAATAACTAGTTTTTTATATTGAAAGTGAACTTTATTTCAACATTTTTTCATGTTTCGTTGATTCATCCATTCGTGTCTTTACGATTTATATAAATTACATTAACTTCCTGGAAGGGGGTTAGAAGGGTGTTTGGGTAAAGTTCTTGTCTCGTTCAGTGTATAGATCCTGCGAGGACTTGATTCAAACTTATTAGGACTTCCCTTGAGGTAGATAGCATCAAATGGGGGGGGGGGGTAAGAACGACTTAAATCCCATATAAATAAACTACTATTAAAACTTTATCCGGCCTTACGGGACTGTATCCCTGCTGACTCAAACCAATATGGCCGAGGATAACGTTTTATTCACAAGAGGGGCCTACCACTTTTCGCATTAATAACTTTCTTAATTATCTTCCAATATTTCGACCTTGCGGGACTATATCCCTTCTGACTTATACCAATAGGTTGAGGGTAACATCGCCTTCACAAGAGGGGCCTACTACTATAACTAAGATAATCTTTTAAAATGCCCAAAGTGCGAAAATCATCAAAGGATATGTAAAAGAGGAGTCGGAATCAAATGATTCCTTCTTGTCTATTTGTTTTCCTTTTCATTTACATTTTTACTTTTACTTTTCAAAACTTTCAAAACTTTTATAAATTACTTTTACTTGTACTTGGACGACCTCGGTATCTTACCATCACTATACTACGTCCACGATGTGTGCACTTGCCCTAACATGTGTACAGTGGTAGTATTGTATCGTGTTTTATAAATTTAAAAAATGGCAACCCTAAATCCTCTTGAAAAAGATCAAAATCATCGAAATCTTTTCTGTGTCAACCAGATTCAACCTCGAAAATCATGGCGACCAAAGGTAATTTCTTATTGTTTCTGGCGCAATTAGTTGTATAGGGTATAAATTAGAAACCAGGGTTTATGAATGATTATGCGTTTGATGTTCGTTTGCGATCATCTAATTCTCATCTGATTCTACAATACAAAGCCTACAACAAAATCAGTTGTTCCATTAAATTAAGAATAAAATACAGCAGACCATAAAAAACACCTAATTTGAGTATTCTTTTTTTATTGTAGTGTAATGCCTTGTAATTAGACTAGTAGTGTATTAGTAATGAACTAGTAGTGATTTTGACTAATATCTTGTTTGATGCACTAGTGGTATATTAGTAATGTACTGGTAGAGTTATTGTGAGTGATGTGTTTTTTATGCACTAGTAGTCTATTAATGATAAATTAGTAGAGCAATTGCAACAAATATCTTGTTTCATGCACTAGTATTATAGTAATGCTGCATTAGATAGTCATTTTGACTAATATATTGTTTAGTGCACTGGTATTGTAGTAACGATGAACTAGAGAAATTGTGACTAATATATTTTGTGATTCACTAGAATAGAAGTAATGATATACTAGTAGAGTAATTATAACTGATATCTTCTTTGATACTCTAGTATAGTAATTTTGACTGATATGTTATTTGGTGCACTAGTATTGTAGTAATGGTGCACTAGTAGAGTAATTGTGATTGATATCTTGTTTGATGCAATAGGTATTGTAGTAAAGATGCTTAAGTAGAGTAATTGTGACTGATATCTTCTTTGATGCACTAGTAGTGTATTAATGATGTACTAGTAGAGTAATTTTAACTGATATTTTGTTTGATTCTCAAGGATTGTAGTAATGATGCACTAGTATTGTAGTAATGATGCTTTGATACTCTAGTATAGTAATTTTGACTAATATGTACTATTATTGTAGTAATGGTGCACTAGTAGAGTAATTGTTACTGATATTTTGTTTGGTGCACCAGTAATGTAGTAACGATGCACTAGTAGAGTAATTGTGACTGATATCTTCTTTGATGCACTAGTAGTGTATTAATGATGCACTAATAGCGTAGTTTTGACTGATATGTTGTTTGCTGCACTAGGATCAAGATGAACCGGTATTGAACAGAATTGTAAATCGGGAATTGCAAAGTATTTGGCCAAGCACCCAAACTCTTATTACTATTCAAGAAACTTACACAAAACTTGAATTACAATCCTTTAGTATTTATAGACTAACCTATCACGTTTGACTACAATTAGGATTGCTAATAACTAGGACATGATATTTATTACTAATAATTTACATCAAACACATTTAAATTATTTATAATTATCCACTCCTTTAATATTGTTCATTGCCTTGCACGCGAAGGAATTCTCTAATTCGAAATTACCAACAATCACCCCCGGAATTTCGAACTCGTATCTGACAAGTGTTCGACTCCAAGCTTTTCAGTCATCTCCTTGAACTTGATCTTCCCAAGTGCCTTCGTTAAAATATCCGTTTTTTGATCAATGCCACTAACATGCTCGACCACGATATCTTCACGATCTACACATTCCCGAATGTAGTGAAACTGGGACTTTATGTGTTTGCTTCTTCCATGGAAAACCGGGTTCCTCATGAGAGCTATCGCCAATGTATTGTCAACACGTAACACCGCCGCTTGAATTTTCTTGTCGAGTAATTCACCAATTAATTCTTTTAGCCAAACCGCTTGACACGCGGCTGCACTAGCCGCCATATACTCTGCCTCACATGATGATAAAGCAACAGTACTTTGCTTTTGAGAACACCAAGTAATTGGGGAAGACCCAAAATAAAACACGTGTCCCGTAGTATTTCTTCCATCGTCCGGATCTATGTTGTGACTACTATCGCTGTAACCGACCAACATATTTTCTCCTCGAGTATAGGTAATGCCATAGCTAAAAGTACCTCGTAAATAGCGAAGAATTTGCTTGATAAGAGCTGCATGAGATTGCTTCGGGCATTGCATGTACCGACTAGCTACTCCGACCGAAAATGCCATATCTGGTCGAGTCTGTAAAAGGTACCGGAGACACCGACAATCTTTCGATATCTCGTTGCATCAAAATCTTCTTCGTCTTCAAATTTAGAAAATTTCACATTGGGGTCTATGGGAACATTTGTAGGATTGCAGTTAATCATACCGGCTTTAGTCAGTATTTTCTTTGCATACGCCTCTTGCTTAATTTTTATCCCGTTCTTGCTCTGCGACACTTCAATTCCAATATAATAAGTAAGCATTCCCAAATCCGACATTTCAAAGTTTTTAGCCATCCCGCGCTTAAACTCCATAATAAGTTTCAAATTTGAACCCGTCACAATTAATTCGTCCACGTACACACCGATTAATAAGACGCCCGTTCCAACGGTTCTTCGGTATACGGCTTGTTCTTGTGCACCTATGAAACTTCATATTTAACAAAATATTATTAAATTTCGTATTCCACACACGTGGAGCTTGCCTTAACCCGTATAACGCCTTAGACAATTTATAAACTTTATGCTCTTCGCCTTCTTTAACGAACCCTTCCGGTTGAACGACATAAACTTCTTCTTTTAATTCGCCATGTAGGAACGCGGATTTTAACATCTAGATGATGTAATTCCCAACCTTCATTCGCTGCGAGAGATAAAAGTAACCGAACTGTTTCAAGTCGAGCAACTGGCGCGAACACTTCGTCAAATCGACTCTGGGTTGCTGAACAAACCCTTCGCCACGAGTCTAGCCTTGTGTTTATTTAGTGAACCATTTGCGTTTCTTTTAACCTTGAGTACCCACTTCAATCCAATCGCTTTTGCACCACGTGGTAAGTCGGTTAACGACCAAGTATTATTTTTATTAATTGATTCAATTTCTGCGCGTATTGCTTTCATCCACTCCGGTTTATTTTTCGCATCATTAAAATAAGTCGGTTCGTCATCCGCAAGCAATAAATATTCTTCATCAATAGAACTCGAATTTAAAACATAATCGTTAAAACGTACCGGTGTGACCGTTGCTCGATTAGATCTTCGAACAACTGGCTTTGGCGTCATAACATTATTTTGTTCCGCATTACTGTTCACAAAATTTGATTTTTGAGAAATAATATTAGTACTTGTTGGAGTTTGCTGCAACAACTCACGTGACCCAACATTCACTCCATTATTATTTGGACCTAATGGGCCAGATGTCATAGTTGATGGACTGTGACTATGTGTATGCGCTGAACTTCTATTGCTGGGTTCTTCTGAGGTGTCGGTCAACGGACCAGTTGATTCAGTCCCAATCTCATCACTAAAATTTTCCAAGCTTACATCTATTCCAGAAGTGGACCCACCAAGTTCGGTATTTACTGTTCCATCTCCGGTGTCAATTACGCCACCAAAGTCTACCCAAAACATACCCGGTTCACGAGACTCTTCGTTATTAAAAACAATATTTTTTCCCCAATTCCAACCACGCGTTTCATCAAACTCCGTATCTCCATCCCGACCCACAACAATTCTACGAGTCGTCGGATTGTATAAACGATACGCCCCCGAAATTTTTTTCGCTTCCAAGATAAACTAGACGAGTCGAACGATCGTCTAATTTTGGAAGATGCCCACCAACTTTTTTCAAATACGCCGCACATCCAAAAACTTTAAGATATTGAAGATCCGGTTTCTTTCGTTTTAACATCTCATACGGTGTTTTGTCTTTGTGTAACGCTCGTGTTGGAGTTTTATTTATTAAATTGGTTGAGTGCCTCACCGCCTCCCCCCACATAAAATTAGGAACTTGTTGCGCTTTTAATATACTTCGAGTCATTTCCATTAAGGTACGGTTTCGCCTCTCCACCACCCCATTTTGTTGAGGTGAATATGGAGCAGTTAAGTGTCGAATAATCCCTTCATTTTCACAGAACCGATG
Source organism: Scalesia atractyloides (assembly GCA_947069175.1). NCBI lineage: Eukaryota > Viridiplantae > Streptophyta > Magnoliopsida > Asterales > Asteraceae > Scalesia > Scalesia atractyloides. The sequence goes on from CAMTDV010000027.1 coordinate 21,380,484, forward strand.
AACTCATGAGATGTAAATTCTCCCCCTCGATCGGTTCGTAACGTCTTGATTTTTCTACTAACTTCCACTTCCACCACGACTTTAAACTTTTTGAAGGTTTCAAACACTTCACTTTTTTCCTTCAAAAGAAAAGTCCACATGAAACATGAAAAATCAACAATTAAGACAAATATATACTTATTTCCCACTATAGTGCTCGGAGAAATTGGACCGCATAAGTCTCCATGAAGAAGTTCCAAGGCATGCGTTGCCGGAATAACGCCGTCTTTGGAAAAGGTTGTCTCGTTTGCTTCCCGACTAAGCACGAATCACAGATTTGATTTTCATGATTGATTTTTGGCATCCCCACGACCATATCTTTATTCACCATTTGTTTCATGAACTCGAAATTTAGGTGACCGAGTCTCGCGTGCCATAACTAATTTTCATTATAAATCCGAGCTTTCAAACACACGGGTTTTCCAACTTTTAATTTAATCATATAAAGGCAATTTTTAGACCGAGTAACATTCATTAATACCTTGCCTTGAGCGTCACGCATTAATAAATAATCATCTTTCATACGAATATCACATCCACACTCCGTTGCTTGACCGAGACTTATTATATTACTACGTAAACTAGGGATATGATAAATATCGGTCATTAATCTTTGCTCCCCCGTTTAACCCAATAGTAATATAGAACCTTTCCCGCATATTTGGACTTGAGACCCATCCCCGAATTTAACTTTGCCACCAACACGCTTATTTAATTTAGAGAAAAGAGATACATTACCCGTCATATGGTTGCTCGCGCCATTATCCAAATACCACAATTCTTTTTCTTCCAAACCGTTCTCGTAATTTTTTGGAATGACCTTTTCTTCATTCAAGTAGACAACTTCTTGAACGTCTTGCACCATAAATAGAGACGGGTTAATTTCTTCCGCATCGATCAAGTTTGCTTGTTTTCTCTTTCTTTCGCTCTGGATATCTCGAAACAAAGTGACCGAACTTGTCGCATCGAAAACATTAAACCTTCGAATAATCCTTTTTTCTATTATGTTTATCCCCTTCGTTGGACCCGTCTTGTGACCCGCGGTTTTGACCAGATTGGTTTCGACCGCGTGCACCACCACCACCACGTCCATGGTTCGATCCTTTCCCGCGCCCCTTACTTGAATCGCGTGAATTATGTCTAAAACTTAAAGAAGAATTAGAATTATTGAACATAAGTTTTGTTTGTGTACCTTGATTATCCGACTACAATTCTTCATCTTTTAGGCGTTCCTCATACGCCTTCATTCGTCCAACAACATCGTCCAATGAAACTGTTTTTAGATCCACAATTTGCTCAACCGCGGCTACCATATGGATGAACTGTCTTGGTAAACCACTGAGAAACTTTTTCACGATCTTTTGTTCCTCGATTATAGAACCGAGAGACGCCGCTTTTGAAGACATTCCTGTTAACTTGCTTGAAAATTCATCAATAGTACTTGAATCCTTCATCTTTAACACCTCAAACTCTGACATGAGTGTCTGAAGTCTTGCTTCACGTACCCGATCGACTCCCAGATGGCGCGCTTTCAGTGCATCCCACATCTCTTTTGCCGTCTTCAGATTACCAACTTGCAAGATTTGTTCTTCCGGTATAGATTGAAACAACTAAGCAATTGCCATATTGTTTTTCTTCACATCGGTTTCGGTTCCGGGTTCAATGGCCTCCCACACGCCATGAACGTTAAAAATTGCGTGAATACGCAACGCCCAAATTGTATAATTAACCTTATTCAACATTGGGTATTGAAGCGTTGTTGAATTTGGAACCGATTTCTCGGTATTCGGGCCACTACTGCCATCGCTTCCAACCATATTTTTCTTTCGTCGACTATACGCAAGATTAAACGAACCCGGTGTAACTGGTTCAGTTTATTTCAGTCTACACGTTTAATTCCCGAGTTCCACTCCTTTTGCCTTTTATTAAATCGCCGCACAAGGAGAAAATGCAAATTGCCACCAATTGTTCTCGAAGAACCGATCTGAGTGTTGCCATTGTATTCCGGTCACGTATACCTTTTGTAAACCCGAGTTACCACCGCACGAACAACCTAACGCGCTGCTCGTCGTTGTAACGGTATCCACGCCTCTGCTCTGACGAACCAGTACCGCCGGCCCGTTAGACTTCTTAGCCGCCGATAAGGAACCCGAGTACCCGTTTGATATCGACGATTGAACTTGGCTCTGATACCAATTCAAGATGAACCAGTATTGAACGGAATTGTAAATCGAAAATTGCAAAGTATTTGGCCAAGCACCCAAACGCTTATTATTATTCAAGAAACTTACACAAAACTTGAATTACAATCCTTTAGTATCTATAGACTAACCTATCACGTTTGACTACAATTAGGATTGCTAATAACTAGGACATGATAATTATCACTAATAATTTAAATCAAACACATTTATTATTTATAATTATCCACTCCTTTAACATTGTTCCTTGCCTTGCACGCAAAGGAATTCTATAATTCGAAATTACCAACATAGGATTGTAGTAATGATGCACTAGTATTGTGGTAATGAGGTACTAGTAGAGTAACTGTGACTGATATGTTGTTTGATGCACTAGTGTAGTAATTTTGACGGATATGTTGTTTGATGCACTAGCATTGTAGTAATTGTGCACAAGTAGAGTAATTGTGATTGATATCTTGTTTGATGCACTAGTATTGTTGTAATGATGCACTAGTAGAAATTATTACTGATATCTTCTTTAATGCACTAGTAGTGTATTAAGATGCACTAATAGAGTAATTTTGACTGATATCTTTTTTGGTGCACTTGTATTGTAGTAATGATGCACTAGTGGTGTAATTGTGACTGATATCTTTTTTGGTGCACTTGTATTGTAGTAATGATGTACTAGTACAGTAATTGTGACTGATCTATTATTTGATGCACTAGTACTGTAAAATGACGCACTAGTTGAGTAATCGTGGCTGATATCTTCTTTGATGCACTAGTAGTGTATTAATTCTGACTGATATCTTGTTTGATGTACTAGTAGTGTGGTTATGATGCATAAGTAAAGTAATTGTGACTGAGATCATGTTTGTTACACTAGTAGTGTAGTTTTGATTCATAGTATAGTAATTGTCTTGCATACCTAGAATAATTATGTATCTTTCTGTATTTAGTTGCTAATAAACGAAGGGGGGAAATGGTAGAACTGCTTTAAAAAGCCTTTGTAGATATTCAAAAAGATGTATCAAAATCATATTTGTTTTGAATTGATTATAGAGAAACATTAGCAGGTTAATAAAGCCTACTTATACTATAATTAATGTTTGTAGATAATAATGGTGTATAATTAGAGTAATTCTTTTTTTCTTTTTCTAAATTGCTTTACTTTATCTTGATACGATAACTTCAGTAAGGAAAAACATTGAGAACCAAGAGACAAAAACAACATGCTAACAAGAAACAAAATAGAGTTCCTGATTTTGAATCTAATGTCCATATCATTTTATTTTCAGGCGATATAACAAACGAAACAACAAAATCAGTTGTTGATACGAAAGGAGAATGAAGAAAGGGAACTGCATAACAAAAAAAAAAGAAAGAAGTCTAAAATAGGTATCTAGAGTAATTTTAGATGTTTTTTGAAACTAAGTATGATTGGTTTTGTAGAGTAATGATCACTATCATTAACAAGAACTCATGGAATAAATAAAACACAACATTTTCTAATCACTCTAGTTTATATGTTTACGTTACATAATTATTCTATTATAATTACTCTACTAGTTATTCACATAATTTAAATCATGTATCTACTCTACTTGCAACTAAATAATTATGAAATTACTCCGCTTCTTATTAGTCAAATTGTCTCATTCAAAATCACGTCGGATTCTATCTATTTACTCTAGAGTAATTTTGTTATTACTCTAGCAAAGTAGTTCTAATATCTTCCTTTCCTTTTTATCACATACTTCAAAATCACTTTGAATTCCAGTTTCTATGCGGTAATTGCACAACTTCAATCAATTAGATTTTGAATCACTTGAATCAAGCTCTGTATCACAATTAAATCAAGCTCTATACACGTTTAATTGATTTTGAACCAAGCTCCGCACACGTTTAATCAATCATGAATCAAGCTCCATACACGTTTATTCAACTCTAAATCAAGCTATGTACACGTTTAATCAATTTCATACCAAGCTTCGTACATGTTTAATCAATTTCGAACCAAGCTATGTACACATTTAATCGATTGTGACCTTCAATTAAATCAAGATATGGATTGCAATGCTTCAATTTTCGGTTTTGCATATTTACAGGATTGCCATCGCGTGATTTGCCATATTCCTTTGATTTGCACGTTTAGCACAATAACCTTATTTGTTTTAATCCTTACACATAGTAATAGTAATTATATTATATTATATTGTATACAAAAGAAGGTATCTTTAAATGGTGTGTTGCCTTTTATTTTATTCTGTGTACTTTACTCATGTTAGTTTTTTTTTTCTTTTTGTTAAACTAATATATATTTTCATCCTTAAACTTTTATAATACCTATTTTTTTTAATCTTTGTTTTGACATAAAATTGTTTATTTTTATCGTCTTTTTGACATTAACTTTTGTACGAGGTGAATTTAATGTACATTTGGTTGAGACCAATCCTTATTTTTTTGACGTCATTTTTATCTAGCTACACCTTAACACAAACTAACGTCACACCATGCGGAAAAATGCGGAAAAATTGTTGAAAAATCGTTGAACGCCGCGAAACATACCTTAATGCTTAAATATATGATTTAAAAGAAAAGATTCTTATTTAAAGACACTGACAAACGCTTTATAACCGTGGTTAAAGTTAATAATCCCACCCCACTCACTCCCAACACTTCTCCCTCTACTCTCACTTTCTCTGGCGCTCACATTATTCAATTTTTCTAGAGAGAGAAACAAACAAACAAACTCCTCCAATAAATAACCAACTGACGAGCACACACACAAAGCGTGTGCAAACCAACTCGCCGGAGATGATGATGTTCGTTCACTCCGGCACCGGCGCCGGTTTCCTCACCGCAAAACAACAGGTTTTCCCCGTCAACTACGAGGCTGACGTCTCTCACCGCCTCCTTCAATCTACACTCTCCGGCGACCTCAAATCGGCGTTCGACTGCATTCATGATCCCTACGTTGATGTCAACTTCGTCGGCGCTGTTTCGTTGAAGTTCCGTACGGCGGAGGTTCACTGCGGCGATGAGTCGGAGAATGTGGTGAGGTTTGACTTTCAGGAGTTCAAATCTGACGTCACTGCTTTGTTCGTTGCTGTTCATACTGGAAATGTGACGCTCGTTAGAGAATTACTGGTATGATTATGAAGTTTTGACTCTCTGTTTTGTTGATGATTGTTTTGAGTCAACTCCGGCTTTTTAAGTTTCTGAATCAGATCATAGCGTACTTATTTAGATATCTGCAGTAACTGCTTTTAGTTGTTTAGTTACACTGTTTGATTTGCTGGATGTATGACCTTTGATTAGCATTGTAGAAATGCAGAATCTCTAACACTCTTAACAGTAACTGTGTATCGTATAAATGTTTAATTAGATATTGTGTTAGTAATTTAGAATGTTAACAGTCAGATTAACGATTTAGGGCTCAATTGTTTGTACAACTTTTAGGATCTACAATTTTCTGAACACTAAAAAGGAGTTTGATATGCAAACTGAAGCAGTTAATGCATAACTTATATTTTCACAACTTGAAATTCGGTATGGTAACGACACTCGATCTAAAGTCGTGATATGTCTAAAATGATGTTGACATGTGTTTTACATTAAAAACCATAAGACTAGTATCGGTACATGTTCAGATAATACTGATAGCGGTACCGATCTCGGTATCTGGTTCAGTTTTTCAACAAAATTAACGCCGAAATGTCGAGGGAAAAATATTTAACACGACAGCGTATTCAGTCTTTTTGAAAAGGATAACAACGTGAGTTATCAGAGGAAAATCAAACGAAATAAAAACTAAATCAGTTAAAAACGTATTTTATAAAGTTGAAGGTTGGAATTGTAACTTAAAAATTATATTACACATATACTGTTCGCTTTCCATCTTTTTTAACTTATATAAAATAATTTGAAAATGGTTAAGTTCGTCGTAAAATGTGAAGCTAGAAATTAGAAGGCAACACAAACTGATTCAGGATGAGTAGTCTGTGGTCAAGAGGTGTAAAGTAAGGTGCAAATCTAGGCAAAAGCAAATTTTGTAATCATTTTCCTTTAGAACATTGAACTCCAAAAAGTTAAAGTTTACAAGTGTGATATGATATGGAAATGATTTGACTATCTTTAGAGTTTACAGTTGTTCACAAGATGACAATATCTATTTTCTTCATGAAAATCCATGTGATTTGTAGCCCTAAACATTAGAATTAATAATTAGTAGACATTCATGTATAGTCCCATTTCATGCTGTCTGTATATGAAGTTATGAATCCATCACAACACCACCTCATGGGTCAGCAAAAGATCCATCATATAGTGTCCATCAAATATTATTTAAAAAACTATAAGATCTGTGTTTATAATAATAACAAATAAGAGAATACTATGCTCATATTCCCATGTGGGGCTTTGTTTGTCCATTTTGTGAATTTTGATGTGACAATTTGTTTGGTTATTGCTGTTTTGATAAATGACAGAGTCGTGGAGCCGATGTGAATCAGAAACTATTTAGAGGCTTTTCATTGACAGCGGCTGTACGGGAGGGCCACCTTGAGATCTTTGAGATCTTACTCAAAGCCGGTGCATGTCAACAGTCTTGTGAGGAAGCTCTGTTAGAGGCCAGCTGTCATGGGCGAGACAGGATATTTATCGACTTGCTAATGGCTTCTGATCTGATACGGCCCAATATTGCTGTTCATGCTCTTGTCATTGCATGCTGCAGAGGTTTTATAGATGTGGTTGATGTTCTCTTGAAGGTAAACATCAATATGTCGGTTGTTTGTTTTTCTTGATTATAATTGACTTAATCAACTAACATGCAACACGGATGATCAACATACCTAACCGCTATTTCAATGCTAAAGTTGAATTCCGTATTTGACATGTTCTTGATATGTGATGACAGTGTGGTGTAAATATAAATGCATCTGCTAGAGTGTTGCTCTGCTCATCTAAGCCTTCTCTCCATACAAATATCAACTGCACACCACTTGTGGCAGCAGTTGTTAGTAGACAGGTTGCTGTTACTCGTCGACTATTACAGGTAACATTCTAAGCTAAGCAGTTAATGCGGTAAAAAATTGGATATCGGTCAAGGACCAATATTTTATTTGAGATATCGGTTATAGCGGTGGGTTATCGGTAATTTTACTATCATGCAAAATTTATATATATAGCAATTTACCACTAACAGTTCAGTATACTCACGGCCATTAACAAATTAACCTTTTGCAACTTGCAAAACACTAACAATTGTAGCAAGTAGGAACTCATTAAGACTTACGACACTAACAATTAACAATTAAGACTTAAATCACTAATAGCAACAATTAGAAGAAAGACGAATGGTAGAACTAAGAAGAGTGTGCTAATATCGGGAAAACCGGTGATATATCGGTTCAATATTGCCTATAATATCGGTACCGATATTCTGACCGGTATTTTACACCGATATCTCACTAGGGACGATAACCGATATATCGCGATATTAACTACATTGCGCATCACTGATACATGAGATCCGACATTCCTTATGACCCACTATCTCTCCTAATGGGACGGTGTGAGTTTGCTTGGGGTCTCACCGTCATGACTTTAATACTTCGATATCATTTCCATAGTAGCATTAACTTGTGTTTGGATTATTAGGAAAACTGAGGTTAAGTATACCCCAATATCAGATACAACTCCTTTAGACACAATCTTTAAAAGATTCCGGGTCCCCTTTTATATCTCTACTACAATGACCTTCGAACAGCTTGAGTTTTGTATCCTTTGATATTTGCATGAGGCTTGCATCATAATGATTCACCAAATATCACCAGAAATTCAGAAACAACATTTGTCCAGTAGTTGGTATTCTTGGCTGTGTAATGAATTACACATCTTATCTTTTTACCATGGTAGATAGTAATTTACTTAACTTCCAATAGACCTTTAAATGAAAAAATGTCCAAAACATGTCACCAAGTACCTACTAAATTCGTCAGAGTTGTTCCTAAAATATTTACTTATTCGTGTCCCTACGTAAGATAAACAAATACGGAACGTACAAGGTACAAACCTTTTCCAGCTGGCAATGACACGAATATTGTCACTGAGATATTATTATTTAGGGTCCTGTTATTCAATAGATGTGACATTTTCATGAAATTGGATATAGTTTTATATCAAACGAATTAAAAAAAGATACATCTGAGCTGCATATAACGGATTATAACCTACTGCGAGAATTGTGTATACCCTCTTTAAACTACCAATAATTACATTTTACACATATTATTAACCAAATTATTAAAACTATAAATTTTCCTATTTCTAAGACCACTATGCCTTTCCGCTTATAAACTTCAATAATTGTATACATTTGCTACCCAACTTTAATATTACAAAATGTCCCCATCTAAACGTTCTGAGCGGTCACGTTGTATCACAACCCGCCTAAATTTGGATCACCATTATATGGCTAAATTGGGTTTTGATCAAAATGGGCAGCGGTGTAAGTGGTGCCACAATGGTGAGTGGTGACGATGATGGCGTCAGCGAGCCATGGATAGCGGGGATGTACAATGTCGGTGGGTTGTGCTGGCCTATTTAGACCCGTTTTACGTTAGCAACTATACTATAATCACTCTTCTTGAGCTATTATATAATATAAGCATAATATCCAAATTGACCATTAATATAATTTGATTACATCCAAATAAAATCATAAGTAAATAATAATTACCCAAAAGTACTCATCAAATTCTAATATAATTACTGAAATTTCTAGAAGATATATGTAATTCTCCTAATTATTTATAAAATATTAAGAAAAAGTACATCAGGGCAACCTTATACTTCCAACTCCATTGTATATGAATAGAAGATCATTTTATGCACAAACAGGAACTAACATATATCAATTTTCTTGAAGGCTGGGGCCAATGTCAACATGAAGGTCCAGTTAGGAGCATGGTCATGGGATACAGCTTCCGGTGACGAGTTTCGGGTCGGAGCCGGACTAGCAGAACCCTATCCTATTACTTGGTGTGCAGTGGAGTACTTTGAAACTACTGGTTCCATATTGCAAATGTTACTACAGCACATCACGCCTGCCACTTGTCACAACGGCAGAAGTCTCCTTCATCACGCGGTCCTTTGCGGTAACACAGGAGTTGTTAAAACACTACTTAAATACGGGTCCGACATCGAACACCCGGTAAAAACCACACAAAATGACGAAACACTACCTGTTCACATGGCTGCACGCCTCGGATATCCATCAGTTCTTCAGCTGTTAATCGACTACGGCTGTGATATCAACTCGAGAACTAAAATGAATGGTGAAACCGCGCTAATGATATGTGCTAGATTCAAACAGGAAGAGTGTCTCCGAGTGTTGACTAAAGCTGGTGCTGACCTTGGTTTGACCAGTTTGACCGGTCAATCTGCCCAGTCAATAGCTGACTCAAATTGTTGGTTTCTTGGCTTTCAAAAAGCAGTGCTTGATACCATTAGATCTGGAACAGTAGTACCGACATCTAGTAAGACTGCAATCTTTTCCCCTTTAATGTTCGTAGCTCATTCAGGAGATATACAAGCTTTAAAAGCTTTAATCTCTCGTGACGATATTCATTTCGACGAGCAAGATGAAAACGGGTTTTCAGCGCTTATGGTGACTGCAACAAGAGGTGACATTGAAGCCTTTGGGCTTCTTGTCTATGCAGGATGCGACGTAAAGCTGACAAACAAAGCCGGTGAGACTGCAATCTCTCTATCGAAAACGAACGAGAATTCCGACATGTTTGAGAAAGTAATGATCGAATTCACGCTAGAAAAAGGTAGCCAAAACGCTAGAGGTTTTTACCCTCTACACTACGCGGTTCGTCATGGCGACACGAATGCAGTCAAACTGTTGACCAGTAGAGGATACGATGTAAACATTCCCGATGGGGATGGATACACGCCCCTCATGTTAGCAGCAAGAGAAAACAACGGACAAATGTGCGAGCTGTTGATCTCTTGCGGGTCGGTTTGCGGTTACAAGAACTCAAATGGCGAAACCGCGCTCTCGCTGGCGCGAAAACACGCATCGGATGAGGTGGAGGGTGTGATATTAGACGAGCTGGCTAGGGTGCTAGTTCTTAGTGGGGGGAATGTGTTGAAACATACGAAAGGAGGACGGGGAAGTTCACATGTGAAAGAGTTGAAGATGACGCAAGAGGGGGTGTTGAGATGGGGGAATTCGAGTAGGAGAAACGTTGTATGTCGGGATGCTGAGGTGGGACCCAGTGTAGGGTTCGTGAGGCGTAGGGGGAAGAAGGGCGGTGGTGACGTGGCAGGGGTTTTTCGAGTCGTAACGGTGAAGAAGAAAGAGGTTCATTTTGTTTGTGATGGTGGGTTAGAAATGGCTAAGTTGTGGGTTAGGGGGATAAAGCTTGTGACAAGAGAAGCTATTAAGTGGTGAAGTAGAGGTTAAAAGTTAGTTGTATGTATCTAATGCTTTTGTATGTGTAGATAACTAGATATGGTACCATGAAAGTATGAAATACTTCGTCTTGAAGTATTCTTATCTACTAAATAAATGAAATTTTCCCATAAAATGAGTAAGTGCAATAATTACTTCAATCTATAACCCAAGCCTAACATTTCATACTTTGTAGAATCGTCACGCGAGACACATGTCAACCAATAGGACATCACAAAGAGATCATAACTCGATTAGTATATCAACATGTTAAACATCATTATGACCAAAAACAAAGTATATAGCTACAGAACAGAAACAGAAAGCAGGACCATAATGATATGCAACACAAATCCAAAGAAAGCAGAACAAAGAACACAAATAAACAAGCCCTTGATTCTACTCACTTGCAGACCCATCGTCATCATCATCGTTTTCATGCAGTGTTACCACATTCTCGATAAACCTTTTCCTTACTCCTTCAAGAACAGCTTCTCTAGAACCTTCACCTCCGCTCTGCCCATCATTAAGCACCGGATCTGACTGGCATAGAACCATAGCAATACCTACACATAAACCCATACAATATAAAACAGAAGTGTAATCTTTTAACCCTAAGGGGGGTGTGACAGTGGTAAGCGCCAGTTTCATATTTAAATCCAGCTTCTACTGGTTTTCTGCCTTTTAACCCCCTTAAATGGTCATCTACCCAACACAAGTTGCGTTTTACTTTATCCCATTGGTTAGCAGGTATTGGTGGGTAAATAAGTTTACTGGTAACAGATTTTCACAGTTAACAAGAAAGTATTTCTAGCATTTATGTTTACCATAGTTTCTATATTGAAACAGGAATATTAGATGTACCTTCAGGAGTGCATCGTCGACCAAATTTATGTAAACCGACATAACTTGCCTTCACAGCACCATTATTATAAACCAACACAGTGGGAAGATTACAATCCGGATAATTTGGACCGCAAGCCGTCAACACGATTTGAACAAACTTTGTTGCTAGATACATTGTTGCCAGTTCTTTCAAACATTGCATCAGAACAACACATTCAGGATACCTGTTTAAACATCACTACTTATTAGCCAAATGCTAATAACAATGAATGCGCATTAATTAACATAATCACCAAAAAGATTACAGTATGTAGTTAATTACCCATCTTTGTATAACACAACTACCACCCACTCATCTGATGAAGCTTGTGACACCTCATGAACAAAATTTGATCCAGAAATCGGTAGAATGAACCAAAACCGAACTTTGCGATTTTCACACCTCGCTTCATCTTAGCTAACATCTGTCTCCTTCACGAACAACAATGAGGAACTAAAATCCAGAAATGTGTAGAATGTCAATGTACTATTAATTAACTATATATATATATATAGATGGGTATAATCGGGTTTATTATTACCCGGAACCGGTTCTAACCCGGAACCGGTTCTAACCCGGATGTCATTGGAACCGGGTATGGTGTGGAACCGGGTCCAGTTCCTACCCGGGTTCACACCCAAGAATATGGAACCGTGTAGAACCGGGTACGGGTATTATGGAACCGGGTATGGTGTGGAACCGTGTATGGTGTGGAACCGGTTCCTGACAGTAAAAATCCGACTTTTTACTGTTCAGAACCGGTTCCTGACAGTAAAAAACCTGACTTTTACTGTTCAGAACCGGTTCCTGACAGTAAACCCTGACTTTTTACTGTTCAGAACCGGTTCCTGACAGTCGAAAAATCTGACTTTTACTGTTCAGAACCGGTTCCTGATAAAAAATGTTACCGTTAGAACCGGTTCCTGATAAAAATGTTACCGTAGAACCGGTTCCTGATAAAAAATGTTACCGTTGGGAACCGGTTCCTGGCAGTCGAAATCGGTTTTTTTTTATATAAACCCCTCCCTACTTACCATTTCAAAACTTAACACTCACCATCATCAACTTACAAACTCACCATCATCAACTTACAAACTCAATCATCTTCTCAAAAATCTTGCAAAATACCTATGGCATACAACGAAGAAGTTGTTACTGTCTTAGAGACGAAAAGAAACCCAGCTATATGGAAGAATTTTGATCTCTGTTTAATGTCCGACAGCCACGAGATGGCTAGATGCAAAGCTTGCGGAAAATTTATGAAGGCCGCAGCCAACTCAACCCTTAAGAAACACACTGAGCGGCATTGCCCAGTGACGAAGGCAAAGAAAAATGAGACGGGAGAAGGTTCCGGCACCGGTTCTTCAAATGTTTGATGTAACCCGTTTGGTTTGGTGTTTTAATAAAGTTTGTGTAATGTTTCTTTCTATTGTGTTTGTTATTTTTGTGTTTCTTTCTATCGTTAGTCTCCACTTTTTCGGCTATAACCGGTTCCAAAGGTAACATTTTAACGGTATAACCGGTTCCTTCTAGAACTGCATTTCCGGGTACTGATGGAACCGGGTACTAGTGAAACCGGGTACGGGTAGGAACCGGGTACGGGTAGGAACCGGTTACTACCCGATTCAAATGGTAAAATTGTGGAACCGGGTTGGAACCAACGGGTATTTTGAACCCGGAACCGGTTCTACTTAATGTCGGGTAGGAACTGGAACCGGTTCCAGTTCGGTTCTACCGGTTCGGGTTCGGAACCGGTTTTTATGCCCATCTCTATATATATATATATTATATAGGAATCCAACAAAGATAATTACAATTTACATGGAAAAACCAATAATATAATATCTGTTAATCAGTAAATTCTAACTAATAGGGGTGTCTGCAGAAAACCGAAACCCTACCCATAACCGGAAAAAAAACGAATCGAACCGTGAATTCGGTTTTACGGTTCAGTTATCAGTTCCCAAAATATTACTTAGGGGCTGTTTGTTTAGCTCTTAATGGCTCACACCTCTTACTGGTTCAGCACTTAATGGTTCAGACTGTTTGTTTTCTCGAGCAGAAGTCTGAATGATTTAGACATTTGCCTTTGAATGGTTAAGAATTATACTGAGTCTGAATGGTTAAGTTCTTTAATCTGAATTGGGCAGACATTTATCTCTGAATGGTTAAGCATTATACTGGCCAAGGTTATCAAAAACGAGCGCTTTTGGCGCCTAGACGCTTTTTCTGGGCGATTCGCATTTACTGTGCTTATGGTTCCCAGGTAATAATAGAGCAGGTTAATTCTTCCCATGCGTAATTAATGGTTCATGCTTTTTATTTTTTCTAATTGGTAATTTCCACTTTTTCTGTAGTATTTATAGGTCTTTAAGTTTAAACAGATGACATCTGTTTATTATCACATTTTTCAGTTTGTATTATCAAAATTATTCAGTTCGTGTTATCAAGATTATTCATTTCTTTTGGCTTTCAAGTTTTACTCATTATTACTTTAGTGAACTTTTTGTTTTTGAGTTTGAACATTTTGGTTTTAAGTATTTTGTTATCTTAGACTTTTTAAGTGCTAGTATAACATTATTGTTTTGGTTTTGAGTACTTTATTCCCTTATGAACTTTTTAATAATTTTATTCAAGTGTGTTTTTTTTCTCGGGCTCACACTTTTTTTTTTGCGCCTATCGCCGAGGCCCTAATCGGAGCCTATGCTTCTAGAGTGCGCTTCGCGCCTTTGATAACTATGATACTGGCTCTTAATTATTCAGATCTCTTACCAGTTCAACACTTAATGGTTCAAACCTCTTACTGGTTCAACACTTAACCATTTAGAAGTTGTCAAAAAGCCCCTTAACCAGATAACCGAACTGAATCCAATAAAACAAACCGAACAGTTATGGGTTTAATCAGAAACCAAATACATAAGTTGAATTTGGTTTGGTCAGACATATTTCGAATTCAAATTGGTTTGGTTCGGCTCTCGGTTAAGCCAAGTAAAATTTCTAAACCGAAACGAATAAACCATTATCCAAACCGATGAACACCTATAATATATGATAGAAAAATAAATTATAACTAACATAGTATTATATCTAATATATACGGAGTAATTACAATAATTAGGGGAATACTAGTATGAAAATCCCCTTAAGGTAAGAAAACTTTGAAAACTCTCACTAACCCTCTTGTATTACACTATCTAAAACAAAGTAGTTTCTTTCTATAAAAGTTTTAGAGCATGTAATATATATGTTTTTGAGAAAAAAACTGCCAAATAGATATGTTTTTTAAAAAAAAGATGTATCATATGGTACATATGTAACAAAGGCTGTTGTTTATAAAGATGATGTTACACACATGGGAATTTTATTTATTTTAAAAAAAACCCTTTGGCGCTTTTTTTATTTTCTTTTTTTTTTTGGCTAGAAAACGTGGAAATATGTATATTACGTTCCATAAAAGTTTCATAAAAAATTGGTTGTTTTACATACAGTAACACAAGGTTTTCACTTTTCCCGGTTTTTGTACTTAAGTGGATTTTCATTTTAACCCTTCCCACAATAATTGTAACTAAGACCCTCCGTAATCGGGCCTTGTATCACGTGGGAGAGAGGTACAGCGCCTCATAGCACCCGGCAACACCATTACAACCAACGCTATGGAGTTCGGCTTTTAATTCCTCATGAAAATTATCACGCCATGCCCCTTCCTTCAACATCTTTGTACACAAAATGATAGTCCCCCATTGTTGTGTTATTTCGAAAGAAGCAAATTACTGAAATAAAGAAACGAGATCGAGATTTGGGTGTTAGATCGGAGTTTATTGGGCTGATCTGTTTGTGGTCTTATTAATTAATTAGAGCCTGTTTGATGTGAGAAGGCCCAGCCTGCCTAAGTCCTAACTCTTCAAATTACTATAGCATTTTGACGCTAGAGAAGTAGACAGGGACAAAATAACCTGGATTTCTAAACCAGTTCGTAACCCGCCTTTATTTTTCTGGGAGTAGGTTAGGTTATCGTTGTCACTTATTAGTTTATGGTTTCATTCGGTTTAATGTTGCATCATTTTCTAAAATAATAATTATGATATTTAGGGTTTTACTACAGTGAGTCTTTAGATTATGGGTATTCCCTGAAACTAGATATGGTGAGCTTAGAGCATTCATGATAAAGACCTTAAAAATATGTGAGTGGGTTTAGTTATATTATAAGAAATGATTGTTAGTGGTTGTGAGTGGAGGAGAGATAAAATATATGAGAATGTTACTATTCATCTGTAAATATATGGAAAAAAATATATAGAGAGAAAACCTTATAAACTTTTGAAAATTTTAGAAATGGTTGTGAATCGAGGAGAGAGAAAACGTAATAATAAAGGTATAAAAAATATTATTTAATTGAAAAGAATAGAGAAAAAATAGTTGTTTTTAGTGTAAATACATGGATATGGATAAAGAATTCATCGTGAATGCTCGCTACCCAGTTTTTATAAGAACATAAAATAAAAAAAAATTAATCATTAGTTTTTCAATTTAGGAAATTCTAAACACAAGAAAATGATTAAAAATGCAATGTTTATTTATATCAACATTATAAATATATATAAACTTTTTTTGTCATTTATAGAGGTTACACATGTGTAATTATGTGTAAATATACTCCCTTCACATAACCTATACTTGTGTTATACGTTTAAAAGAAACATATGAACATATTAAATTAATGTTTTTTTTATGTGTACAAAATAGACATTTCACATTTGTATGTAAGAAGTAAAGAGGTAGAAATCAGAGTAGGTAATGGATATAAGTTTGAAATTAAATAAAACGAATATCGAATATGCAACGGTAGATTGAGATACAAAATTTGCCATCCAAACAAATTGAGATACAAAAGAAACCACTAGACTCAATTCTAGATTCCAAAAGACACCATTTAAAATGCCAAACTTGAATTAGCATTAGATACACGTTTACTCAAAAATAACAATAATAAATAATAATATTTTCTTCAACTAGAATTCCACCGCCTTCAATAATTGTCAACTTAAAAGAGTTTACAATTCAATAATTGACAACTTATAGAGTTTACAATCTACATAGAGATTACATACTTCAATTCATTCCAAGTGCATATAGAGATTACAACTTCCATGACCCACCTACTACAATAACCGACAACTAAAACAAAGAGTGGAAAATGAAATTTCAATGCAAATAAAAGATAAGTAAAATAATTGACTTTGGCTCATGCTCGGAAATTAAAATGAAAAATAAATTTAATTTTTAACAGCCAATGAATAAAATCCCAACTATCCAGGGTAACTCATTGGTAAAAGACCAACCTATACGTCTACGATCGCAGACAGTACTGGTAGCCAAACCCACAATCTCTAGTTTCAGGGAAACCCGACGCCCGAATACCAATTGTGGTAAAACCCAAAATATCTTAATTATTATTTTAGAAAATGATGCAACATTAAATTGAGTGAAAACTACAAACTGATAAGTGATAACGATTAACTAACCTACTCTTGCCTTTCCCTAGTATGGGTGTGTGTTTTTTTCTAAACGACAAACTAACCTACATGTAATTACTCCTATATTTACATATATGATTTCAACTCTCTATCTTTTATCTAGATAAAAGACACCTTACCATCGTATCATTTACATTATTTACCTTTTATCTTTTTTCAAACCAATAACAACCACAAGGAGAAGATGGGATTTATCTGAAGCCCAGTCCACTTCTGGTATATATTAGTAGCTCTGGTCTCTACGATATAGTCTTTGGTTTCCATATAGAGCCACTTCAGACAGTCAATCGTCTCTATTTTTAGAAAGCTATGGCAGCTACTTCAAAAAGGTTATCTTTCTAGTTATACAAGCTTTAAATGGTCAAAATGTTACTATTTCCTACATGAGTTTTATTATTTTAAGTTTTTAACCCATCCTGTATATATTTGTTTCTTTGAAACGGTGACTTTTTTTTTACTAGGATACTGCACTCCCTAAATTGGAGAGCCCCGTCCTAAATTGGAGAGTCTTGTTGCCCACTCCAGCCAGACTATATGTTTTAACCGCGCCCACGCTGGCTTCAGATTTTGGCTTGGGCGTTCCCTCAGTAAACCATACCGCCGGGTGGCACTTGACAATCGTTGTGCCACCACAAAAACAGAATTCTCTTGCGTAACATATACGGTGAGATAAAAGCCCGGGTGGACTCAAGATAGAGTCTGGCTAGACTTTATCAATCATTGATTAATCCACCAAAGTGACACAACTGAGGATTGAATGTGAGTCTACATCAGATAACCCATGTCTCCCTACCAGCTACCACTAGGCCACCAGAGATGGATTTCTTGTACATATTTGTTGAAAGCCTTTTTATTGAGTTTGGTACATCATAGGTTCCAACACTTCGATTATTAAATCATGGCTTATATATATATATATATATATATATATATATATATATATATATATATATATATATATATATATATATATATATATATATATATATATATATCGAGAGAGAGGGGTAGAGATCCTAAAAGAAGTTCACCCTATTTGAGAAACTTGAGAACAATTCTGGATCACACATTTCCCTAAGCTTTTCGTAATATACACATATGTATATAGTCAATTTTAAACTATATATATATATGTGTGTATATTACGAAAAACTTAGGGAAATGTGTGTCCAGAATACTTCTCAAGTTTCTAAATTAGCATAGTGCTTCTCACACGATCCTAACCTATATATATATATATATATGGCTTTCTTTGTAATAACGTGTTTATTTTGATAATTTATTTTCGATTACGATTATATTTAGAATGTGGAAATTGAAAACAAGCAACCATGCTTTTGCTTGAGTGTAATTAATCTTTGTATGGGTATCTAAGTTTTACGATTATGAAGTCATTTGATATAAATGTTGTAGATTAGAGGGAAAGGTAGCGTTGATAACCGGAGCAGCAAGTGGAATAGGAGAGCGTTCTGCTAAAGTATTTGCTGAACATGGTGCAAAAATCGTCATTGCAGACATTCAAGACCAACTTGGTCAAGCAGTTTGTGAAGCTACAGGTTTTTCAAACTCGATATTTGTTCATTGCGACGTAGCCAAAGAAGAAGATGTCAAAAATGTTGTGGATATTGCAGTCGCCACCTTTGGAAAACTCGATATCATGTTCAAAAGGCACACATCATTGACCACAAAAAGACAGACTTTGAGCGTGTGCTTAGTGTTAATGTCACGGGAGTCTTTCTTGGCATGAAACATGCTGCTAGGGTTATGGTTCCAGCACAGGCCGGCTCAATAATCTCTACGGCTAGTATTGCTTCAAATATAGGTGGTCTGACCACACATGCTTATACTAGTGCAAAACATGTTGTGACCGGTTTGACCAAGAATTTAGCGGTAGAGCTTGGAAAATTTGGCATTCGAGTCAATTGTTTGTCACCTTAAGCAGTAGCCACAAATTTTCTTGAGATGGATAGCGAAGCTGTGGAGAACAAGGCGAACTTGCTTGCAAATCTCAAAGGTGTGACACTTAAAGCTTGCCCATTTCTTGGTGAGCGACGAGGCAAAGTACATTAGCGGGCAAAACTTGTTTATCGATGGTGGATTTGTATTGTTAATCCATCGTTCAACTCAGTGGCGGATCTAGAAAATCTTCGTAGGGGTAACGTTTTATAAAAAATGGGTAACGAAATCGAAAAAGCATCAGAATATGTCATTTTTTTCTAAAATTTACACTACCGTCGGAGTGCCAAGGCTACCCCTCCCCTTAAAGTAGGTCCGCACCTGGTTCAACTTGTTCCAATACCCTGATAGCCTCTGAATTGGAATATTTAAAATAAGACATTAACATACACGGTATACAACATCTAGAAAATAATATTGTTTTCTACGCTTAACAAATATCCTACTTACTATATAAGCGTTAATGTTTATTCATTTATTTTTTGGTTAGTGGCATGTAATACAATGCAATTCTGTTTCTACAAATAACAAGTCAACAATCTTATTTATTATTTATTATTTTTATTTTAATATAATAATTATTAGTATTAGTATTAGTATTATTATACATATAAACTTATCATGAACAGTAACTAACCAGCATACTTTTAAGTATTGATTTTAATAATAATTTTCAATAATAATTTATTGATTATACAATTTGATCTTTTACTGATTCTAAGTCCACATCTATGTATATATTTCTTTTACCGTTTCAAGTTCATTTGCTCACATGTTTTGAGCCGTGTGCATTATTTATTATTCAATTTGAAGTTTTCGTAATTTTAAATTAAATTCTAAATCCGTATATAAGTTAATAATTTTAAATTAAATTCTAAATCTGTATATATGTTAATATGTTTTTTTTACCACTTCAATTTATTTACTCGCGTGTTATGAGGTACGTTATCAAAGGCATTGGATCGATATTGGTTTGTTATAGTACCGGTACAATATATGCATCGGTATTGAAATTAACATGTGATTTATATCGACCATAAACGATCAAAACGAACATTGTACCGACACCGATGTTGTTTGAACGGCTTCAGATTATCATGATGCAAGTACCGATATTCATTTATCATCGTTGACAGAGTTGCATAAATGAAAAAAAATTTGAAATCGAAAACCATAAAAATGAATCTGTGTATTGTGCCGATGTTGTTCTGTACGGGACAGTAGCGATATAGTGTTAGTTTTCGAAAGAGAAAACAATAAAATAAATACCGGTGGAGGGGTATGGTCCCAAAAACTCTGCGCCCGCGCAAGGAACCATGCCCTCAATGACAATAGAACACAAGAATAACATTGCGCACAATACGCAACGATGCGCCATTCTTGAAACTAGCAGGTCACACAACGAACTTTGCGTACTTGGCGCAACGACAAGTTAGACCTAGAAGCGCAGGTCCCTTGACCCTGTGCTGATAGAAAAACCTTGTACGCAATGCGCAACGGTACTACAACAATATTAAGCAGTTCACACAACGAACCTTGCGTACTTGGCGCAACGGCAAGTTAGACCTAGAAGCGCAGGTCCTTTGACCCTGTGCTGATAGACAAACCTTGCGCGCAACGCGCAACGGTACTACAACTTTAATACTAGCAGGTCGCACAACGAACCTTGCGTACTTGGCGCAACGGCAAGTTAGACCTAGAAGCGCGGTCCCTTGACCCTGCGGATCAAACAACCCTCTAGCCGCGATGTCCTAAAACCTTGCACAAGGACAAGACCAACATGAGAGCAACTCATAGTCTTGAGAACAAAAGTACTTAATCCCTACAACTCTGTGCTGGCCAGGAAGCACTAAAAGCCACGCGGAAGGGAAAAGCGCAAAGAGGCGTTGACTAAATACAAGGGTACAAAATGGCAGAGCTGTGACCCAATGGCCGCTCAGCAGGTTGTGTCAGACTCGTCGCATGAACAGTAATGCAGAGGACAGACTGCACACCAACCAAACTCATGCCAGCGACTGTCACACATTCTCCACTTTCTGCTGATGACAGATCTGACACCAGGGACAACTGCCATGACACGTGGCTACATTCAACATCCGACAAAGCACACCTACTGCCAGAGATCATAATGATCGATGCTGAGGAGACAGAACGGATATCCATGGTCGTCTGGGCCGGGCCCAAGGCCTATCAGCTCATCTCCTAAACACACCTATCTCCGGCTATAAAATAAGGATCATACCACGAGGTAAATGGATTCATATACACATACGAGATTACTCATTAATTACTTGCTAATTGCTTATTACCTTACCCAATACTTATTCTCACGCCGGAGTGTGGTCACGGAGAAAACCCTCCCCCTTTCTCTCGTGACGAGGCTAACGGTGTTGCGAGTTTTGCAGATAACTCGAAATGAGATCACCCGAAAGAACGAACGAGATACGACCCTTTTATGCAGAAATATTAGGCTGTAACTAAGATATCTCCGGATACCTCTTAGTTCAGCCGGTGTTTCTTCAACCGGTACTAAAACTGTTGTTCGTCTAGTTTCAGTTCTGTTCACTAGGGTAGCGACACGGTATCCGTTATCAAATAGGGTATCTATGTGATATGGTGCCAGGTTACCAAAAGCAAAAACAATAAAAATAATACCAGTATCGATACTAATGTTGTTCAGTCGGTTTCAGTTTCGTTTAGTAAAATCTATATTGAAATGTTTTAAAAAAAGAACGCAAACAAACCAACCAGTATCAACTGAACAACATCAGTATTGGTATCTATGGTCGTTTTTATTGTTTTCGATTGATATAAGGTTTTCTCTTTTGATTATAATAGCAAGTGCGTAATGATCCGAACTGATACTGACCGAATTCCCATCACGAAGCACAGGGGAATATCACTAGTTATAATTAATTTTGAGCATATTTAATTTTTCCGTTATAACTTTTAAGATACGATATTTTATTAGATCCCAAGTATATCATTGCGAAGTGCTTATTTTTATCTACTTCTTGATATAAGTTTTACTCAAAAGTCAAAATCGAGTTGTAAATAGTAATGTACACGTTATCGAAGCAAAAACTTACATTTATTGAAGAAGCCTCGTGGTTTATTTTTTAAATAAAATGATTCCCTTTGCGACGTGTAAATTTTATTCAAACGGGTTAAATATGGTTGACCTTTTTTCTTTATCGCTACGAACCAAACTGATACAAGCGAAACAAAATCGTCATTGGTTTCGTATTTGTTCTTACTGTTTTCTTAACACGCTAATATAAAGTTCGTTGAAAACGTAGGTGTATTTAAAATAAAGTATTTTTGGTAATATGACGAACCGAATCGATACCGGTCAAACAACATCAGTACCGTATTCATTTTTAGGGTTTTCTATTGATGTAAAACATGTGTTAATATTTTTGTGGGCGTGTCTCTATCAATTTCTATATCAAGTGTGCTGATATCGTAATGGTACATTAACGAAACTAACCGATACCGATTGAAATCCCACTGTAGAGCATGTGGAGTCCCACTAGTATATATATATATATATGATTCCATGAGCAGTAACTTCTATTTTATTCATTATTACCGCTTAGCATTTATATAATATATGATTTTATACTCATTTAATTTGATTTTCCTATAACAATTTATGTTGTTAACTTTCTTATAAAAATGTTGAATATGCATGTTTGTTGATTATTTTTTTCATGACATCTCCATATATTTTTTGTTGAAAACGTAATTGTATTTAAAATAGAGTTTTTTTACCCTAAACCGTGATGAACTAAGATGATACTGACATCAGTACTAGTCGTTGGGCCCAAATTTATAGTTGGATAAAACCAAATTGCAATCGAGTAAATTGAACTAAACTGAATATCTTATTATAAAAACAATAAATAATATTATTTTTAGAATTTTATAGAAAAATAATTTTATTATAAAAATAACGACACCGGTGCCGATATTCATTTATTTGGGTGTATATATAGAGTAAAGTGTAATTTGCGTCCCTATGTTTGATAGTTGGATCAACATGCTACCCTCATACTTAAGTTTCCATGTCTAAGTACTCGTGGTTGCAAAATATAACACTATGCACCCCTGCCTCTAACGGGAGAGGCATTTGTATCATTTCACCCATTCTAAACCCCTAAACCCCTTAAGATAATTACCACCTAGCCTTTTGAGTCCCCTTACTTTCACTTCCACAACACTTTTCCTTCCTACTCACCACCAACCACCGGCTCCCACCACACTGAAACCCACCACTGATCCGCTCCACCACCACCACCGCACAGTACCACAACGAACCCCATTATCGATCCGCAGCACCACCACCGTTGCTAACACCATCGCTCCACGAAACTTCAACCCACCTCACACCACGCACCACATTACCCACAAATGGTGATGGATACATCGACAATTAACGGTAAATACAAGAAGCTTCGTTTATTTACTTTGATTTTACTTGATTTTGGTTAGTGTAGTTTACTTTAAAATTAAGATTGGAACATGAGACTACTTTACTTGAACATTTATAGCTGGCATTTGGGTCAATGGTATGGGCACCCACCTCGTATTCCACTTGAGGGTAGTGCTGAAGTTCTTGAACAATGATGTCACCGTAGGATACGTAATATTCTAATGTTAAAACACCCATTTCTAAGGGGCAATTGTGGCAAATCTGATGAGAATTGATATGAATTACATTTATATGAGATTTGCAGGTAAATACAGAAAAGAAGGTGTTTTGGAAAAAACAAGGGTATAATTGGAATAATAAGTGAAAAGTAGAGACATATACAAAGACTAACATGTTTATGACCCATACCCGATCCACGGTTAGGAATTGTATGCGCCGCTAAGTGACCAAATTATAGGTTCTGCATTGGGAAGTGGGCCAGATTGGATTTTAGTGAGTTACGAGTCGTCGGCCTAGTCCATGTTTACGACACGTAAAAAAGTCAAAGTTAGGGTTTGGTTCGTGATATAAGGAATGTGATTGGAAACCCTACGGGAGGCTGAAATTTGAGATCTTGCGAGAAAAAGTTTGTAGAAGAGAGAAGAAGCAAAACCGGAACAGAAAGATGACGAGACTGAAGAGCGAAGGCACGGGGAAGCATAGATTGATTCTACGAGTTATTCTTTCCAATTTTCTAGTCTTTGAACTTTATATAATGATGATGACTTTGATTTGATGTTGAATTTGTTTATCATGTTTGGTTAAACTTAGTTATAACTATCCAGATGAGATGATGACTTGTTTATGATTGATGATTGATTTCCTAATTGTATGGTTTTAGTAGTGTAGTATGGTAAAATTCTTATGATGCGTATGTGTGTATGTTGAAATTGGCTATGATGTTAGTTGTGTGGTGATATTGGTCTTTCTATGAGGTTATGCATGTTTGATTCAATATTTACTATCTCTAGGGTATATTGATGTCCATTAGCCTAGGGCTTGACACTAGCTAATCATCATAACTGGTCTGACATATGTGCTGCTTATGGGAAGGGTTCGATTAAAAGGATTTAGAAACTAATTAGGTTTATCTAAATGCCTTACCTTGGTAGTAGTAATTCGCTCGGTCTTTTAACTACCTTGAGCACTAGGCTAGAAACCTCAAATCATAAGGATTTATATTATCATTAGCTTTATTGAGATATGTCTAAATGTGTGTCTATAACCTTAACCCTAATTTGATAAGATTAACCTTACGCGGCCCTTATCTAATTTAGCACTTCATACGCTCTAGGCAAGTTAGGTCTTGGAGTGGTTTAGCAGGATCATCTGTCATCAATGTAAGCAATTTTCGTTGAAAATTGAGTCTAGGATGGTTATATATATTCTCAATCCTTGATAGTAATTCTTAGTAATTCAGGTTGTTAGATCTTAAGTATTGATATACTCTAGTTCATAGATTACATATTAAGTAATAGGTTTAGTATAGTAGATTGTAGTGTCTACAGAATGATACTTGGGTACTTACCTAGGCTATACCATATACTGATAGATACGCTCGCCTAGAATGTGTTTAGTTAGTATTAGTGTTTTTATCCTTAAAACTCGGCTGTGTTCTGTGTCAATTTTATTGTTCCTATCTAAGCACATCAAACAACTTGACCTTCGATTTATGCTTTCAACATGGAAGGTAAAATAGGATCCAATAGAGTAGTGTTGCTGCCTAATTATGGGTAAATGCTTTAATATGTTTTTGTAAAACTAACATCGATCTACTACTTTTGATGCCTAATGCTAATTATCTAGGTTATTTTTTGTAAATGGTTTGGTTTGTTTGTGTATACAGTTGGTTTGCTTTTGTTTGGTTCAAATGCGTCAAAAGGTTTTTTGAGATTGAATGGTTTGTTTGGTTCAAATGGGTGGCTTAGTATGGTTAGGTTTGTTTGCAGGTTTTGTTTATTTCGTTCATATGATTTAAACGGTTTAAATTTGTTTGGTTTGTTTGTTTGAAGTGGTTAGGTTTCATGCATGGTTTGCTGGTTGATGGTTAGTATGCATGTGATAGTAGCTGAGTATGGTTCAAATGGTTTGGTTTCATGGTTAGTATGGTTCAAACGGGTCAAAAATGGTTTCATGCATGTTGGTTTCATGGTTAGTATGATTCAAATGGGTTAAAATTGGTTCAAATGGTTTGGTTTCATGAGTAAAGGTTGCCAATTCATGTTGGGATGGTTAGCTGATTCATTTTGGGTTCGGAGGAAATGGGTTTGTTAAGATGGGTATGGATTTTGGAGGGAAAAGGAGATTTTTTGGTTTGTTGAATGTTTGGAATAATAATGAAAGCACGGAGATGCAAATTGTAAGAATAAAAAGGTAGTTTGATATTTTCACAACATTTTAAGATGAAATCCAATATTTAGCAGGCAACAGGGTTGCAAGTTGTTACATTTTGCAACCACAAGTACTGAGACAACGAAAATTAAGTATGAGGGTGACATGTTGATCCCGTCATCAAACCACAGAACACAAATTTAAGTTTTACTTTTAAATGGGAATTTGTTTGGACCCCAAAAATTTTAGGCCATGTACATTTGCAAGGGGCAGACCTAGCATGTTACTAGGGGTAACCTTCGCTATCCCTTAACGCTCCGGCGGTAGTGTAAATTTTCAAAAAATTTGACGTTTTTTCGATTTTGTTACCCCTTTTATATGAAACGTTGCCCCTATAAAAATTTTCTAGATCCGCCACTGCATTTGCACCACCTGCACACCCTCTAGCTAGGTCTAGCCAGATTACTAGACGAAGTAACAACACAAATCAATGAAGTATGAAACAGACAATCAATCTATAAATTCGTATATAAAGAATAACACCTCATCCTTGTATGATTCAGTTTTTAACCTTTGTAACATTTATTGCTTAATTCATACACCAACTCCTATATACCATTAGGAACTAAACATTAAAAATAGGGAATTATTTCATCGTATATCAATATAAAAACACAGTAAGATATGATCTCTTATGATAAAACTTAACTTAAAATACACAAAAAGTTCAGCACATTGGTCCTTTAAACTAATAAACAATATACCGATAGCAAATTACGAACACAAGAATTTAATTAGAAACAAAGCAAGTGAAGAAACCAAAGCAAATGGGCGTTAGTTTCAACTTAAGTAGTTTAGTTTCCCTATAAATTCAACCTTGATCCATACCCATATACCAAAAAAAAAAAAAAAAAGGATGGCCACCCTCGTTGCATATGAAGATGCTTCTCCTTCTGCCGATGCAGAACTTCTAAAAAAGGCTTGCCATGGTTTTCTCTCTCTCTCTACATACATACATACATACATACATACATACATACATACATACATACATACATACATACATACATACATACATACATACACACACATACACACACACATACACACATACACACATACATACATACGCACACGCACGTAGGGGTGAGATTAATGAAGCGTACAAATAACTAGAGTAATTATCATCACCCTATAGTCTTGAACTATAGTAATTAGACTACAACAAATGAAGTTATGCAATATTAATTACTCTAATTCAAAATGTATAGTGGTTACTCTAGTGCTAGCATAACTACGCTACTTATGCTTCTTCAAAATGTATAGCGGTCACACTACTTATTTTTATGCCTCTCACGTCAAATATATTTGTATTTGATTCTAACACTATTAGAACACAAACTCCTTAGCAATTTATTCAATTACCTTAAAACATAAAAAGTACTTTATATATATATATATATATATATATTATAAAGTGTTTTACATTTTATGTTTTTTCCTTTGTCTAATTATATGAATATATTTAATCTTTATTGTCAAGAGACATGGTATGATGATAAGGTGTATCTTTTCTATATCAATGAGGTGAAGAGATCAAATAGTGCAAGATGTAGATATGCGAAGTAAATTAGTTTGCAGTTAAATAAACTAATCTTTCTGAGCATAAAATGTCTAAGATATCTTCAACTTGATCCAACTTAAAAAAAGATGTCTTAAATAACTTTAAACATTTAACTTGTCATGCATGCTTTCATCTGGTACCAAACTTTGCCAAGCCAATTATGATAAGCTTCCCAAAAACTTCAAGTTTTCAAATGAAACCCATCTAGTCGACTGTATGTAGCTAGAAGTTAATGGTAGACACATTTTCACAAAATTCAAATTAATTTAATTATGTAATTTAATATTGTTTTCCTTTGTTTAAGGATGGGGGACTGATGAAAAGACCGTAATATCAGTTTTGGGGCATAGAAATGCAACTCAAAGGAAATTGATAAGGGAAGCTTATCAAGAACTTTTTCATGAAGATCTTGTGAAGCGTCTTGAACATGAACTTTCTGGTGACTTTGAGGTAATCTTGGGTTTTTCCTTATGTATTTCTCTTTGTACATTGTTCATTTGTGTGTACGCGCGTGTGTATATATACACACACACACTTACGCATTCAAATAATAACCCCAAATTTGATGTTGTGTAATCACCAATGCACACAATGAAATGTAATTAGCAACTAAATTATTATCAGTTAGCTAGTTTTTCGTGTTGTATATGCAAATATAATTACACTAGATTATATCACATATATACTGTATTAATCAATGCGTACACTATATTGTTAATGTAACACTTATTAACGAAAATGCAACCACATAAGTATTCCATATCAGGTAGCGTAAATAACCAGCTCATACATTCTTATAAAATTTTACTTATATACAATACCGCCACTACGCTGTTTTTCTGTGTTTTCAGTAATTAGCTTTCACATGATGCCACGCGTAGATACTTTTTATATGGAAAAACGAACATATACGCTGTGTAGCAGTTGTCAAAATCGGGGATGTTCACATTTTTATGTGTGTATATATATGTGTGCGTATATAAAGTAATGTACTTTGGTGGTTCATGTAGAGAGCAGTTTACAGATGGAATTTGGATCCAGCGGATCGAAATGCAGTGCTAGCAAATGTAGCCCTACGTAAAGAAAACTGTGATTATAGAGTGATCATTGAACTATCATGCACCCTATCACCCGAAGAGCTCTATGCCGTCAAGTGTGCCTACCAATGCCGCTATAAGCGTTCATTGGAAGAAGATATTGCTTCCCATACCTCTTCTGATCTCCGAAATGCAAGTTCTTGTATTTGTTGGTTATATTTTTATTAATTAGAAGGTAACAAACTTGACGGGTCTTTGTTTGACTCATGTGACCCGTTAAAGAAAAACTAACCAAAATCTAATAGTCTTTTAACTAATGGGTCGAAATTGTCACCTTTATACTGATTCCGCTAAAATGGAAAAAAATGAAACGGAACACAATTGTTTCCACTAAGTTTCACGGCCAATTGTGATAAATATGGAAATACATACCCGTTGAACCATCCGGTAGAACCAGCTAAACCCAATACACCCAGTTAAACCGTTTCTGAGACCAATCCAGTACTAGGAAAACCAGATTTTAAAACATTGCGTTTAACTTTCTAATGAAATTATGTAATACTACAGCTTCTTGTTGGGTTGGTGAGCATACATAGGTATCAAGGTAATGAGGTGGACTTGAAACTGGGAAAGTCGGAGGGCAACGTTCTTAGAAAAGCCATTGATGAAAAGTCGTATAACCACGAAGATATCATTCGTATTGTCACTACTCGAAGCAAGCCACAACTCATGGCTACTTTGAATAGTTACAAAGATGAACATGGTTGTAACATCACCAAGGTACATAGAAATTTCACTAATCAAATATGGCATTCTAAGTCTTTTTATAAACAAAAACACATTAGTATCTTCATATTTATACTTTCAAATATCATGATAGTACTTGAAGGATGATTCAGACAACGCGTACACTGAAACACTTCGCACAACGATTAGATGCATTAGTGACCCTACGAAGTACTTTGAAAAGGTAATCCTCGTTTTCATTGATCCAAAACAATTCAACCAAATAGATAACTATTGTGTCAAATATGATTACGTCATTTTTTTTATAACAAACGTGAACTATCCCATTGGTATGCATTTGCCATATTGAAATGTAGGTGGTTCGTAATGCAATAAAAAAGGGTGGGACGAACGAAGATGCTTTAACACGGGTGATCGTCACACGAGCAGAGAAAGATTTGAAGGTGATCATGGAACAGTATTACAAAAGAAACAGTGTACCACTTGATCAGGCTGTTGCCAAGGAAACATCAGGGCATTACAAGAGGTTTCTGCTCACTTTGCTTGGGAAGGAAGGCTAGCTTACTATATTCGCGTCTCGACTTGAACTTTCATTATGGTGTTTGTTTTAAAACTGGAATATGTCAATGTCGTCGTGCTCGTGTGTTTTTGATTGATTGATTTATTGCAAGTTTGTACTATTATTATTTGTAAACGAAGCGAGTGATTGCGTCGAGAACAACTTATGATAACATTACCAATTATGTATGATACTGAAGGGTCACACACCGAGCAACAATAATAAGTTTCATTTAATAAACTAACGTGAATCAATATTATTTCTATAATTATTTTGATAACTATTTATTACAATAATCTCAATATATTTATGTTGAGCTCTATACAAGTATTTTAAAAGTCTAAGATGCGCATAGTTGATCGATCAATCGCAGCAAAAGGTACCTACCTAAGTAACCTTAACTCATGAACAAAGCTTGGACATTTGTGAGAAAGGTGAAATATGGGTCTTAGTTTTTAAGTAATTAACATTTTCATAAACATAATTCTCACTCCAAATCACGGGTTTTCAGAACATCCCACGTCTTCATTTTGCGGTTTTGAGATACCCAATTTGCAAAGTCTGTTCTTCGGGTATGGCTTGGAACAAGAGAGCCAATGCAAGATTAGTCTTCTTAACATCCGGATTTGTTCCTGGTTCAATCATCTCCCACACCCCCATGACATTGAAAATAAACCGCATCCTCACAGCTCATACCGTATAACTTATGGATGACAACACTAGGCATTGAAGAGACGAGGTGGTGTTCTCCTTAACGATGACCAAATCTTGATTCTCCGGTTTAGCCATTATTGTAAATCCCTGATCCACCAAAGATCAATAATCAATTAAAACACTACTCAAAAGTCTTACCTGCAGACGCCTTTTGCTACCGTTGTTTTACACCCTATCATTATTACCTTTTAGTTGCTTAATCCCTCTTTGTTTGATTAACAAATTGGGTTAACAAGCCCGCTTATTTTAGCCTAAATCACGGCTTGTAGCGCCCTACCCTTTTGATCCCCTAGAACGACTACCTGCGATCACATGAACCTTCAAATGTTATTGTCCTCATTTGAATCCTTCACCACTCTGATACCAAATCTTAAGTAGAGCTGAGAAAATGTGAGATGAAAACAAGTAATATTGGTACAATCGGATGGGTAGACTCGTAACACTTGTTGGCCATAGCTTTTAGTTTTTTATGGCCAAATATAATTACAAAACTAATATTCTTTAGATGATGATCTTATTTTTAGACAAAGTGATATGGAAGGTTGTAAGCTTGAAAATATTTTTGTTCGCCTTTTGACTTGTTAATATGAAAATAAAAATGAATTGATCCATTTACAAATAAATGGGACAAAATTATTGGCTCCACCATTAAGATTTTATTTTATTTATTTTTATCGTGGGTCAGACTACTTTGGGTAAAGTGATCAAACACGAGAAAACGTGTCTTGACAACCAGCACGTATTTATCTCATTTGTTTTTGATACTTTTGGTTTCCTGGTGACATAGGTTGTGGACCTACTTAGTCGAGTTCAAAGGGTCATGCATAATGATGTTATGACTTCGAGATCTATGGAAGTAGTTTTTAAAAGACTTTGTTTTGCTATTCAAAAAGAGATTGCGGCGTAGCTTGTTGTCCGTTTACCATCTATCTCGATGTAAATTGAAGAAGTTGTGCATAAAGATATATACTGTAATCTAGTTGGTGCCTTCTAAAAAAAATAACTTTCCGTTTGGGTTGCGACAGTCGACGGATAGAACTCAAATAATAACTATCATACGGACTTGAACCTTTAATATTTAAATATATCAAATTCTAGCAAACAACATCTAGAAATCAATAAAAAAAAAATTCAGTGTAATGATATGAGTTCAGAACATAAGGAGAAAACATAGCCATTAGCATATTTGTAAAAGAATTGATTATCAGAAATTAATATTCTCGTAAATAAGAATAAGAATTTAGTGTCTCATAAATAAGAATAAGAATTTAGTGAGTTGTAAACAAGAAGCTCATCTTTGATCATAAAATCATAACTCAGTGAGGTAACCCGTGATTTCAAGAATAACCCTGATACCCGTTAACAGATTATGGAGTTAACCTTAGATTTTGGCTCTGACTTCTGAGATTTGGAGATAAGCCCTTTACTGATTCAATTGGGCTTGGAAGAAAAAAAATCAAGGAATTGCGAGCCTGAAATGACTCGTAAAAACGGGTTTAAAGCCATAGAGATGCATATATGGGGTTTTTGATACCAGATTTTGGGTATGATCGAATATTGGGAGAAATCAGGTAGGGTCTAGTATTAAGGTGAAAAACATGTGAGTCCTAATACAGATACGGATCACAGTGGTTTGATTGTTATCACCCAAACAACTATAGATTAGTTGCTTGAATGTGTAAAAGTTAAGAAAAACCAAAAGATGAAGATGAAGATTCTTGTAGGGATCAAACAACAAGTGTTGTATATGGAATCCCAAAAGATATAATCACTAAAAGCACCTGGATGTTTGGATTTAGCACAAGAACAATAATCACAACACAAGAGAAATCACCAAAACTTGTCCATTGGACTAGGGTTTCATTGATAAGCATATATATACAAACTGACTACCCAGCGTATTTAATAAATACGCTGGAAACTTAATTACGCCGCTACAGTACTAGGTACCAAAAATTACACTTTCAGCCCTTCTAGATTTACTAAGTATTACAAAACCAGCTCTAATTATTATACTCAAGTATCAACGGTCTCAAAACGTCCTAACAATATCCCCCCTAGAACGTTGCATACTTGAGAGTCTTCAATCTTTTTCTTGAGCTTCAGGGCTTGCGGCAGCTTCTTGAGTTTTGTTGGAGACAGAGGTGCAGCTTGATCTGTAGATGGTTCAGTTGTTGCATCATTGTATGGATTGATAAAAGCTTCACTTGTGGTGGTTGGATCCTCCATAGTGGCTTCATATGTGGATAAAGCCGTAGTTTGAGATTTTGATGCGGCTTGAGAAGGCGATGGATTTTTCCAGCTGAGCTGACGATTTGTGCTTTCTTTTCCTTTTTCTCGCTTCCTCTTTTTCTTTCTATTTCTCGATTCTGGTCACTCTGTCCATCATTTCTATCTTTCTCTCTCTCGCATGCTCTACCGCCCTTTGAAACAACATTCCTTCCTCTTTGTATTCGTTTCCAGCTCCAACGTGAATTTTGTGGCCATAAAGAATGTTTAGGTCGGATAGGCAGAACATAAAGACATTCATCGGGTCTAAAATACGAATATCTTCGTTAGAATCCAATCTGATCACTGCTTCCCCAGTTTTCCCGTCGTAGAACCATTTCTTGAAATTTGTGAGCATAACAGGTTGTTCTGGTGGGATTTTGACTCTAGTTTCAACTTTAGCAGGATCGATGACCCACGTGACCACTCCTTTTCCAGTAATGGGAGCTTTTGTTGTTTTCGATATTCTTCTGCGAGGACGCTGTGGCTTGAATAAAGTGAAACCCCGATTACATTCTCTCAAGATTAGTCTTTCAAAATCAGCTCCAATACTGCTGTTTGTTGGGTTTATCATGTCTAATCTGCCCAGCTCCCATATATCCCATCGAGGAAGACTTTTCATGTCAGCTCCGAATTTGAAGTGCTGGATGACTCCACCTCGTCTCTTCACAATAAACAACCTTTCAGATTACAGTACTTCCAGCTGATTATCTTGTCAGTAACTTCGGTCTTTTCAACTGTGACCACTTGATAGAAATCTGGAAGCTTTTCTCTCTCTTTTCTGAACCACTCAGGATGTATTGGAGTCACATCATCACCATCTTCAGTCCCATAAAGGGTATCTTCTTCCAAACCCCGTCCGATAAAACGAGCCGGCATCTTATCTCTATCCACATCTTCTTCTTCACTTTCATCTTCTTCAGTGACATTCACGGCAGATTCTAAACGCCTTTTCTTTTTCTCTGCACCCTCAGCCTTTTGCTTGTGTTCCTCAACCTTAAACTTCTCATAATCGAAGATATCTGTAGCTGAGAACATTGGTTGTATCTGCCTTGGCACATAATTCTCTAATCATTCTGTACATCTTCTCCATCCATCTTGCTGAAATCAGACAAATCTTGTTTGTTCCTTGACATAAGCATGGAGCTCCTTGTTCTTCTTTCTTTGCTCTCTTAGCTTTTGTCACACCTCGGATTTCCAATCCAAATCCATACACCGGTGGGTCCGGGTGGGGAGTATCATGACGTAAGTTGATAACATCATTGTCAATTAAACACGGCACAACGGAAGTCTTGGAATAAAGTTACTATTACAAAACAAAGGTTTGAAATGAAAAATTGTAACACCCTGTAAAATCGTGTCCAATAGTATAGTGACACGTGTTGTATTTTAAATATAGTCTATTAAAGACCAGAAAGGACTAAAGGCGTCAACATGCTCAAACCGAGCCTCTGAGTGACGACCGATGTCAACATGCATAAATAACAGCCTCTGAGTGACTGATATGTCAACATGCTTAAATTATTAGCCTCTTAGTGACTGATATGTCAACATGCTTGAAATTTGGCCTCTGAGGGACTGATATGTCAACATGCCCAGCATCTGAGCGACATCGGAATCAACATGCTTATCATAAGCCTCTAAGTGATCCTTTGTGAAGCCCTAAACTCTCATACGTACCATTTGTTGGACGAGAGGGTTCAATTTTGTAAATATGTGAAAGTTGGATAATGGAGGGATTAAAAGTGTCAACATGTTAATTTATACCTCTGAGTGACCTTTTAACAAACCGAGAGCTCGACAATGTCCGAGCATAATCCCGGGTATGCCAAGTATTGGCTACGGAGGGCTAAAAGTGCTAAAAAGGTTTTAAAAAGGTTTTTAGAAGCTTTAATAAGTTAAGGGGTTAAAAGTGTCAAACTTTGAAAGTGGCCTTGGGGCGGTCGCGGGCCGCGAGAGACCAGGCCTGGGTCTCTCGCGGGGCGCGAGAGAGCCTCTACTGCAGAAAGTTTTGTTTGATCTCCAAGCAAAACTCCAAAACCATAATTCGAAACCATGGCTTCTCTAAACTGCTATGCCACGTTTTGGGACTTGTAAGCTTCTTCTTACACCCCTAAACACCTGGCTTCACCTCCTTTGAGTTCTCCAACTATAAATAGGTGATCAAGTTCACCATTTGAACTTGCACCTTTCTAAATCATAACTCTTCTCCCTCCTCTGGAAGTTCCTAGCTGAAAGGAGCATCCAACTTAGTTCTCTTGCATTGTAGGAACCTTTTGTAAGTGTTCCTTGCTCTTGCATTTTCGTTTATAGGCTTTTATAGCCAAAAGTCAAGCGTTTTCGTAAAACGCTTTGACTTTCGGTTAAGACCATTATGGTCCAGCCATTGTTCAAAATGAACATGGCTAAGTGATCGTAATAAGGTATGTGTTAGTCCCTATAAAAGGCACCTCCTGAAGATCACGTTTGCTAGACCAATTGACGGGTCAAAGTTATGAAAATAAAAAGTCAAACAGACCATTTTTCGGAAAAATCATAAATTGATTTTATATATGTTATGAAACCTGTTTTGACATTTAAAAAACTTGGTAATAATTATCGAATCTTTTCAAGGAAAATCATTTACTTACTAATATGTTATATTAAATAACATATTTTAAACATTTTAATATGACCCTAATGTCAGTTTTCATTAAACATCGCATAAAACGTCATTTTACGACATAAGCGCCGTCTCGGCGCATAGTACGGTTTTAAACCATATTAATGGACCAAGACTTGTCACATACTGATTTTAAAAATTAGTTTAAACATATTTACAGTAGGTATATGTTATAGACTCAGAATCCCATATAATTTATAAACTATGTGTAAAATGACCAAAATGCCCCTGCGGTGCATAGTTTGGTCATAAAAGATAATTTACACATATAATTGGTATCCTACTGATATTATATCATAAATAAAGTATTTTTCAAAAATACTTATGACAATAACATAAAATTATATTCAAGTTCCTTTATTACGGTATAAAATTACCAAAATGACCTTATGAGGCATAATTTCGTTTTAAAACCTTAATGGGCATACAAGTTGATATTCTACTGATATCTTAACTTATTTAAAGTATAATGACATATAGAACTTATCCATGACTTATCCGGTTACCCGATATCGCTGCTATGCGCACAGTTACGTATATGTAACTATTTTACGGAATTTAACCGAAACGGGTTTAACCTTGTCATTTAAGTTTCAAAATCCAGAATGTATATAGTTTACCCGTATTCTACAAGTCAAGTACTTGTCGGGATTAAACTACATTCTATCCGATCATCGTTTAATCAAGCGTTATACGTAATGATTATGTACACTATTCGGTTTATAAGACCCTTAGTATTTAATTGGCTAGTTTATGCCATAATCCAGACTAGAGCCTTGCCGGTAAATGCTATATGCACTTGGTACTTTTGTATACGGCTGGGTTAATTAAAAATAAAAGAAGAAGACTAGCTCAGGTAAATACTCTCGACTTATTTTTCCTATACGTGCTTGGGATACGGTAAATTATTACCGCTTGGCCCAAAATAGGGTCAATCGAATGCCCACTTGTGGCTAGTAAACCCGCATATTTCGTTTTAATCAGTTTTTGATAACTTAAACATCGGGGGTTAAATTACCGTGTCCTGGATATCCTGGGCTCAATACATTAGTTATTGGCCACGACCTTAGCACGGGGTGTAGGCATACACCTTTTGATGCTCATATGCAATGTTCCCAAGACGTTGGAGATGACTCCTTCGTGAGTCCTGAGTGGTGTGTATTTAATCATGTCTTGGTTTCCGTACTGGGCCCTGTATGTATTGACAAACATGTGAATCTGATACAAGGTTGCAAGGTCAACTTTCCCAAGTTAATAAAAGATTTTGTGCCGTTTTGCACTTAAAACCATTTCAAAGTTTTCAAAATGAGTCAGTTGGGTGTATTTACCAGCGTAAGCTGACGTATCGTCCAAAGGCTAAACTGAAGGTACAATATGAAATATGTCGGAAGCTGCTCGGTAGTGATAGAGGATCTTGCAAATCCTAAATCTGCCTAAAGTCTGTTTTGTATTCTTTCCATGTACATTTTATGATCCGCCTGTGGATCTTCTATTACAAGCTTGTATATTATTTTGTATTTTCGAACATTTGGTTTGTAATAGTAATTTTACTCCAAGACTTCCGCTGTACCGCGTTTAATTGACAATGATGTTATCAACTGACGTCACGATACTCCCCACCCGGGCCCACCGGTGTATGGATATTGGGTCGGAAATCCGGGGTGTGACAGAGTTGGTTTCAGAGCCAATGTTTGAGAGAATTAAATACTAGCCTTTTGTGTTTAATCTCAAACTTACACGAGCGCATTCCTTAGACTTCTGAGTCTAGGCATTGACCTAGGATTACTCATTTCATTATTAAGTTATTAGTATGTTTTTGAAATTTATTTTTAACAAGAAAATGCCGCCACGTGTCAAGGGCAAAGTGGAAGAGGAAAAGGTCCAATGAGGGGAGGACCATCGGGGCGTATTCCTCATCAACCTCATAATACAGATGCTTACCAAGAATCAGGAGATTCATCTCCTTGGCAACCAGCAAGACGTTTTGTCTCTAATAGACACTCGCCCTCACGTTCCCAAAATTCTTACCACTCACACCATTCTTACCATTCTCACAATTCCCATTCTCATCACTCCTACCACGAAGAATTTAACCCTAACCATTACTTAAACACGCCTCCCGCCGACCAAAATCAGTTGGACCAGCCACACCCAATGGACGAGGACTCCGACCTGGAGATGCCGCCGTCGGGATCTAATATGCATCCCATTGAAATATCAAGCGATTCAAACTCTTACGCTGGATCACCCTACCAAGGTCCTAATGAGTGGGACCAATACTGGAACCAATTTACCTTCGCCCACACTCCTTCCCATCACTCTCAACCACCTCCAGTTCAAGAAGATGTCCACATGGAACCAGTGGACCAACCTCAACCACCACTTGAACCACCAAGAAGGAAACATGGAGCACGTATGTCGGTACGTGCCGGACAAAGGTCGGGATCGCTGCCACCTTTGCCCAATTCTTACCCTACAATTCAAGAGGACCCACAAATGGGTGGACCCTCTAATGTTCCACCTATAGTGGAACCAACACCAACACCTGCTATTCAACCACCACCATCGGGTTATACTAACCCAATCCTCACATATCCAGACACGTCTGGATATGATCCTTTTAACCCGTCTACACCGGTAGACTATCAAACATGGTCGCAAGACCTCTACATGCAGGCAGTTATGCACAATGCACTTTACCCGTCTCCTTTCCCACCTACCTATCCACCAACTGGATATCCAACTTATGGGTACCAGTATCCGGTTATGTAACATTTGTAAAAATCGGGTTTTCAAAACCCGCTCCGTTTTGTAATCGAATATCAAGTTATAAAAGTTACGTCGAATATTTATGATTATTATGATTTAAAACGATACATAATTAATAAATAAACTAAACTATAAAAATTATATTTGATAAAAAGTTAAAATAAAATAAATAAAAAAATTATGATGCTGTCGGGACTCGAACCCGGGTCAGCCAAGACACACTTCAGCGACTTAACACACACTCACAAGACCACTCCGCCACATTGTGTTTTCTGCTAACTCTAGGAACACAAATGAAATTTATACACAAACCCAGTTAAAACCGGTTGCGCCATCTGAGAAACGGTAATCGGCAAACCAATCGCCAATTCGTTGTTTATTCACATATTCAGTTTATAACCGATGCACCGATGGTTTTTAATCAAATCGGAATTGATTAAACATAAAGCCTCATCATTATCGGTTTTTACAACCGAAAAATCATCAAGTCCAGAGTTCTTCAACTTCAGACCACTCTCGCGACTCAGAGATATCATACCAATACTCCATTTCATTTTCGTCGCATTTTCAGACCATCTGAACGCCTAAATCAGCTCGCCGGAATTTTCTGCAAAAGTCGCCGGAAAACCGTATTCAACTCAAACCGGTAAAATACCTCTACTTTACTGTTTCAATCAATTGTTAGAACCTTACTAACATTAACCCATCGCTCATAATCAACCACAGACGACATTGCTGGACTTTCAGTTTTCGCCGGAAAACTCCTGGAATTGTCGGAAACTCGTTGATTACCGGTATGCTCATTCCAACGTGCTGATAATCAATACTCATTAGTTCGATTTCACATCTAATCCCTTAAACATGTTAATTGATTCTCACAGCCGAAGGTTCCAAAAACAGAGCCGACGAGTTTCGCCGGATTCTCTGAAGAAGACGATCTGTTCGGTATCTTCTTTCCCCAAACTTTTCGGTTCAATGCATTCAAATCGGTCATCATGTTCATTAACTAAATTAATCGCGTATCATTTGTTTTGATTGATGTCTGTGTTTGTAATGAAGAAGACGAGTTCAAAGATGACATAAGATTAATTAAAATCGGAATTATAAACGGGTTAGACACACAGTCC
This sequence comes from Scalesia atractyloides, assembly GCA_947069175.1. Classification (NCBI taxonomy): domain Eukaryota; kingdom Viridiplantae; phylum Streptophyta; class Magnoliopsida; order Asterales; family Asteraceae; genus Scalesia; species Scalesia atractyloides. The sequence continues at coordinate 21,419,861 of CAMTDV010000027.1, forward strand.
AGCGGTGGACTGTGTGCAAAATACAAACGCACGTCCCGAGTTCGATTCCTGCTATACGCACTTCTTGTATAATAAAATGCCTTTTTGTTTAAAAACTAAACCGGGATAACTCAGTTAGTTGTTAAGTATAATAAAAACCGAGATAATAACCAGGTTAGACACACAGTCCAGCGGTGGACTGTGTGCAACATAAACCATACGTCGCGCGTTCGAAACCCGTCACTAGCATCGGTCCGATTGAATTAAAATGTTTTTGCAAATAAAGGAAATTCGGTTAAATTGAATAAGTGTATAAATATAATTAAAAACAAGATTATTTCGGGTTAGACACGTAGCTCAGTTGGTAGAGCTGCGTGCACACGTACGGGAGGTCTCGGGTTCGAGCCTCACCCAGCGCAAACCATGTCATTGACCGAACCAGTCAACAAGTCAACAGGTCAACGGTCAACGGTCAACGCAAAATAAACAATTTTTTTATATTTTTTATTTATTTAATTTAATTTAAAAATCAATTAAAAATACTTAAAAATAACATTTTTAAAGATAGAAAATAGCCTTAAACTCACAAAAATATATCTAAAAATTTCATTAAAATCCTTAATAAAATCCACTCATTTAATATATTTTTCCGTTATTATTTAGGTTAGTATTCCTCGTTGTTCCGCTCATCTAACTCGTGCGCATCTCACCATCTCCAATCCAACGCACACAATGTGAGTCAATCTTACAAATTTCCCATTTTAATCACGTTTTGGGGTGTATCATGTGTCTTTGTATATATATTATAACTAAACCATTGTGCATACATCATATCATGAACATGTGTATTCAGTTTGTTGCTGTTAAGTAGTTATTATTGGATGCAATTTATTATTCAGTACATGCAATTTCATAGGCCGCCGCTCCCATTACATTATGAGCGTTGAGCATGTTCCCCATTTCATTATGAGGTTGAACCTGGCGTGCCCACATACGATCGGCTCCGTTTGATTGAGCCTTGATCGCACAGACATTTTCATTTTCAGTACATGCAATACGATCGGCTCCGTTTGATTGAGCCTTGATCGCACAGTTTCATTTATGTTATTTACAGTATGATGTTGGTATGTTCATGTATGCTGTCATATGTTATTGTATGTTATAGTTGTGACTGCTATTTGCTACTGCTTGATTATTTACATTTGCTCATCTATGATTATGCTCAATTTTTCGTTGATAAACTAACAAGTAATTCATTATTAAATGTTTATCTAATAAGGTTCACTCGCCAACTTATGTTGACCCAAAAACCCCCATTTTACACATGATACAGGTGAACCAGCAGCAGCTAGGAACACATAGGACTTGGACTAGAAGAATAAAACGATCTAGAGTTGGGATTGATATGCTTGGTTTATTTTCTTTGTATTGAATGAACATGTTTGGATTTTTGGAAATGTAACTTTGATTTTATTAAATATGAAACATATTAGTAAATGTCATGAGCTTTGGTGATAACCCAATTATGCCCCGACTCTTATTCCGTTGCGGGTCGGGGTGTGACAGATTGGTATTAGAACCATGACTATAGGGATATAGGATAGGTTATTAGACCCTTAGAGCCTATACTATAGTCGATTAGAAACTTATAAGATTTTTGTGTGTTACATGCCAAATTTCATGATGTTATATGTTTTATGTTAAATGTTACATTTAATATTGTGCAAGCATGTTCATAAGTATGTATTATCATATAATGCCTATCATAAATCGTATACTCATAACATATCACATCCATGAAAGCACACACCACATCATGATTGCTTTTACAATGATTTTCGTGTTTTCAAATCTCATCAAAGTGAGTTCTCATGACGGGCATGTAGTAACTGGAAGGGTACCAGTACCGGTAGTCGGAACGTCCTGTCTAGGCTGGCATTCGTATAAATCCAAAATAAAGGACCAGTTTGCCTACCTGGGGACTAACGATGAGAGTACGAAGTACCTATTAGGCCAAAGCATGCTATACCAAACGTCGTGTGAGCTAACCCCACTTTGAGTTGTCATTGTGTCTACACCTGGACACGTTCCGACCAAACATCTCATGAACATATTTTGTGGTTTGCATTCGGGGGCTGCGAGTGTTAAATTGCCAATACTAATGTGAATCCTACCAAGCCAATAGCCATGGGGGCCCACATGACTATGTAGGTGAAGGTATGGGGGACATTTGAGGCCCAACATGAGCGAACCCAAGACATCCTATGGATGTAGTTGCATTATTGATATTTATGTTATTTTCATTTTCTTAAAGACACATGACACCTAAAAAGACACCATAAACTCACAATTTTCTCGTTGTATGATCCTGTAGATGTCGTCTAGACAGCAACGAAGGGGTAAAAGATCAGGAAGATCTCAGGAACGTTTGGCCACTCAGATCGCGAAACAAATGGCCACGATACTGCCTGACATTGTGGTCCAAGTACAACAAGCCCTTGCTACAAATCCTACTAACCCACCCCAACAACAGGACCAGAACATCGACAACCCTCCTACCAACAAGTGCTCTTACAAACATTTTAAGTCCTGTGATCCTCCTAAATTTGAAGGGACCGAGGGTGTCACTGCTCTCCTACATTGGTTCGAGGAGATGGAAAACACCTTTCTAAATTGCGATTGTCCTGAGGATCGCAAGGTTCGATACGCCACCGGGAGACTATTTGGGGTAGCTCTCACTTGGTGGAATACTGAGAAAGGGAAGAGGGGAACTGAAGATGCAATGGCCTTAACTTGGGAGGAGTTAAGGGAGATCATGACTAGGCGTTTCTGTCCTAGGAGTGAAATTAAAAAGTTGGAGGATGAATTTCATGCTCTAAAGCAGAAGGAAGGTGATCACACCACCTATAACAAGAGATTTTTGGAGTTGAACCAAATGGTTCCAAATCTGTTCACACCAACCTATCGTCTGATTGAACACTATATTCGAGGACTTCCCTCGAAAATCCAAGATTCAGTTCTCAGCGTTTCACCGGTAACACTTGAAGCTGCTATGGAGTTAGCAACTGAACTGACCGAGAACCGAATTCGCAACGGGAAGTTCAAAGAAGAGAAGAAGAAAGCCCATGTTGAGGGACAAACTTCAAACCACCCCATTCTTTCCTCTAAGTTTGCTAACAAGAAGAAGCGTAACACCAGAAATTTTGCAGTTACCCAAACCAACACCCCTATTCCTGCTGCACCCATTACCCAAGTCACTCCTTCACCCGCACCATACAGAAGACCCTACACTGGCCCGTTACCAAAATGTAACCGTTGCCAATATCACCATTCCCCTGATCATCCTTGCCAATACTACACCGGCTGCGGTCGCGCAGGACATACTGTTCAAACCTGCCGCATGCCTCAACGAACAAACCGCCACCAACCTTTAACCCAAACCCATCAACAGTTAATGGGCCAAGCCCAACAACCCCTACCATTTCCACCCACCCAACATTTAGCCCAAACATACTACCAACCCAATTATCCTATGGGCCAACCTATGCGGGCTTGCTTCAATTGCGGAGACCCCAGCCACTTCAGAAACACTTGTCCAAGGTTGGTAAACATTATTCATGCTCAGGCCCAAGCCAACCCGTTGAACCTAGCAAACCAAGCTCCCCCACCTGCAAGAGGGAGAGCTTTCAATATCAACGCAAACCAGGCCAGAGCTGACGGCAATGTGGTCAACGGTACGTTCCTTATAAATGGTAGATATGCCTCTATGTTATTTGATACTGGTGCGGATAGAAGTTTTGTGTCTTTAGAATTTGAACCTATCTTAAGCAAAAATCGGGATAAGCTCACGGAATCCATAACGGTAGAAGTTGCGGACGGGAAACCAGTTTCATTAAACTCTATTTTACGCAACTGTACACTCACCTTAAACGACCACGATTTCTCAGTCGACCTTATTCCTATGAAGCTGGGAAGTTTTGATATCATAATCGGTATGGATTGGCTCAGTCAACATCAGGCAGAAGTTGTATGTCGTGAAAAATATATTCGTATTCCTTTTTCAAACGGCCAGACTCTTCGAATCATTGGAGAAACCTCGTCGAAAGGGCTCAGCTTAATGTCTTGTCTTCAAGCTCAAAAATATCTTCGCAAGAATTACGTCGCGTTTTTAGCTCATATCATCAAAAAGGGGACCATGGAGAAGAAACTTGAGGACATTCCTGTAGTAAAAGATTTCCCGCAAGTTTTTCCTGACGACATTTCAGGACTTCCTCCAGTTAGAGACGTCGAATTCCGTATTGATCTTATACCTGGTGCTACACCAGTTGCAAAGTCTCCATATAGGTTAGCCCCTCTGAAATGTAAGAGCTAGCCAGTCAATTGCAAGAGTTGACAGACAAGGGATTCATACGTCCTAGCTCGTCGCCTTGGGGTGCACCTGTCCTCTTTGTAAAGAAGAAAGATGGATCGTTTCGTATGTGCATCGACTACAGAGAGCTCAACAAGTTAACAATCAAGAATCGCTATCCTTTACCTCGCATTGATGATCTTCTTGACCAACTACAAGGTGCTAACTGCTTTTCAAAAATCGATCTTCGATCCGGCTATCATCAACTTAGAGTGCATGAAGAAGACGTTCCTAAGACTGCTTTTCGAACTCGTTATGGCCACTATGAATTCATGGTTACGCCATTTGGGTTAACCAACGCACCAGCTGTCTTCATGGACCTAATGAACAGAGTCTGCAAACCTTATCTTGATCGATTTGTTATAGTCTTCATCGACGATATTCTTATTTATTCAAAATCTAAATCTGATCATGAGCGTCATCTTCGACTCGTTCTTGCACTTATAGAAAAGGAAAAGCTTTATGCCAAGTTCTCCAAATGTGAATTCTGGTTAAAAGAGGTGCAATTCCTCGGGCATGTAGTCAATGACAAGGGAATACATGTTGACCCTTCAAAGATCAAAGCAGTTCAGGAATGGCAAGCTCCACGTACACCAACTGAAGTAAGATCTTTTCTTGGACTAGCTGGCTATTATCGTCGGTTCATTTCAAACTTCTCTCGCATTGCTGTCCCACTCACGGCTTTAACTCATAAGGGAAAACCTTTCATATGGGGACCCAAGCAAGAAGAAGCCTTTCAAAATCTTAAACAAAAACTTTGTGATGCACCAGTCCTCACTCTTCCTGAAGGTTGTGATGATTTTGTAGTCTATTGTGACGCGTCAGGGCAAGGATTAGGCTGCGTTCTCATGCAAAGAGGAAAAGTCATAGCTTATGCCTCGAGACAACTCAAGACGCATGAAAAGAACTACACCACTCATGACCTAGAACTTGGAGCCGTTGTATTCGCTCTTAAGTTATGGAGACATTATCTCTATGGTACTAAGTGTGAAATATACACTGACCACAAGAGTCTTCAACATATCTTCAATCAAAAAGAGTTAAACATGAGGCAACGAAGATGGGTCGAACTTCTGAATGATTACGACTGTGAAATTAGATACCACCCTGGTAAAGCAAATGTGGTGGCTGACGCACTTAGTCGAAAGGGTTATGCGAACTCCATTCATCTTCTATGTTCGCAAATTATAACCGACATTAAAGATCAAATTCGAGAAGCCCAACACGTTTCAATAACAGAAGAAGATGTACGAAAGGAGATGTCCTGTGGAGCCGAGCTAAAACTTGAAACTAAATCAGACGGTATTCTGTATTACCTAGATCGTATCTGGATTCCTAACCACAACAATCTTCGTGAAACTCTTATGAATGAAGCTCACAAAACGCGATATTCTATACACCCAGGAGCCGATAAGATGTATCAAGACCTACGATACACCTATTGGTGGCATGGAATGAAGGAGGATATTGCCGTTTTTGTTTCCAAGTGCCTCACATGTTCCAAGGTGAAGGCTGAACACCAAAGACCCTCGGGACTTCTAGTCCAACCGGAAATACCTGTATGAAAGTGGGAAAATATAACCATGGATTTCATTACCGGGTTACCTCGCACTTCTGGTGGGTATGACACAATGTGGGTAATCATAGACCGACTTACAAAATCAGCTCACTTTATTCCTATCCGTGAAGATTTCAAGAACGAAAAGCTTGCACGTATTTATATCAACGAAATCGTAAGCCGTCATGGGGTTCCGTTAAGTATTATTTCTGATCGTGATGGTCGTTTCACCTCATGAACATGGCAAGCAGTACAATCCGCTATGGGCACACGATTAGATCTCAGTACCGCCTATCATCCTCAAACTGATGGACAGTCTGAGCGCACCATTCAAACTCTTGAAGATATGCTTAGAGCATGTGTCATAGACTTCAAGGGAAATTGGGACGCCCACCTACCATTAGTAGAATTTTCGTATAACAACAGCTATCATTCGAGAATCGGCATGGCACCTTTTGAAGCCTTATATGGTCGTAAGTGCCGATCTCCTGTATGTTGGCACGAAATTGGGGAAGCACAAATTACTGGTCCAGAATTGATCCAAGAAACCACAGACAAGATCCATCAAATTCGAAACAATCTTCTAGCGGCTCAAAGTCGTCTAAAGAGTTATGCAGATAAACGACGGAAGCCCTTAGAGTTTAACATTGGTGATCATGTGCTTTTAAAAGTATCACCGTGGAAGGGAGTAGTTCGTTTTGGTCAAAAGGGGAAGCTAGCACCTCGTTACGTAGGGCCTTTCAAGATACTCGAAAGAGTAGGTCCTGTAGCATACAAGCTTGACCTACCAGAAGAACTCAACAGGATTCATCCCACATTCCACGTGTCGAACTTGAAGAAGTGCCTCGCTGATGAGAATCTCCATATTCCGCTGGAAGATATTCAGATTGATGAATCTATGCATTTTATTGAAAGACCAGTGGAGATCATGGACTACGGGGAGAAACGTCTTCGACGAAGTCGCATTCCAATTGTTAGGGTACGCTGGGAGTCGAAACGGGGACCTGAGTTTACTTGGGAACGTGAAGACTCAATGCGTGAAAAATACCCGCATCTTTTTCCTACTACTTCAACTACTTAAATTTCGGGACGAAATTACTAAAAGTAGGGGATACTGTAACATTTGTAAAAATCGGGTTTTCAAAACCCGCTCCGTTTTGTAATCGAATATCAAGTTATAAAAGTTACGTCGAATATTTATGATTATTATGATTTAAAACGATACATAATTAATAAATAAACTAAACTATAAAAATTATATTTGATAAAAAGTTAAAATAAAATAAATAAAAAAATTATGATGCTGCCGGGACTCGAACCCGGGTCAGCCAAGACACACTTCAGCGACTTAACACACACTCACAAGACCACTCCGCCACATTGTGTTTTCTGCTAACTCTAGGAACACAAATGAAATTTATACACAAACCCAGTTAAAACCGGTTGCGCCATCTGAGAAACGGTAATCGGCAAACCAATCGTCAATTCGTTGTTTATTCACACATTTAGTTTATAACCGATGCACCGACGGTTTTTAATCAAATCGGAATTGATTAAACATAAAGCCTCATCATTATCGGTTTTTAAAACCGAAAAATCATCAAGTCCAGAGTTCTTCAACTTCAGACCACTCTCCCGACTCAGAGATATCATACCAATACTCCATTTCATTTTCGTCGCATTTTCAGACCATCAGAACGCCTAAATCAGCTCGCCGGAATTTTCTGCAAAAGTCGCCGGAAAACCGTATTCAACTCAAACCGGTAAAATACCTCTACTTTACTATTTCAATCAATTGTTAGAACCTTACTAACATTAACCCATCGCTCATAATCAACCACAGACGACATTGCTGGACTTTCAGTTTTCGCCGGAAAACTCCTGGAATTGTCGGAAACTCGTTGATTACCGGTATGCTCATTCCAACGTGCTGATAATCAATACTCATTAGTTCGATTTCACATCTAATCCCTTAAACCTATTAATTGATTCTCACAGCCGAAGGTTCCAAAAACAGAGCCGACGAGTTTCGCCGGATTCTCTGAAGAAGACGATCTGTTCGGTATCTTCTTTCCCCAAACTTTTCGGTTCAATGCATTCAAATCGGTCATCATGTTCATTAACTAAATTAATCGCGTATCATTTGTTTTGATTGATGTCTGTGTTTGTAATGAAGAAGACGAGTTCAGAGATGACATAAGATTAATTAAAATCGGAATTATAAACGGGTTAGACACACAGTCCAGCGGTGGACTGTGTGCAAAATACAAACGCACGTCCCGAGTTCGATTCCTGCTATACGCACTTCTTGTATAATAAAATGCCTTTTTGTTTAAAAACTAAACCGGGATAACTCAGTTAGTTGTTAAGTATAATAAAAACCGAGATAATAACCAGGTTAGACACACAGTCCAGCGGTGGACTGTGTGCAACATAAACCATACGTCGCGCGTTCGAAACCCATCACTAGCACCGGTCCGATTGAATTAAAATGTTTTTGCAAATAAAGGAAATTCGGTTAAATTGAATAAGTGTATAAATATAATTAAAAACAAGATTATTTCGGGTTAGACACGTAGCTCAGTTGGTAGAGCTGCGTGCACGCGTACGGGAGGTCTCGGGTTCGAGCCTCACCCAGCGCAAACCATGTCATTGACCGAACCGGTCAACAAGTCAACAGGTCAACGGTCAACGGTTAACGGTCAACGCAAAATAAACAATTTTTTTATATTTTTTATTTATTTAATTTAATTTAAAAATCAATTAAAAATACTTAAAAATAACATTTTTAAAGATAGAAAATAGCCTTAAACTCACAAAAATATATCTAAAAATTTCATTAAAATCCTTAATAAAATCCACTCATTTAATATATTTTTCCGTTATTATTTAGGTTAGTATTCCTCGTTGTTCCGCTCATCTAACTCGTGCGCATCTCACCATCTCCAATCCAACGCACCCAATGTGAGTGAATCTTACAAATTCTCCGTTTTAATCACGTTTTGGGGTGTATCATGTGACTTTGTATATATATTATAACTAAACCATTGTGCATACATCATATCATGAACATGTGTATTCAGTTTGTTGCTGTTAAGTAGTTATTATTGGATGCAATTTATTATTCAGTACATGCAATTTCATAGGCCGCCGCTCCCCATTACATTATGAGCGTTGAGCATGTTCCCCATTTCATTATGAGGTTGAACCTGGCGTGCCCACATACGATCGGCTCCGTTTGATTGAGCCTTGATCGCACAGACATTTTCATTTTCAGTACATGTAATACGATCGGCTCCGTTTGATTGAGCCTTGATCGCACAGTTTCATTTATGTTATTTACAGTATGATGTTGGTATGTTCATGTATGCTGTCATATGTTATTGTATGTTATAGTTGTGACTGCTATTTGCTACTGCTTGATTATTTACATTTGCTCATCTATGATTATGCTCAATTTTTCGTTGATAAACTAACAAGTAATTCATTATTAAATGTTTATCTAATAAGGTTCACTCGCCAACTTATGTTGACCCAAAAACCCCCATTTTACACATGATACAGGTGAACCAGCAGCAGCTAGGAACACATAGGACTTGGACTAGAAGAATAAAACGATCTAGAGTTGGGATTGATATGCTTGGTTTATTTTCTTTGTATTGAATGAACATGTTTGGATTTTTGGAAATGTAACTTTGATTTTATTAAATATGAAACATATTAGTAAATGTCATGAGCTTTGGTGATAACCCAATTATGCCCCGACTCTTATTCCGCTGCGGGTCGGGGTGTGACAGGTTATGCCACAACCTCAACCACAACCTCTGCCATCACTTGAGGCCATTAATGAGGCCTTAGAAAGGATGAAAGAAATGCAGCAACAGGTGGAGAAAACAGAGAAGAAGACGAACAAGTTCTTCAAGAAACTCTCCAAATTGGTCAAGGGAAAGAAGGACGAGTGAAGTTTCTTCTAGTTATACGTAGTCCCTGCGAGGACATTGTTATTTCTTTTAGTCCCTGTGTGGACATGTTTATTTCCTTTAAATCATTGCATGGACAATTTATTTCATTTTTCTAAGTATTGTAATTTCTAATTTGAAATTTAATGAAGTATTTTGGAATTATATATATATATATATATATATATATGTATTCATCCTCTTGAAAATGAGCGTCTCGATTTTACTCGAAATTTATGATCTGCTATATAATTCCAAAAGATCTTAATGGTTTTGATTTGCCAAGTGGCACAGACTACATATTTGGCTAAATATATATATGATAATTAAGAACGGAAGGGTCTTCTATCAAGATAGTTAAGGGAAGTTATCCTTCTATCCAGGGGTAAGGGACTAGGTCCAAACCTCCACGGTCGTTAAGGTCGAAGGTGACCGGGACCATTAATCAACCATTAAGGTCCTCTTATGTTAACATTCAAGTAATGTGCATACTCATGGTTGTGTGACTTGAGGAATCACACTAACCTTCAAGGTAATGGACTATGTCCTAACCTTATAAATAGCCCTTGTGATCTGTTTGATCCTGGCGAAATATCACCAGTGCGGTGATGAATAAATCATCCATTAGAGATGTATTTTATATAGCCCTTGTAATCTGTTTGATCCCGGCTAAATAGCGCTTGTAATCTGTTTGATCCCGACTAAATATCACCAGTGCGGTGATGAATAAAACATCCATTAGAGATGTATTTTATATAGCCCTTGTGATCTGTTTGATCCCGGCTAAATAGCCCTTGTGATCTGTTTGATCCCGGCTAAATATTACCAGTGCGGTGATTAATAAAACATCCATTAGAGATGTATTTTAAATAGCTCTTGTGATTTGTTTGATCCCGGCTAAATAAGCCCTTGTGATCTATTTGATCCCGGCTAAAATAGCCCTTGTGATCTGTTTTGAACCCGGCTAATATCACCAGTGCGGTGATAAAACATCCATTAGTGATGTATTACCCTTTCAGGTTATGATCTATTCTATAAAGCCCATGTGATCTCCGACTAATATCATCAGTGCAATGATAAATAAAACATCCATTAGTGATGTATTACCCTTTTCGGGTTATGAATTATTTTATATAGCCCTTGTGATCTATGTGATCCCGGCTAAATATCACCAGTGCGGTGATGAATAAAACATCAATTAGTGACGTATTGCTCTTATGGCTATGATTTATTTTATATAGTCTATGTGATCTATCTAATCCCAGCTAATATCGCCAGTGCGGTGATAAATAAGACATCCATTAGTGATGTAGTGCCTATATGCCATATTTTATGTCCATTAGTGATAGGCCTATGTGCCATAATTTATGTCCGTTAGTGACAGGCCTATGTGTCATATCTTATGTCCATTAGTGACATGCCTTTGTGCCATATTTGATGTCCTTTGTGACAAGCCTATATGCTATATAATTGTCAAATATGACAATGACAGTTGTGCCATTGCGATCCCTGTCTAGTAATAAATGGACTATGTCCAGATTTTAATTTTCCTATGATGGTCCTATTAAGACCTAGGCCAAAATATAGTTATATTAAGCCTAAGAGTTGTAGGCCATGTTTGTAGGCCGTGGATTTCCTTATATCCAATGATTAAAAGCCGATATGGTTATTATACCATGGCTAAGAGAAAGTTTATTTGGTATATAGAACCAAAGCATTGAAGAATGGCTAATTCCAATGAGGCACAAAGTAGCCATCGGAACGTCAAAGACGACGAAAATATAGCCATAAATAATAATGACTTCCAAGCACGCATTGATGCGGCTGTAGAAAAGGCCATGGGTAAGGCCATAGAGAAGTTAAGAGAGTCGAGTGCTACTCGCTCTAAGCCATTATCAATTCCACCATCCTCAGCTCATAAGGAGAGCTCTGTTCACTCATCAAATGCGAAGAATGAACCTAAGAGGATAAACTATGCTGATAGGTCCCGTTCTTCTAAGGACAGATGCACCTACAAGTACTTTGTCTCCTGTGAACCCCGAGACTTTAATGGGAAATAAGGAGCCATAGAAGCCCTAAAGTGGCTGGCCGAGATGGAGACCATAGTAGACATCAGCGGCTGTGCTAATAAGGATGTGATCAAGTATGTATCACAATCCTTCAAGGGCGATGCCCTAATATGGTGGAAGGCCATGATCCAGTCTACAGGTAAAGTATGCCTGTATAATCTTGGATGGTCCAAGTTTGTGGACCTTATTAAGGAAATCTACTGCCCACCACATGAGGTGGAGAAAATAGAGACAGACTTCTTGCCTCTATCAATGAAAAACCTATGAGGTGGAGAAAATAGAGACAGACTTCTTGCCTCTATCAATGAAAAACCTAGATGTCGGAAGTATGTTTCCGATTTCAATTCCCTATCTAGGTTAGTTTCCTATTTAATTACCCATGAATCCAAACACATTGCGCGTTTCATTAATGGTTAGCGCCCGAAATAAAGGGCATGGTAAAGGCTGCTCAGCCTAATACCTATAGGTCCGCTGTAGACCTATCTCTCTCTCTCACCCTTGACCTTGTGAGACAAAAGTCAGTTAAGTCTGAAACTGATGGAAAAAGGAAGAGGGAATATGACAACTCCCATAAGTTTAATAAGAAAAATAAAGGGAGATTTGGGTTCAAAGGGAACCAAGGCAAGTCGTCTGTGATGCCATTTTGCAAGACTTGCAACCGCAAACACTGGGGACAGTGTACTTCTGATCCACAAGCTAGACCTTGTGGCATATGTAAAAAAAGAGGGCATAAGACCCTAGATTGTAAAGATCTTAAGGATGTTGTATGCTATATCTGCAACGAAAAAGGGCACATTACAACTAACTGCCCAAAGAGTTCAAAGAATAATAATCCGAAGCCTGGAGAGGCCAAGAAAGGGAATGCACGTGCCTTTCGGCTAACTGCTAAGGAAGCTGTTAATGACAATAACGTCATAACAAGTACTTTCCCCATTAATGATATTTATGCTAGAGTTCTTTTCGATTCGGGTGCGGATAAATCTTTTGTTGATCATAAGTTTAGTAAACTATTAAATTTACCCATAAGAACTGTAGATAAAATTTATGAGATAGAACTTGCCGATGGAACCTTAGAAACTACTTCTTCCATTGTTGATGGATGCTCTATATCCATTAAGAATCATTCCATCCCTATCTCTCTTTTACCAATGAAATTGGCGGGGTTCGATGTTGTCTTAGGAATGGATTGGTTATCTTATAACCAAGCCCGCATTGCCTGTGATAAAAAGCTCATCGAAATCAAACCCCATCTGGTGAAATGATCACCATCCCTGGAGACTCACACTATGGACTGCCAGACAAGGTGTCGTTATTTAAGGCATCCAAGTGTTTGAGAAGAGGTTGTGTCATCTATATGGCACAAGTGACCATAAATGAACCAAAGCCGAACCTTGAAGATCAACCAGTTATCTCGGAGTATCCCGATGTTTTCCCTGAAGAATTACCAGGCCTACCTCCAGACAGGCAAGTGGAGTTCAGAATTTATATCATACCAGGATCAGCACCCGTAGCTAGAGCTCCATATAGGCTAGCTCCAACCGAAATGAATGAGCTAAGAGTTCAATTGGACGAACTCTTGGAGAAAGGTTTTATCCAGCCTAGTTCCTCACCTTGGGGAGCTCCTATTCTGTTTGTAAAGAAGAAAGACGGTTCGATGCGAATGTGCATCGACTACCGGGTGCTGAACAAGCTAACCATTAAGAATAGATATCCTCTCCCCAGGATCGATGATTTATTCGACCAACTTCAAGGGGCTAGTTACTTTTCTAAAATAGATTTGAGATCTGGATATCATCAACTGAAGGTTAGAAGTGAAGATGTTCCTAAGACAGCCTTCAGGACCCGCTATGGTCATTTTAAATTTTTGGTGATGCCTTTTGGGCTCACAAACGCACCGGCAACATTCTTGATCTCATGAATAGAGTCTGTAAACCGTATTTAGATAAGTTTGTCATTGTCTTCATCGATGACATACTTATCTATTCTCGCAATCAAGATGATTACGAGAAACATCTTTGGTGCATCTTAGAATTATTAAGGCAGGAGAAATTTTATGCAAAGTTCTCTAAATGCGAATTTTGGTTTAGAAAAGTCCAATTTCTAGGACATATGGTAAGTGAGCGTGGTATCCAAGTGGATCCCTCCAAAATTGAGGCCATAATGAATTGGGAAGTGCCCAAGACCCCAACTAAAGTTCGTAGTTTCTTAGGATTGACTGGTTACTATAGAAGGTTCATTGAGAACTTTTCAAGGATAGCCACTCCTTTAACTTCCTTGACCCGTAAGAATATTAAGTATAATTGGGGTTCAAAGCAACAAGAATCTTTTGAGATTCTTAAACACGAGTTGAGCAACGCTCCTGTGTTATCTCTACCTGAGGGTATTGAGAATTTTGTTGTTTATTGTGATGCATCACCCACCGGTATGGGCTGTGTGCTAATGCAAAATGGCAAGGTAATTGCCTATGCATCACGACAATTAAAAGTGCATGAAAAGAATTACACCACCCATGATTTGGAGCAGGGTGCCGTTGTATTTGCACTAAAACTGTGGAGACATTACTTGTATGGTACAAGGTGTGTTATATACACAGACCATAAAAGTCTCCAACATCTGTTCAATCAGAAGGAATTGAACATGCGACAACGCTAGTGGATGGAAACGCTTAACGATTATGATTGTGAGATTCGCTACCATTCAGGCAAGGCAAATGCAGTTCCCGATGCCTTAAGTCGCAAGGAAAGGGTTAAACATATTAGGATTAACGCCAAGAGCATTGAGCTCAGAAATAGCTTGAGTGAAGAGCTATTAGATGCGCAAAAGCAAGCCTTATTAGAGGCTAATATCCCTAATGAGGGATTAGGCGGAACTATTGATCAGTTAACGCCTGGAAAGGATGGAATTCTTAGATTCAATGAAAGGATTTGGGTTCCAATTTTGGAGGACTTAGAGATCTAATCCTCCAAGAAGCGCATAGTTCAAGATACTCTGTTCACCCAGGTGGTGACCAGATGTATCAAGATTTGAAGAAGAATTATTGGTGGATGGGTTTGAAGAAATCCATAGCCACATATGTAGCTAAGTGTCTGACATTTTCGCAAGTTAAGGCTGAACATCAGAAACCGTTAGGACTTCTACAACCACTGGAGATTCCCACTTGGAAATGGGAAATGGTAACTATGGATTTGATTACCAAGTTACCTAAGACCAAAAGTGGTAATGACACTATTTGGGTCATGGTGGATAGGCTGACTAAGTCAGCACATTTCTTGCCAATTAAAGAAACGTATAATTCAGACAAATTGGCTAAGTTGTATGTGGACAAAATTGTGTCACTACACGGTGTGCCAGTATCTATTGTATCTGACAGAGATACTAGATACACATCTCACTTTTGGAAAAGTTTCCAACAATCGTTAGGCACATGATTAAATTTTAGTACGGCTTACCATCCACATACTGATAGTCAAAGTGAGCGTACTATTCAAACTCTGGAAGACATGCTTAGGGCATGTGTGATTGATATAGGTGGAAGTTGGGATGACCACTTACCCCTAATAGAATTCTCCTACAATAACAGTTATCATACGAGCATCAAGACTGCTCCTTTTGAGGCCTTGTATGGGAGAAAATGTAGAACGCCCGTGTGTTGGGCAGAAGTTGGGGAAGCGCAACTGTCAGGATCAAAGATTTTCCTGGAGACCACGGAAAAGATTATGCAAATCCATGATCGTCTCAAAGCTGCCAGGGATAGGCAGAAGAGCTATGCTGACAAGAGGTATAAACCTCCCAAGTTCCAAATAGGGGACAAAGTCATGCTGAAAGTATCACCTTGGAAAGGTATGATGCGTTTTAGAAAGAAGCGCAAGTTGAGCCCAAGATATATCGGACCATTCGAGATAGTCGAATGTGTCGGCACTGTAGCTTATAAGCTAAGGTTGCCAGAGGAGCTTAGTGTAATCCATAATGTATTCCACATATCTAACCTTAAGAAATGTCTAGCCAATGAGTCGCTAGCAATATCGCACGAGGATGTGCAAATTGATGAAAACCTGAGGTTTGTTGAGAAACCGATATCGATCGAGGATCGACAGGTTAAGAAGCTCCGAAGAAAAATGATACCTGTAGTAAAGGTTAAGTGGGACGCTTTTAGAGGTCCCGAATATACATGGTATTTTAAATATAGTTTATTAAAGATCAGAAAGGACTAAAGGCGTCAACATGCTCAAACCGAGCCTCTGAGTGACGGTCCGATGTCAACATGCATAAATAACAGCCTCTGAGTGACTGATATGTCAACATGCTTAAATCATTAGCC
This sequence comes from Scalesia atractyloides, assembly GCA_947069175.1. Classification (NCBI taxonomy): domain Eukaryota; kingdom Viridiplantae; phylum Streptophyta; class Magnoliopsida; order Asterales; family Asteraceae; genus Scalesia; species Scalesia atractyloides. The sequence goes on from CAMTDV010000027.1 coordinate 21,436,152, forward strand.
TCTGAGTGACTGATATATCAACATGCTTGAAATTTGTCCGATGAGTGACTGATATGTCAACATGCCCAGCCTATGAGTGACCTCGGAATCAACATGCTTATCATAAGCCTCTGAGTGATCCTTTGTGAAGTCCTAAACTCTCATACGTGCCATTTGTTGGACGAGAGGGTTCAATTTTGTAAATATGTGAAAGTTGGATAATGGAGGGATTAAAAGTGTCAACATGTTAATTTATACCTCTGAGTGACCTTTTAACGAACCGAGAGCTCGACCATGTCCGGGCATAATCCCGGGTATGCCAAGTATTGGCTACAGAGGGCTAAAAGTGCCAAAAAGGTGTTTAAAAAGGTGTTTAGAAGCTTTAATATGTTAAGGGATTAAAACTGTCAAACTTTGAAAGTGGCCTTGGGGCGGTCGCGGGCCGCGAGAGAGCCTCTGCTGCAGAAAGTTTTGTTTGATCTCCAAGCAAAAATCCAAAACCATTAATTCGAAACCATGGCTTCTCTAAACTGCTATGCCATGTTTTGGGACACTTGTAAGCTCTTCTTACACCCCTAAACACCTGACTTCACCTCCTTTTAGTTCTCCAACTATAAATAGGTGCTTAAGTTCACCATTCCAACTTGCACCTTTCTCATTTATTCACTCTTCTCCCTCCTATGGAAGTTCCTAGCTAAAAGGAGCATCCAACATAGTTCTTTTGCACCTTAGGAATCACTGGTAAGTGTTCCTTCTTTGTGCATTTTCGTTTATAGGCTTTTATAGCCGAAAGTCAAGCGTTTTACGGAAAACGCGTTGACTTTCGGTTAAGACCATTATGGTCCAGCTATTGTTCAAAATGAACATGGCTAAGTGATCGTAATAAGGTAGGTTTTAATCCCTATAAAGGGCACCTCCTGAAGATCACGTTTGCTAGACCAATTGACGGGTCAAAGTTATGAAAATAAAAAGTCAAACAAGCCATTTTTCGGAAAAATCATAAATTGATTTATATATGTTATGAAACCTGTTTTGACACTTAAAAAAGTTGGTAATAACTATTAGAACATGTAAGAACATGTCCGGCTCGTAAATTTCAGTTCTAGGGTCGGTTTGCAACCGAAAGTCGCAAAGTTTGACTTCTACTTTGACTTTCGATTCTGACCCGATTTAGATTAGTTACCTACTGATCTAAAGTTGCATTATGATCATAATATAATGTAGCATAACCCTCTGAGGTTATATTACATGATCATAATCAGAATCCAAGTTTATGCGCAGGTTCCATAATTATGCCATTTTGACCAAAATGCTTTTTTTGTATAAAACAAGGTTTTAAATAGTAATGAACTTGAAAATGAGTTTCCTACTGATGTAATATTATAAGTAGGATTATTTGGGATGTTAAACCAAGTTATAAACTGAGTTTTCAAACAAGTCCTTAAACTATATCGATAAATGACGGTTTTAGCCCTTGTGGTTCATAAAATAGTTTTAATTGAATCTTTTCAAGGAAAATCATTTACTTACTAATATGTTATATTAAATAAAATATTTTAAACATTTTAATATGACCCTAATGTCAGTTTTCATTAAACATCGCATAAAACGTCATTTTACGACATAAGCGCCGTCTCGGCGCATAGTATGGTTTTAAACCATATTAATGGACCAAGACTTGTCACCTACTGATTTTAAAATTTATTTTAAACATATTTACAGTAGGTACATGTTATAGACTCAGAATCCCAAATAATTTATAAACTATGTGTAAAATGACCAAAATGCCCCTTCAGTGCATAGTTTGGTCATAAAAGATAATTTACACATATAATTGGTATCCTACTGATATTATATCATAAATAAAGTTTTTTTCCTGAATACTTATAACTATAACATTAAATTATATTCAAGTTCCTTTATTACGGTATAAAATTACCAAAATGCCATTATGAGGCATAATTTCATTTTAAAATCTTAACGGGCATACAAGTTGATATCCTACTAATATATTAACTTATTTAAAGTATAATGGCATATAGAACTTGTTCATGACTTATCCGGTTACCCGATATCGTTGCTATGCACACAGTTACGTATATGTAACTATTTTACGGAATTTAACCAAAACGGGTTTAATCTTGTCATTTAAGTTTCAAAATCCAGAATGTATACAGTTTACCCATATTATACAAGTCAAGTACTTGTCGGGATTAAACTATATTCTATCCGATCATCGTTTAATCAAGCGTTATACGTAACGATCATTTACACTATTCGGTTTATAAGACCGTTAGTATTTAATTGGCTAGTTTATGCCATAATCTAGACTAGAGCCTTGCCGGTAAATGCTATCTACACTTGGTACTTTTGTATACGGCTGAGTTAATTAAAATAAAAGAAGAATACTAGCTCAGGTAAATACTCTTGACTTATTTTCGCTATACGGACTTGGGATACGGTAAATTATTACCACTTGGTCCAGTATGGGGTCAACCGAATGCCCACTTGTGGCTAGTAAACCCGCATATTTCTTTTTAATCAGTTTTGTTTATAACTTAAACATCGGGGGTTAAATTACCGTGTCCTGGATATCCTGGGCTCAATACATTAGTTATTGGCCACGACCTTAGCACGGGGTGTAGGCATACCACCTTTTGATGCTCATATGCAATGTTCCCAAGACGTTGGGGATGACTCCTTCGTGAGTCCTGAGTGGTGTGTATTTAATCATGTCTCGGTTTCTGTACTGGGCCCTGTATGTATTTACAAACATGTGAATCTGATACAAGGTTGCAAGGTCAACTTTCTCAAGTTAATAAAAGATTTTGTTCCGTTTTGCACTTAAAACCATTTTAAAGTTTTCAAAAAGATTCAGTTGGGTGTATTTACCAACGTAAGCTGACGTATCGTCCAAAGGCTAAACTGTAGGTACAATACGAAATAGGCTGGAAACTGCTCGGTAGTGATAGACGATCTTGCAAATCCTAAATCTGCCTAAAGTCTGTTTTGTATTCTTTCCATGCACCTTTTATGATCCACCTGTGGATTTTGTATTACAAGCTTGTATACTATTTTGTATTTTCGAACATTTGGTTTGTAATAGTAATTTTCTCCATGACTTCCGCTGTGCCGTGTTTAATTGACAATGATGTTGTCAACTGACGTCACGATACTCCCCACCCGGCCCACCGGTGTATGGATTTCGGGTCAGAAATCCGGGGTGTGACAAAAATAATATACAGGCTCGTAATGGAAGATCCATAGGCGGATCAAAATGTACAAAGAAAGAATATAAAACAGACTTTAAGGAAGAACTAAGGATTTGCAAGATCCTCTTATTCACTACCGAGTAGCTTCCGGCCTATTTCGTATTGTACCTACAAGCTTAATCTTTTTGAAAATACGTCAGCTTTCGCTGGTAAATATACCCGACTGACTCATTTTGAAAACAATTTAGAAATTAGATTTAAGTGCACAGGGCACAAATTTTTTATAACTTGGGAAAGTTACTTTGTAACCTTGTTAACAGATTCACATGTTTGTCCATACATACACAGAGACCGAGACATGATTAAATACACACCACTTAGAACTCACAGAGGAGTTATCCCCAACGTCTTGGGTAATTTGCATTTGAGCGTCTGTCAGGTGTATGCCTACATCCTGCGCTAAGGTCGTGGCCATTATCTAATGTAATGAGCCGAGGATATCCAGGACACGGTAATTTAACCCCGGATATTTAATTTATCAAATAAAACTGATTAAACAGAATATGCGGATTTACTAGCCACAATCCAGCATTCGATTGATCCCATTTCTGACCAAGCGGTAATATTTTACCGTATCCCAAGCCCGTATAGGGAAAATAAGTCAAGGGTATTTACCTGGGCTAGTCTTGATTTAAAATGCAAGATTTTATATCTCAGCCGTATCGAAAATGAATTAAGTGCAGATAGGATTTTACGGAAGGCTCTAGTCTGGATTATGGCATAAGCTAACCAATTAAATACTAACGGTCTTATTTAAGTCATAGACTTAGACCGAATAGTTTACGGGATCAAGACGTATAGCGCTTGATTAGACGATGATCAGATAGAATGTAGTTTAAACCCGACAAGTACTTTGACTTGCATAATATGGTTAAATTATAAAAAATCTGGATTTTGAGTTCAAAATGATAAGGTTAAACCCGTTTTGGTTTAATTCCGTAAACTAGTTACATATAATCAATCGTATGCTTATAAGCCATAATGGGTAACCGGATAAGTCATGGACAAGTTCTGTATATTTTAAATAAGTTGTAATATCAGTAGGATATCAACTTTTATGCCCGTTATGGTTTTAAATTGAAACTATGCCTCATAAGGGCGTTTCGGTAATTTCATACCGTATAAAAAGAACTTGAATATAATTTAATGTTATAAGTATAAGTATTCTGGAAAAATAATTTATTTATGATATAATACAGTAGGATGTTAATTATATGTGTAATTTATCTTTTATGACCAAACTATGCACCTAAGGGGCATTTTGGTCATTTTACACATAGTTTATAAATTAATTGGGATTCTGAGTCTATAACATGTACCTACTGTAAATATGTTTAAAATAATTTTTAAAATCAGTTGGTGACAAGTCTTGGTCCATTAATATGATTTAAAACCATACTATGCTCCGAGACGGCGCTTTTGTCGTAAAATGACGTTTTATGCGATGTTTAACGAAAACTGATGTTAAGGTCAGATTAAAAATGTCTTAGATATGTTATTTAATAAAACATATTAGTATGTAAAATATTTACCTTGAAAAGATTTGATTAAAACCAATTTATGAGCCACACGGGCTAATTCGTCATTTATCGACATAATTCAAGGACCTGCTTGCAAACTCAGTTTATAATGTGGTTTAACATCCCAAATAATCCTACTTATTATATTACATCCGTAGGAAACTTATTTTCAAGTTCATTATCATTTAAACCTTGTTTTATACAAAAATGGCATTTTAGTAAAAAATGACATAATTAAGGAACTTGCGCATAAACTCAGATTTTGATTATTATCATGTAATATAACCTCATAGGGTTATGCTACATTATGTTATGATCATAATGCAACTTTAGATCAGTAGGTAACTGATACGTGGTAGAAAACCGATGTTTCTATTGAGTTTAAGTTAACATTTTAGGTGACTTTTAGTTTCGAATAACCTACTTTTGAAATTAACGAGCCGAACATGATCTTACATGTTCAAATAATTATTACCAACTTGTTTAAGTGTCAAAAACAGGTTTCATAACATATATAAGATCAATTTATGATTTTTTCGAAAAATGGTCTGTTTGACTTTTTAATATCATAATTTTGACCCGTCAATTGGTCTAGCAAACGTGATCTTTAGGAGGTGCCCTTTATAGGGACTAACACCTACCTTATTACGATTACTTAGCCATGTTTGTTACAAACAATGGCTGGACCATAATGGTCTTAATCGAAAGTCAAAGCGTTTTTCATAAAACGCTTGACGTTTAGCTATAAAAGCCTATAAACGAAAATGCAAGAGCAAGGAACACTTACAAGAGGTTCCTAGAATGCAAGAGAACTAACTTGGATGCTCCTTTCAGTTAGGAACTTCCAGAGGAGGGAGAAGAGTTATGAATAAGAAAGGTGCAAGTTCAAATGGTGGACTTGGACACCTATTTATAGTTGGAGAACTCAAATGAGGTGATGCCAGGTGTTTAGGGGTGTAAGAGGGAGCTTACAAGTGTCCTAAAACGTGGCATAACTGATTGAAAGTCCATAGTTTCGAAAAAAATGGTTTTTGGCAATATGTGTGGAAGCCAAGCAAACTTTCTGCAGACACAGGCCTCTCGCGCCTTGTGAGAGGGACAAGGCTTGCCTCTCACGCCCGCGAGCGCCCCAAGTCAGAATTAAAGTTTGTCACTTTTAGCCCCTCAATTTATTAAACACCCTTAAAACCTCCTAAAACACCCTTTTGGCACATTTAGCCCTCCGTAGCTAATATTTGGCATACCCAGGATTATGCCCGGACATTGTTGAGCTCTCGGTTCGTTAAAAGGTCACTCAGATGTATAAATTAACATGTTGACACTTTTAGTCCCTCCAATGTCCAACTTTATATAATTACGGATTTAATCCCTCTCGTCCACAAAAGAAACATATGAGAGTCAGGACTTCGTAAAAAATCACTCAGAGGCTCATTATAAGCATGTTTACTCTGATGTCACTCATAGGCTGGGCATGTTGACACAATGGTCACTCAGAGGCTAAGTTTTAGCATGTTGACACTAATGGTCACTCAGAGGCTATAATTTAAGCATGTTGACACTAATGGTTACTCAAAGGCTCGGTTTATGCATGTTGACATCAGAAGATCACTCAGAGACTTAGTTTGAGCATGTTGATGCTTTTAGTCCTTGTTAGTCTTTAATAGACATAACCTCCCATGTATACTCGGGACCTCGAAAGGCGTCCCATTAACCTTTACTAAGGTATTAGTTTCCTTCGGAGCTTCTTAACCTGTCGATCCTCTATCGAAATTGGTTTCTCAGAACCTCAGGTTTTCATCTATTCGTACATCTTTATGTGACATTGCTAGCGACTCATCAGCTAGACATTTCTTAAGGTTACTGATGTGGAATACATCATGGATTCCACAAAGCTCCTCTGGCAATCTGAGCTTATATGCTGCGGTGCCGACACATTCAATTATCTCGAATGATCCAATATATCTTGGGCTCAACTTGCCCTTCTTTTCGAAGCGCATCACACCTTTCCAGGGTGACACTTTTAACATGACTTTGTCCCCTACTTGGAACTTAAGAGGTTTACGCCTCTTGTCAGCATAATTCTTCTGTCTATCCCTGGTAGCTTTGAGACGATCACGGATTTGCACAATCTTTTCCATGGTCTCTAGGACAATCTCTGGTCCTGATAGTTGGGCTTCCCCAACTTCTGCCCAACACACGAGCGTTCTACATTTTCTCCCATACAAGGCCTCAAAAGGAGTAGCCTTGATGCTCGCATGATAACTTTTATTATAGGAGAATTCTATTAGGGGTAAGTGGTCATCCCAACTTCCACCTAAATTAATCACACATGCCCTAAGCATGTCTTCCAATGTATGGATAGTACGCTCACTTTGACCATATAGCGGGTGGTAAGCTGTACTAAAGTTCAATCGTGTGCCTAAAGATTGTTGGAAACTTTTCCAAAAATGAGAGGTATATCTAGTATCTCTATCAGATACAATAGATATTGGCACACCATGTAGGGACACAATCTTGTCCACATACAACTTAGCCAATTTGTTTGAATTATACGTTTCCTTTATTGGCAAGAAGTGTGCTGACTTAGTCAGCCTATCCACTATGACCCAAATAGTGTCATTTCACTTTTGGCCTTAGGTAACTTGGTTATCAAGTCCATAGTGACCATTTCCCATTTCCATGTGGGAATTTCCAATTGTTGTAGAAGTCCTGACGGCTTTTGATGTTCGGCCTTAACTTGCGAACATGTCAGACACTTAGCTACATAAGTGGCTATTGATTTCTTCAAACCTATCCACCAATAATTCTTTTTCAAATCTTGATACATATTGTCACCACCCCGGTGAACTGAGTATCTTGAATTATGCGCTTCATGGAGGATTCGATCTCTAAGTCCTGCAAAGATTGAAACCTAGGTTCTATCATTGAACCTAAGGATTCCATCCTTTCCAGGCGCCAGCTGATCAACAGTTCCGCCTAATCCCTCATTAGGAATGTTAGACTCTAATAAAGCTTGCTTTTGTGCATCTAATAGCTTCTCATTTAAGCTATTTCTAGCTCAATGCTCTTGGCGTTAATCCTCATAGGCTTAACCCGTTCCTTGCGACTGAAGGCATCAACAACTATATTTGCTTTGCCCGGATGGTAACGAATTTCACAATCATAATCATTTAGCGTTTCCATCCAACTGCGTCGTCGCATGTTCAATTATTTCTGATTAAACGAATGCTGGAGACTCTTAAGGTCAGTGTATATGATACATTTTGTACCATACAAGTAATGTCTCCATAGCTTTAGTGCAAATATAACGGCACCCAATTCCAAATCATGGGTGGTGTAATTCTTTTCGTGCACCTTTAGTTGTCGTGATGCATACGCAATCACCTTGCCTTTTTGCAATCGCACACAGCCCATGCCAGTGTGCGAAGCATCACAATAAACTATAAAATCCTCAATACCCTCAGGTAGAGATAACACAAGAGCATTGCTCAACTTGTTTTTCAAAATCTCAAAAGATTCTTGTTGTTTCGAACCACAAACAAATTTAACATTCTTACGGGTTAAGGTAGTTAAAGGAGTGGCTATCCTCGAAAAGTTCTCAATGAACCTTCTATAATAACCGGCCAATCCTAAGAAACTACGAATCTCCGATGGGGTTTTGGGTACTTCCCAATTCATTGTAGCCTCAATTTTGGCGGGACTTGGATACCACACTCACTTACCATATGTCCAAGGAATTGGACTTCTCTAAGCCAGAATTCACACTTAGAGAACTTAGCATAAAGTTTCTCCTGCCTTAGCAATTCTAGAATGTACCGAAGGTGTTTCTCGTGATCAACTTGATTACGAGAATAGATAAGTTGTCGTCTATGAAGACAATGACAAAATTATCCAAATATGGCTTGCAGACTCTATTCATGAGATCCATGAGTGCTGCAGGTGCATTTGTGAGTCCAAAAGGCATTACCAAGAATTCAAAATGACCATATCGGATCCTGAAGGCAGTCTTACGAACATCCTCACTCCTAACCTTCAGCTGATGATATCCAGATCTTCAATCAATCTTGGAGAAGTAACTAGCCCCTTGAAGTTGGTCAAATAAATCATCGATCCTGGGCAAAGGATATCGGTTCTTAATCGTTATCTTGTTTAGCTCTCGGTAGTCAATGCACATCCGCATTGAACCGTCCTTTTTCTTAACGAACAAAATTGGAGCTCCCCAAAGCGAGGAACTTGGCTGAATAAAGCATTTCTCTAAGAGTTCATCTAACTGAGTTCTCAACTCTTTCATTTCCGTTGGTGCTAGTCGGTATGGAGCTCTAGCTATGGGTGCTGATCCAGGTAGGATGTCAATCCTAAATTCTATTTGCCTTTCTGGAGGTAGACCTGATAGTTCTTCGGGAAAAACATCGGAATACTTTGTGATAACTGGTAGGTCTTAAATATTTGGCTTAGGCTCATTAATAGTAAATTGTGCCATGTAAATGACACAACCTTTCCTTCAACACTTGGATGCCTTAAATAACGACACCTTGTCTGGCAATCTGTAGTGTGAGTCTCCAGGGATGGTGATCATTTCACCGGATGGGGTTTTAATTTCGATGAGTTTCTTATTGCAGGCAATGCGGATTTGGTTACGAGATAACCAATCCATGCCTAAAAACATCGAACCCTGCCAATTTCATTGGCAAAAGAGAGATAGGAATGGAATGATTCTTAATGGATATAAAACCTCCATCAAGAATGGAAGATACTGATTCTAAACTTCCATCAACAAGTTCTATCTCATAAGTTATATCTAGAGTTCTTATGGGCAAGTTTAATAGTTTACTAAACTTATAGTCAACAAAAGATCTATCTGCACCCGAATCGAAAAGAACTCTAGCATAAATATTGTTAATGAGGAATGTACATGTTATGACATTGTCGTCATTAACAACCTCTCTTGCAGTCATCTGAAAGGCACGAGCATTCCCCTTCTTGGCCTCTCCAGGCTTCGCATTATTACTATTAAGATTCTTAGGGCAGTTAGTTTTAATATGCCCCTTTTCATTGCAGACATAGCAGACGGCATCCTTAAGATCCTTGCATTCAAGGGTCTTATGCCCCTTTCTCTTACATATACCATAGGGTTTGGCTTGTGGACCATAATTACACTGTCCCCAGTGCCTGCGGTTGCAAGTCTTGAACGTTGGCGTCACATCCGACTTGTCTTGGTTCCTTTTGAACCCGAACCTCCCTTTATTTTTCTTATTAAACCTTTGGGAGTTATCATCTTCTCTCTTTCTTTTCCAGTCAGTTTCAGACTTAACTGACTTTTGCCTCACTAGATCAAGGGTGAGGGATAGGGACAGGTCAACAGCGGACCTATAGGTACTAGGCTGAGCAGCCTTTACCATGCCCTTAATCTCAGGAGCTAATCCATTGATAAAACGTGCAATGCGTTTGGTTTCAGGGGTGATCAGATAGGAAACTAACCTAGATAGGGAGTTGAAGTCAGAAACGTACTTCCAACAATCTAGGTTTTTCACTGAAAGAGACAAAAGGTCTGTCTCTAATTTCTCCACCTCATGAGGTGGGCAGTAAGTTTCCTTAACAAGGTCCACAAACTTGGACCATCCCAAAATTATACAGGTGTACTTTACCTGTAGACTGGATCATAGCCTTCCACCAGACTAGGTCATCGCCCTTAAAGGATTGTGATACATATTTGACCATATCCTTATCAGCACAGCTGCTGATATCTATGATTGTCTCCATCTCATCTAGCCACTTTAAGGCTTCTACAGCTCCTTTCTCCCCATTAAAGTCTCGGGGCTTGCATGAGACGAAATACTTATAGGGACATCCATCTTTAGCAGAACGGGACCTATCAACAAAATCTATTTTCTTTGGTTCACTCTTCGCATTCGAAGAGTGAACAGAGCTCTCCTTATGAGCAGAGGATGGGGTAGTCGATAATGGTCTAGAGCGAGTAGCACTCAACTCTCTAAGCTTTTCTATGGCCTTTCCCATGGCCTTTTCAACAGCCGCATCAATGCGAGCTTGAAAATTATCATTATCAATATTCTATTTTCGGCTTTGTTTGAGTCAATATCCCGGTGGCTACTTTGTGCCTCATTCGAATTAGCCATTACTTGAGCTTTGGTTCTATACACCAATAAAACTTCCCTTAGCCATGGTATTAATAACCATATTGTCTTCAAATATTGGACATAACAATCCATTGTCTATTCTAGTGTGAATAACATCACAACTCTTAGGCTTAACATATCTATATTTGGCCTAGGTCTTAATAGGACCATCAAAGGCAATTTACAATTTGGACTTAGTCCATATATTATATTGGACAGTGGATCGCATTGTCACAACTGTCATTGTGATAATTGGCAATTATATTTAGCTCATAAGCTTATCACGAAGGGCATAAAATTTATCGCACATAGGCCTGTCACTAATGGACATAAAATATGGCACATAGGCCTGTCACTAATGAACATAAGATATGGCACATAGGCTTGTCACTAATGGACATAAAATATGGCACATAGGCCTGTCACTAAAGGACATAAAATATGGCCCGAAGGTATTACATCACTAACGGATGTTTAATTATATCCCCAAGGACAATACATCACTAATGGATGTTTAATCATAGCGCCAAGGGCAATACATCACTAATGGATGTTTAATCATAGCCCCAAGGGCAATACATCACTAATGGATGTTTAATCATAGCACTGATGATATCAGCCGGGATTCTATATAAGGCTAGGACATAGTCCATTACCTCGAAGGCTAGTGGTTCCTCAAGTCATACTACTAGGAGTATGAACATTCCTGAATGTTAACATAAGAGTACCTTAATGGTTGATTAATAGTCCCGATCGCATTGACCTTGACGACTTGGAGGCTTGAACTTAAGTCCACCACCTCTGGATAGAAGGATAACTTCCCTTAACTATCATGATAGAAGGCCCTTTTATCCTTAACTATCATTTATAATATTGGCCAACTATGTGGTCTGTACCACTTGGCTAATCAAAACCATTAAGATCTTTTTGGAATCATATCGTAGAGCACAAATTTCGAGTAAAATCGAGACGCTCGTTTGAAGAGGATGAATACATATATATAATTCCAAAAATACTTCATTAAATTTCAATAGAAATTACAATACTAGAAAGAAATAGATTGTCCATTCAAGGACTACAGAAAACATAATGTCCATGCAGGGACTAGAGAAATAACAATGTCCTCGCATGGACTAACATATACTAGAAGAGACTTCACTCGTCCTTCTTTCCCTTAACCAGTTTGGAGCGTTTCTTAAAGAACTTGTTTATCTTCTTCTCCGTTTTCTCCGCTTGTTGTTGCATTTCTTTCATTCTTTCTAAGGCCTCATTAATGGCCTCGAGTGGCGGCGGAGGTTGTGGTTGTGGTATCATAGGGTAATGATACCCGTAACTTGGATATTCATTAGGTGGATAAGCAGGCGGGAAAGGAGACGGGTAAAGTGCGTTATGCATGACTGCTTGCATGTAAGGGTCATGCGACCATGCTTGGTAATCAACTGGTGTAGACGGGTTAAAAGGATCATATCCAGTCGTGTCTGGATACGTGGGGATTGGGTTACTATAACCCGATGGTGGTGGTTGAACTGCAGGTGTTGGTGTTGGTTCTACCACCGGTGAAATATTAGAGGGTCCACCCATTTGTGGGTCCTCTTTAATTGTGGGGTAGGAATTGGGCAAAGGTGGCAGCAATCCCGACCTTTGTCTTGCACGTACCGACATACGTGCTCCCCGCTTCCTCCTTGGTGGTTCAGGTGGTGGTTGAGGTTGGTCCACCGGTCCATCTGGACGTCTTCTTGTATAGGAGGTGGTTCAGAGTGTTGGGAAGGACTGTTGGCGAAGGTAAGTTGGTTCCAATATTGGTCCCACTCATTAGGACCTTGGTAAGGTAATCCGGCATAAGAGTTCGAGTCGATTTGAATTTCTATGGGATGCGTATTCGATCCTAACGGCGGCATCTCTGGGTCGGAGTCCTCGTCCATAGGGTTTGGTTGGTCCAACTGATTTTGATTGGCTGGAGGCGTGTTAAAGTAGTGGTCAGAGTTAAATTCTTCATGATAAGAGTGTGAATGGGAATGATGAGAATGGTGCGAATGATAGGAGTGGTGAGAGTGGTAAGAATTTTGGGAATGTGGGGGCGAGTGTCTATGAGAGACAGAGTGTCTCGCTGGTTACCATGGAGACGAATCTCCTGATTCTTGGTAGGAATCTGAGTTATGAGGTTGAGAAGGGATGTGCCCTGATGGTCCTCCCCTCATTGGACCTTTTCCTCTCCCACTTTGTCCTCTCATGGCGGCATTTTCCTGTTAAAAAATCAAATTTAAAACAATACTAATATCTTAATAATGATATGAGCAATCCTAGGTCAATGCCTAGACTCGGAAGTCTAAGAAATGTGCTCATGTAAGTTTGAGATATAACACAAGAAGGATAATGTTTAATTCTCTCAAAGTTGGCTCTGATACCAACCTGTCACACCCCGGATTTCCAATCCATATCCATCAGTGGGCCCGGGTAGGGAGTATCGTGACGTCAGTTGATAACATCATTGTCAATTAAACACGGCACAGCGGAAGTCTTGGAATAAAATTACTATTACAAATCAAATGTTCAAAATGCAAAACAATATACAGGCTCGTAATGGAAGATCCACAGGCGGATCATAAATGTACAAAGAGAGAATATAAAACAGACTTTAGGGCAGAACTAAGGATTTGCAAGATCCTCTTATTCACTACTGAGCAACTTCCGACCTATTCCATATTGTACCTACAAGTTTAATCTTTTTGAAAATACATCAGCTTTCGCTGGTAAATACACCCGACTGACTCATTTTGAAAACATTTTAGAAATTAGATTTAAGTGCACATGTCACAAATCTTTTATAACTTGGAAAAGTTACTTTGTAACCTTGTTAACAGATTCACATGTTTGTCCATACATACATGGCCTAGTACAGAGACCGAGACATGATTAAATACACACCACTTAGAACTCATAGAGGAGTTATCCCCAACGTCTTGGCTAATTTGCATTTGAGCGTCTGTCAGGTGTATGCCTACACCCCGCGCTAACGTCGTGACCATTATCTAATGTAATGAGCCGAGGATATCCAGGACGCGGTAATTTAACCCCCAATGTTTAAGTTATCAAACAAAACATGAGGATTTACTAGCCACAATCCAGCATTCGATTGATCCCATTTCTGACCAAGCGGTAATATTTTACCGTATCTCAAGCCCGTATAGGGAAAATAAGTGAAGAGTATTTACCTGAGATAGTCTTAATTTAAAAATGCAAGATTTTATATCTCAGCCGTATCAAAAATGAATTAAGTGCAGATAGCATTTACCGGAAGGCTCTAGTCTAGATTATGGAATAAGCTAACCAATTAAATACTAACGGTCTTATTTAAGTCATAGACTTAGACCGAATAGTGTACGGGATCAAGACGTATAGCGCTTGATTAGACGATGATTGGATAGAATGTAGTTTAAACCTGACAAGTACTTTGACTTGCATAATATGGTTAAACTATAAACATTCTGGATTTTTAGTTCAAAATGATAAGGTTAGACACGTTTTGGTTGGATTCCGTAAACTAGTTACGTATAATAAATCGTACGCTTATAAGAAATAATTGGTAACCGGATAAGTAATGGACAAGTTCTATATGTCATTATATTTTAAATAAGTTGTAATATCAGTAGGATATCAACTTTTATGCCCGTTATGGTTTTAAATTGAAACTATGCCTCATATGCTCGTTTCGATAATTTCATACCGTATAAAAGGAACTTGAATATAATTTAACGTTATAAGTATAAGTATTCTGGAAAAATAATTTATTTATGATATAATATCAGTAGGATGTTAATTATATGTGTAATTTATCTTTTATGACCAAACTATGCACCGAAGGGGCATTTTGGTTATTTTACACATAGTTTATAAATTATTTGCGATTCTGAGTTTATAACACATACCTACTATAAAAATATTTAAAATAAGTTTTAAAATCAGTAGGTAACAAGTCTTGGTTAATTAATATGGTTTAAAACCATACTATGCGCCGAAACGGCGCTTATGTCGTAAAATGACGTTTTATGTGATGTTTTGTGAGAACTGATGTTAAGGTCGGATTAAAAATGTCTTAGATATGTTATTTAATATAACATATCAGTATGTAAAAGATTTACCTTGAAAAGATTTGATTAAAACTAATTTATGAGCCACAAGGGCTAATTCGTTATTTATCGACATAATTCAAGGACCTGTTTGCAAACTCAGTTTATAATCTGGTTTAACATCCCAAATAATCCTACTTATTATATTATGTCACTAGAAAACTTATTTTCAAGTTCATTATCATTTAAACCTTGTTTTATGCAAAAAAGGTCATTTTAGTCAAAAGTGGCATAATTATGGAACTTGCGCATAAACTCAGATTCTGATTATGATCATGTAATATAACCTCAAAGGGTTATGCTACATTATATTATGATCATAATGCAACTTTAGATCAGTAGGTAACTGATACATGGTCAAAAACCGATGTTTCTATTGAGTTTAAGTTAACATTTTACGTGACTTTTAGATTTGTGTTTTTGCAGGTTTACGAAGTTTAAGGAGGTATTCGGGAGTGTTTTGGAGCATCGGGGCGGAAAACGGGTCAACCGGGATCACAAAATGGGAAAACAGGAAATCAAGCATTGCAGAGGCCGTCGCCGACACCCAATGGGACCGTCGGCGACGCCCCTTAGATAGCCCGTCGAAGAAAAATGGTCGTAGACAGTGGGAGAAAATGGACATTTCTGGAGGTCGTCGGCGACGCCCAAGAGGGCCGTCGGCGACGCCTCTCTGATTATTTGGTTGCTGAATTTCAATTTTGAATGGGTTTTAATGTTTGTTTGACCCATTGGGGAGGGAGTTACGAATTTGGGGAAGTTTGAACTTGTTCTTGGAGCCTAGAAACACCCAACCTTCATCTATAACACCACCAATCCATACCAATCGATACGAATCATCCAATTCATCATCCTCATCATTCCTAACCCTAATCCACTACCATCATCATCTCCAGCCATCCATCACTCCGTTCATCATCACCATCAACCCTAAAACCAAATCACCACCCATCATCATCACCAAGCTCAAGATGTCAATGTTCAAGATTTCACCTTTCGTTGATCAAGTCCCGTTCAACATGAGCGGCTAATTTTGAAGGTTTCACCCCCGGTGTAGGTTTTTGTAAGTTCTAGGGTTTAACATTGTTTTGAGTTTTGATTTGTGACAAATTGCAATTTGATTTGAAAACCTATGATAATTGTCTCGCATTGGTATTGTATTTGTGAATTGTCGAATGAGTTATGAAATTTGACTTTGCGAAATGTTTATGTGCAATTATGCCTTGTCTAGGTTAGAATTTACATGTTCTTGTCTATAACGTCGATAGCTTTTGACACCTAAACCACGCAACACTAAATTCGTTGATCATTGTTGCAATTGAGTTGAAATTAAAACGTGTAGGAACCCTAGGATTTGCATTACCGAACCGGGTGTGAACCTTGTTTTCAAAGCATTGTTTTAATCAAATACTTTAGTTTTCGTGAAATTGTTTAAAGTTAGCAATTAAGTAGTCAAACCAATTTTTTCGGATCAATCCGACATCTCTTCCAAACAAACAAAGTTAATCAAATTCTTAGCATGCTTCATAAAAGTGACATTTGTATTTAAAAATCAATCACATCCAACCACAAACCACAAACTCTTCGTGGTTCGACCCCTTACTACCACTAACACATTGTTAAGGGTAATTCGGGCATATAAATATTATCTTTGACCGGGGCGCGACACTCCGATCAAATTTTGGCGCCGTTGCCGAGGAGTTCGTACGCTTTGTGTTTGGAATTGCTTGATTTTGTGATTAACTGTTTAAAGTGCTTATTTCTTATTATCGTCTTTGCTTTTGTGTTATACGGGTGCATTACTTGTGTAGGTTACAGGTAGTGCATGCATACACGAAATTCTGGGAGGACCTCGCCATTAGTGTTCGAACCGGAAATTGAGCGGGTCGTTAGAAGAAATTTAGCCAACCGGTTAGAGGCAACCCTTGCTTCTAATCCACTCAACACCAATTCACTATCTACACCATCCTTTGGACCTATTCCAATGGATCCCTAAAATTCTAACCAACCCAACAACCAACACCAACAATACGACCACCACCCCAAAACCAAAACACTTAAAACCATCAATCGGGGGGTGGCCACAATTCAAGACCACTAACACCACCATTCCAAAACCTTAACCGAAACCCAAATAATCACCAACGTTTACCTCCACCTTCAAACCAAAACTGTCAAAACCTATTACCACCCAATCTCAACAACTGAAACGTTAACGCCAACCGTGGGGTTAACAATAGCCGTGGCAATCCCACGAACGAAGCTCAATTTATTGACCTTGATGAATTGAGGAATAATATTCCTGATGATGCACCATACAGTGTTCCCGGTTATCAATCACCGGATCACATGAGCCTTCATTCGGAATACTCAGACGATGGGGGAAACTATAATGAGAGAGTTGTAGATGACGAATGGGGGGACAACAACATGGGGAACTTCTACAATGCGTGGGGGTTTGATTATGACTATTTTGGTTACCAAAATGCCAATTTCGTGGGAACAATGTTGGTTATGGGCAAGAGTACAGGCGAGATGATGGCTACGGGAATGACCGCTAACCAAGAAATGATAGAAAGAATCGGGATTACGGTAACAACAACGGTAACCGTGCCCGAATTCCACAATTTGTAGGCGGCGGGAATCAAGGTGGAAATGGGGGTGGTGACCAAAAGGGTAATTATGGGCCAATGAATCAAGAGGTAAATGGTTCGTGACGCCAAGTGAATCAACAAGCTCTGAGGGGTGTTAATGGGCGATTCAGACCGGTGGTCATTGAAAATGACTCACCAATTGTGCCTACACCTCGAGGAAGAAGGGCGTTCGATTGCAAGCCAAACTATATCAACATTCTACCCACTTCAACAGTAGAACCAATGACGAGCCGTATACACATTTAGCGGAATTTCGGCCATTTGTGGCACAATGGGCGGTCATGATTTTGCACTAGAAGAAGTGAAATTGAGACTCTTTCAATTTTCACTAAAAGATAAAGCGAAGCAATGGTTTCTCACATTGTCGGCAAATAGTATTCACACATGGGTGGAGATGCAACAAGTATTTTTGGATGAATACTATTCTATTGCTAAGACCGACGACGCAAGAGATGAGATTCGGTCGTTTAGGCAATTCCCAGGGGAATTGCTACGTGAGGCCTTGACTCGTTTCAAGGAATTGGTTAGGAAGTGTCCTCATCACCAAATTCCAAGATGGGGGTTACTAAAATGTTTTGTGAGGGGGTTAGATGCCGATGATCACAAATATCTACAATCGGCTAGTAATGGGACACTGTTGAATAATCATGAGGAAGATGATTGGGATTTTTTGGAATGGATGAGCAAGAATTCCAAAGCGGTCGCTATGGAGGACCGGTCAAAGAAGCATCCGGTTTCTTGATCTCTTCCCGACCTTGATTCAAGCGCTGAAGATAGAATTGCTACTTTGGAAAGAGAGTTGGCGCGGATGAAAAAGAAAGACGTTGGTGCAGTTCAGTTCGCGGTATCCGAAGATTGTGGGGGATCTTGGGTATCGAACTGAAGAATGTCAAGTGGGCATGGTACAAGCGAATGAAGAGGTGAACCAGGTTTATGGTGAGCTAAAACAGTTCGATATGAATTCAAACACCTATCACCCGGGTTGAGAAATCTACCCAACTTTCGCTATGGGAATGCTTCAAATCAGATGAATCCCAATTTTCAAGCGAACAATCAAGGTGGGAATCAAGAGGGTTCGATGTACCAAAACCGTCATGGCGGTAATCAAGGAGGGTCCAACGAAGTTATAATGAAGGGAGTGGCCAAAATTATCAAAACCGTGAAGGTGGGTATCAAAGGGGTTACAACCAAGGTAGTAATGGAGGTGGTAATTCAAATCCTCCAATGGGTGGTGAAGACTCCGTAAGCTCCAAGCTAGATGCTATCATGAACGCCATCACAACTTCGGATCAAGAGATCAAGATGGAAATGAAAAAAGAGTTCGAGGTTCGTGACAAGTCACATAAAGCTTTGGAGAAGCAAGTGGGGCAACTTGCGGAGGAAATGGCGCAATTGCGAGGTAATGGTGGAAAGCTACCTAGTGACACTACCATGAATCCAAAGCATCAAGGGTCGAGCTCGAAAAACACACGTGAGGTACCAATTAATAAATTTTCTTTGCGTAGTTGTCGAGTCGTTGATAATGGTGTCGTGTCACCACCACCTTAGTTTGTTGAAGGGGTGATAGAAGAGGTTAGCGATGACGAGAATCTTGACAGTCAAAAGGGTCAAAAAGGAAATGTTTTAAAAAATGAAAAAAGTACACCCGTTATGACCGTCCCCGTCCCAAAAGCTAAGGAAAAGGGTGTGGAGGTTAATATCGTCCCTTATCCCGAAGCCTTATTGGGACCATCAAAGAAAGTGGTAAACAAAAGAGGTCCCCACCAAGAAGAAATGTGGGAAATTTTTAAACATGTTAAAATTAACTTACCTCTTTTGGATGCCACAAAGCAAGTTCCATCTTACGCTAAGTACTTGAAAGATCTATGTATCCAAAAACGAACTCACAAATTTCCTAAGAAACATGATTTAACCGAAAACGTGAGTGCGATTCTTTCGGGTGCCCTTCCACCTAAGCTACATGATCCGGGAGCGCCTATTATCTCCATTCAAGTTGGAGAATTAATGACAAGGGCACTTTTGGACCTTGGGGCTAGTGTGAGTATTTTGCCGGGTAGTTTGTATGACCAATACGAGTTTGGTCCACTTAGAGCGGCAAACACTACCGTAGTGTTATCCGATTTAACTCCTAAACTACCCCGTGGAATAGTCACGGATGTAATTGTCAAGGTTGAGGACTTTTACTATCCGGTGGACTTTCTTGTACTTAATTATGTTTCATTAGACCTAACCAAGCAACCCACGATTATTTTGGGTCGACCGTTTTTGGCAAGATCAAATGCTCAAATAAATTGCAAAACGGGAACGATCGACATGACTTTCGGTAACCGTCGGTTACGGTTAAACATTTTTCCGAATTAACGGATCCTCTAATCAATGATAAATGTTATATGGTGGACGTTGTTGATGCGTGTATACCTCTTTGCGACATGGGTGTCGAGGAATGAAACACAATAGAGGAGTGCTTTATGTTTGACAGGTTGCATTCGGAAACAAATCGAAGCATAGATGAGGAGGAGAAGAGAATGGAGGTGATGGCGGTAAGGGAAGGAAGACCACCTTGGACACACCAAGTGGAAAGTCTTCCCGAGAAGATTGATACCAAGCTTAAGCCGTCATTGGTTGAACCTCCTACTGTTGAGTTGAAGATGTTGCCTAAGCATTTGAAGTATGCTTATGTGGGTGAGGGCAACACGCTACCGGTCATCAGTGCAGTAGATTTGACTGGGGAGCAAGAGAAGAAATTGATGAATGTGTTGGTCGCCAATAGAGCCGCTATTGGGTGGACCATTGTTGATTTGAAGGGGATTAGCCCTTCTGTAGTGATGCATAAATCATCACTGAGGATGGTAGCACACCTTCTCGTGACAAACAACAGAGACTAAATCCGAACATGCGAGAAGTGGTCAAGAAGGAGGTGCTAAAGTGGCTAGATGCGGGTATTATATACCCCATCTCTGATAGCCAATGGGTGAGCCCCACACAGACGGTTCCTAAAAAGGCGGGCATCCAAGTCGTCACAAATAACACAGGTGAAGAGGTCGCCACTCGGCCGGTAACAGGGTGGCGTATTTGCATTGATTATAGGAAGTTGAATTCTGCAACTTTCAAAGACCATTTCCCTTTGCCTTTTATTGACCAAATTGTTGAAAATTTAGCGGGCCAGAAATATTATTGTTTCCTGGATGGGTATTCGGGTTACAATCAAATAGCTATCCATCCGGAAGACCAAGCTAAGACCACGTTTACTTGCCCCATGTTTAGGGCCACCTTCCAAAGGTATATGATGAGTATCTTTTCAGATATGGTAGGGGAGTCCTTAGAAATTTTCATGGATGACTTTTCAATAGTTGGGTCATCATTTGATGGTTGTCTTGACTAACTCGAAAAGGTTTTGAAATGATGTGTTGAAAAGAATTTAGTTTTGAGTTGGGAAAAGAGCCATTTTATGGTTCAAGAGGGAATCGTGTTGGGCCACGTGGTGTTGAGTCGTGGAATAGAGGTTGATAGGGACGAGCGTTAAGGGTGTTATGTCATTTTAGGGTCATGCGGGGTTTTATATAAGGTTTATAAAAGGGTTTAGTGACATAACGAAACCTATGTGTAATCTATTGTTAAAAGACCAACCGTTTGATTTCAGCAAAGATTGTCAAAATGCCTTTAACGTGTTGAAACAAAAGTTAGTTGAGGCCCCAATCTTGCAATCACCAAACTGGTCGTTACCATTTGAAATCATCTGTGATGCAAGTGATTATGCGGTGGGGGTCGTGTTGGGTCAAAGGGTAGAAAAGAAACCCGTTGGAATATACTACGCAAGTAAGACTCTTTCAGACGCTCAATTGAATTATACAACAACTGAGAAAGAGCTACTTGAGGTGGTATATGCTTTGGATAAATTCCGGGCTTATATTTGGGGTAATAAGGTAGTTATCTATTCTGACCATTCTGCTGTCAGGTACCTTATGGAGAAAAAGGATGCAAAGTCGCGGTTGATCTGATGGGTTCTCTTGCTACAAGAGTTTGACCTAGAGATTCAGGATAAGAAAGGTAGCGAGAATGTGGTGGTAGACCACTTATCCCGGTTGTTGGTAGAAGAGAGTTCTTCTCGTGTGGAGATCAACGAAACTTTCCCAGATGAGCACATTCTTAAAGTGTCAACATTACCTTAGTTTGCTAACATTTTAAATTATTTGGTGACAGGTGATTTGCCGGCTCATTGGGATAGAAGAAAAAGGTTGCACTTTCTTTCTCAGAACACATGGGAAGAACTGGATTTGTTCAAGACATGTCCGGATCAAGTAGTGAGAAGATGTATTCCAGATGAGGAGATCCCGATTGTTTTGACACACTTGCATACCTTTGCTTGTGGAGGCCATTTTAGTGGTCATAAAACGGGACATAAAGTGTTGAATAGCGGTCTTTATTGGCCGACTATCTTTAAAGATGCTTTTAACTTTGCTAAGAACTATGTTGAATGTCAAAAGTTAGGGGGCATTTCTTAGCGGGATGAGATGCCCATGCAACCGATCCTTATTGTCGATATGTGGGGAATCGATTTCATGGACCCATTCCCCAATTCTCATGGAAATTTGTACATTTTGGTGGTGGTAGATTATGTGTCAAAATGGGTCGAAGCGACCGCCACCAAAACAAATGACCATACCGTTGTTTGCAATTTGGTGCAAACAAATATCATTTCCAGATTTGGGATACCTCGTGTAATTATTAGTGATGGGGGATCTCACTTTAAGAATTTTAATTTCAGGAAACTGCTTAAACGGTATGGTATCGACCATAGAATTGCTACCCCTACCACCCGCAAACGAGTGGTCAAGTTGAAGTGTCCTAGGCAAATTAAAGAAATTTTGCAAAAGACCGTTCGACCGGACCGTAAAGATTGGTCAACGAAGTTGAACGATGCTTTATGGGCCTATCGAACTGCACATAAGACACCAATTGGCACTACTCCTTACCGCTTAATTTATGGTAAAAATTGTCATTTACCGGTCGAACTTGTACATCGTGCATTTTGGGCTATAAAAGAAGTTAACCTTATATATGATGATGCGGGTAAGGAACCCAAGTTAAAGCTTTGCGAGTTGGAGGAGCTTCGGGAGGAGGCATATGAATGTGCTTCGAAATACAAGGATGGCATGAAAGAGCACATGATGCCAAATTGAAGCCGAAGGAGTTCGTGATAGGCCAAAAGGTGTGGCTATACAACTCATGGCTCAAGTTCTTTCCCGGAAAGCTTAAAAACAAATGGATGGGCCCGTTCGTGATCACAAGGGTTGGCAAGCTTGGGGATGTTACCATCGAGGACCCAAAGGACGGGTCAAAACAAACGGTCAACGGTCATCGTCTTAAACCGTTTATCGATGGTAATAAGGACAACATTGGAGCGAATAAGGAATCGGTAAGCTTTTTGGTAAGCATGACGACTTATGAGGTCAATTAGAGGACCAAAAACATTTGTTGTAGAATTTTGTATCTTCTTATTGTTTGCGCGCATTGTTTGTTTGTTTGTTTGTTTTGTTCGTTTTATACTAATCTCGTTAAACGTGTGAAGTTTGGATTATGCAAACAGGTCATGAAGACATAAGGTATGTTTTTAAACTTGTTTTGTGTATTGAGGACAATCCACGGTTATTCGGGGGTGGTATGGTAAATGAACCGATCATGTGTTGTTATATATATATATATATATATATATATATATATATAAAGGGTTGACCGTCGGCGATGGGGCTTCAGGCCGACGCCGACGGCTGCTGGTGAGTACCATCGGGTCAAAAGTGTCATAGACAGGGGTTTAAGCCGTCGGAGGATTTGTGGGTTTCTAGAGGGCGTCGGCGACTCACCAGTGGGCCGTTGGCGACTGTTCCTGGTTTGTCAGCCGATGCTGATTTGTTTTTAACGCAAATATTCAGACCTTAACCCATTCTAACCCATTCAAACTCAACCCGAACATGTTTCTAGCCACAATTTCGACCCGGTTTAACCTTATCCACCCAATACTTCTTTAAAACACCAACTATCCCTGATCAATCATCATCAATTCTTCATCTTCTCTAAAAAAATTCCCTCAAGAACCCTAATGTTCAAACCTTCATAACTTCTCCAATTCTCTACCAAATCACCTGATTCTTGAGCCTATTTTGTGTGGTTTTCCGAGTATAACAAAACCCCTAACACGGTTTCCCTCAATTCTTGCTTGTTTGCAAGATTTGTGGAGTTCAAATTTCGGGTTTTTGAGAAAAAAGTGTTCTTCAACTTTGCACTATATCTTCTTCAAGTTCTATCATCTACACAATACTCAATGTATGATTTTTACTTAAATTTGAGCATGGATTTCATATGGTATGTGATTTTCTTCTGAAATTTTGAACTTAGGTTTAAAAGTAGGTTGTTTATGATACTATGACATGAGTTGTTGTTTGAATTTAAGTTTATTGTTGATTTGGGTGGGATTGAACATGCAACATAGTTATGTAATGAGTTTGTGATTATTTAGGTTGCATGTTTGAGCATGAACATAACGTTGAATCCTGTCTAAAATCTTATTTACTTAGGATTAAGAACATAAGAGCTTGAATTTAAAATGTTGACAAAAGTGCCAATCTTGAAGATTTAATTAGCTAATTTGTCTAACCAGTTAAGTTATGATTCAATGTTGTGCAACATGTTCAAGAAGTCAATTTGGGTTGAACTAAAAGTAAAGGTTTAAATGTTGGGGTTTGACCATGTTAAATAAAATATGACACATGCCACTATAGTACTGGACACGATTTTACAGGGTGTTATAGCTTTTCACAATCACGTTTGTGTTGCTCACTTGATGCTTCAGAAGGCATATCTCTTGAGTTGGACCTTTCCCGATATCTTTCACAAGTTTATCATACAGTTCCTGAAATGGGCGTGGTCTACGGGGAACTTGTTGAGGCATCTACCTTGGTTGAGCACCTTTTGACGGTCCTTCCCCTGTTTTCTTTCGCTTCTGAGGGGGTGATCTACTGGGAGCCTCTGGATCTACAATCAATTGGTCAACAAATCATCTAATTGTTCTTGTTCAGTTGTGACCGTTACTGGCGTTTCAGATTCCGTCATCTGTCGCCTCATTCTTTTTGCTTCTCTCTTTTCTCTTTCCTCTACCTCGTGAATGGCACGGAGATTTTCAATGTGCTCTCGATGTTCTCTAGTACCTCCGGCCCGAAAGCTGCTCTCCATCAAACGTTCTTGAGAAGGGGTGTCTTTTCTTTTCTTTGACGAGTCCCCTTCTTTTACTTGCTACTTTCCTTGGTTCTTTCTGATCAGCTATTCTATTTCTTCCTCTTCTTCGTCTGCTTCCTCTTCAACATCTGCCTGTCTCTTTCTTTTAACGCCTTCTCTATATTTTTCATAAGCAGCTTTCACAAGTGGAAACCTCTCTTCTCTATACATCCATTGATGAAGCAGAACCCACTCTTCAGTTTTCAGTTTCGTAATTTGTCAGCCGGTCAGCAACTGAAACTTGTACGTGCCGTTGTCGTGTGGGAAATTAGGATGTTGGTCATTAATGAGAAGTTGAACAAATCGGGGATACATAGCCCATGTGGAGGAGTTTGCGTTGTCAACCATACAGTAGAAGATAAGACCTGAGATGTTGAATGGCTGTTTGGTGCTGAGGTTAAGCATAGCGGCTGGCCATTCTAGATTCAAACCATCGTATCCACCCTTTCTGTGTGCTAAGCTCATTGCATATATGTGAAGAAAAATCTGCAATCCTTTGTGAGGCCATTTCGTTTAATCTCGTTTTTCTCTCTGAAATCTCCGACATACCTCATCCCTTTAAAGTCGTCTAGAATGTCATCCTTCATTACTCTGAGTGGGTCATTGCGGTTGTCTCCAAGGCTGAGCACTTTACGCACATTGTCCTCTGTTACTATGACTTTCTTGTTTCGAACTGTAGCTGTGATTCTCTTGACTTCGTTTACAGTTGACACCTTGGTTGTTTTCAAGAATTCTTCAATGTGAATGTTGTATATGATGGGATCAGCTTGAACAACATAGCTTATCCTGCTTGAGTTTATCCATTCAGCCACATCTTCAAAATCGTTTGGTGGCGAGACCAACTTGCACGGCTGATTGTGCTTCCGTGTTTTATCCCAAATGATCTCTTTCACCATTTCTAAAAGCACAGAAACAAACCGGGTTAGATTTAAGTTACGAAGCACAACAGTTAGACGATAAAGATATATATACAAGAATATACGCAAATAAAAAGAAGTTGAAAACGTAGATTTTGAGAAATAATAAAGCTGCATTCACGCTAGACAACTATATCATATACGCCGGACAAGTGACTTATAAACACAAGACACAGTGACAAATACGTCGGTATTGGTTTATTTACGCTGAATATATGTCGCGTATTTAGGTTTTGACTCGAGAAAGCATCCAGCGAAGATGCTTATCTACGTTGGTTGGCAGGCGTATTTGTCAAATACGCCGGTTGCTTGAACTCGCATTCAAGACTTAAATCCGCGATCATTTGGCTTCCTCTTAAATACGCCACATTCAACATAATTACGTTGCATTCATAATACTACGCCAGCTTCAGAATTTTCTTGATAAAGCCAAAAACCCGACTTTGAACTCAGATTTAATCATTCTCAATGAATGTATTGATCTTGAATATGGTTTATTTTGATGACCGAACAATATACAACATATATGAGAACAAATAAACCATACCGAGATCGGTCTCAACAAAAATTACTCAAATGATTTTATAATGTTTGAATTGAGAAGTGGGCGTTTTAGTTTAAAGATGAAGAAGAAGATGAGTTTTTGAAAAACTATACACAAAAAAATCTGATATATATATACACACATATATATAAACACCTTCCAGCGTATTTGATATATATATATACACACATATATATAAACACCTTCCAGCGTATTTAATAAATACGCTAGAACTATAATTACGCCATGTAGGTTATCCTTTTGAGATATCTTCAAGGCTAAGAAATTCAAAAGAATACAAATACGCTTGAAAATCTTAAACTTTCTCGAAAAAACGTGCCCTTTTGGTTAAAAATAGTGCAAAAGTTGAGAATAAGATTAAAAAACAGAAATTTGCTATTTGAACCCTGAAAATTATTTTTAGAGCTACGAAGCTTCCTTTTTCACATAATATTTACTGATTCAGATCCTGTGATTTTCCTACAAAAGATCATACTGGCAACACTTTGTTAGTTTGTGATGAAATAGAAAATATTGAATAATTGAAGCAAAAGAAAAACTGTCAGTATGTTTGTCCATTTAAATCCATGCACCTTTCTTTCAACATGATTTCATTGAGCCTTTTATCATGTTGTAGTGATATTGACAAGAATTTCGATGGCCCCCACCTAAGCTAGACTTGTTAGAATGTTGTGCCCGTGAGTCCCACATCAGGACATACCCCCGCGACCAAGGTATGCACAAAGATTCCTCATAGCGGGTGAGTATATTGACTTAATTCGTTTTTGAGATTTCAACGATAGACAATTGGCGATCAGGTCAGTACTTTCGTACACTAGAGAGACCAATGTCTAACGAGGGCTAAGACAGATACCTTAGACGGTACGATTTAAGCACTTGAATGATTCTCACATGAGAGCTTCATCTGTGTGGGGTTTTGGCCACATTGGCTCTTTTGAAAAGATATCATAATTGTGTCTAGGTTAGCATATATCTTGATGCAGCAGAAGAGCAACTATGATATTCCCGAATGATTAGTCAATATAAAGACCTGAAATCTCGGACTTTGGCAATCTATCAATGCAAGATTTAAGACCATTAAGTCATATGACGTAACGTGTTACCCGTAAGTAACACAATAGTGTGGGTATCCAGAATTCTTGTGTAAGCATTTTCTTTTTGTCACCTACTCACAGTTTACTCGAAGGTATTGCTGAATCTGCTGACAGGTCGTTGCTTAGTACCTCAATCGAGTTCTGATTTAAAATCAAACTAAGTGTCAGCAATTTTCTATCATTTCTCAAGCAGGTGTCAAACAAAAGATATAATCCTTAAGGATTATGCTAATTTTCTAGAAAACTTCCCCCCTTAAAATTTGATTTTCAAGAGTCCAGAGCTTGAAAAAGAAATTTTAAAAATGCAAAAAATCTTTTTGTTAGGCACATTTTATGAGATTGTTTAAGGGGTTAATTATGAAAGGTTTTTTAAATTATTTCCACTCAAGGAAATTGACCATTTACCAACTGGTTGAAGCGAGTCTTGTCAAAGGCTTTTGTGAAGATCAGACACTTCATATGCTTATTGGATTTTGCATTTTTCATATTCAGAACGTAAGTGTTGTTTTGATAAGGAGCTGTGAGCATAATCATTTCGGTAGGAACGGAGTATTCGGGCTTGAGAAAGACACATTCTGCATCGTTGAATAGAACTTATATTCCTTTGTCATGGACTTGTGATACGCTCATAAGATTGTATCACAATTCTAGAATATAGTTAATGTCTTCTAGAGTAATTGCATCTTAAACGACGTCTCCAAATCCAACTATCTTTCCTCCTTTTTCATCTCCAGCAAAACAATACTAATTCACCATAGATGAATCTAAAGTTCTTTAGAAGATCCTTCAAACCCGTCATGTGCCTTGAGCATCCACTATCCACATGCCAGATGTATTTTATGAGCATTCAAAGCCATTTTTTGCAGTTTATTCTATTATACAACAACAAACAAGAAATATATACAAGTTAGTTAGTTTTCGGAACCCAAACTTGCTTAATTTTCAATTTATCATGATCTCCTTTGATAATTTCATCTTTCCTTCTTCAAAAACAATTAGTTTAACGAAGTTTTTGACTGATTTCTTAGAACTATCGAATTGTTCTGTGATGTTTCTAGCAAAATAATGATCTAGTTTAGAACATTTCTTGTTTTTGCAATGTTTCATTGTGTGTCCTAAATGACCACAACGAAAACACTTAATGCAACGTGTCTTTTTCCTTTTAGAGGTTGATGCATTCTAAGATGATGTATGTGATGAGAATCTTGAACTGCATGATATGTTGTTCGATGATGCAATGGAGCTTGAACTCTTGATTTTTCTTCATTCTCTTGTCAAGACGACTCTCATCTTCTGTGCAATTTTCATCGTCCTCATTGTCTGTTGAAGCATTTGATCCTTGATCTTCCCTAGAAGCATCTGATCCTTGATCTACACTTGAGCTTCCTTTGCCACTTTCCGAAGTTATTGTGCTTGAGTCTTCAATGCTACTTTCTTCGTTGGATTCCTTGCTAGGCTCTGACATACCTGTATGAGATGGAAAAATTCTGGAATTTTCTTAGTGAGGAACTTTCCGAATCTGTTTTCTTTCAACTCTGGAACAAATACAGGAGGTTTATGCACATCTTTTTTATCACAAAAAGTAGTTTGTAAATCAAAGCATTCAACCACTATATTCTCATGGTCACGGGTTAAAGATTTAGGCTTAGGCCTCATACAGTCATCCTGAATAGGTAGAGAATCATTAAATTCATCCCAAATAGAAGTCTCGTTTGTTTTATCACAGTTCCAGGCGAACCAGTTAACAGTAGTGTAACTGTCGCCTGAATACCCTATCCCTATTTTTGTGCCCCCACATTCCTCATCGCACACACCCTCATCACGCTCAATTGCATCTACATTGCTTTCAGAAACGTTAGTATTTTTGTCATTTTCACAATCGAAACTTTGAGCAAATAAGTCATTTTTATCAATTAAATCGTTTTCTGGATGAGGAGTTGGCATGGGTACATAGTTTTTGATGTGAGGTGGGGGAAATATTTTTCTTTCATTTCCGAGCTTATCTTTGTACCCAATGCCATATTTCATATATGTCGGTCGTTGGTAGTTTTTAATATCAACCAGTGCCTTTTTGCTTACATTCCATTTGTCGATGGTGATTTGCAATTTTGTGTTTTCAACTTCAGATTTCTCAAGTTTTTCAGTTAAATCATTTATAATGAAATCTTTTCTGAAAACAAATTCTTTTAAAGTTTGCTTTTCAGCTAAAGTTGAGTTCAACTTAATCTGATATGCAGCTTCATTCTGTTTTAGTTCTTTGTTAAATTGCAAAACTCTTTCTTTTTCTCTAATTAGGTCATGATTGAGGGATTTATAGTAAGCCACGACGTTAACACACGGTTGTGAGCACAATTTTACTTTGAATTCGTAGGGTATGCTGTTTACCAAGTCTTTTTCTTCTTTCTCTTTAGAGGACTTGACTATCATTACTGCTGCAAGAGCTTGATCTATTTCCTTCTTGACACTGCTACTAGCTTCCTCCTTCATAGCTTGAGCATCACCGACCACAGTAGTCTTTTAGATAGACCGTGGAGCCTTTGTAGAGCTTGCAGAAGCATTAAAGTAAGATGCACTAGTACTTTGAGAGCTTAAACCACCGGAGGTTATGGGGGCAAGGAATGCCATGTTCTTGGAAGCAGCAGCAGCAATGGATTGCACGGATTTTTGAGAGTATCCTGCTTGATTCATCTCTCTTTTGAGCACGTCCATTTCAAAGACCTTTAGAGTAAATCCGAAAGAGTGACTAGAGTTATACTGGTCAAGAAAGTTCTTTTGAACATCATACAGTGTAAGCACCACTCTTTTGGAAGAGAGTCCAAAAGCTTCTTGATTGAGGCATAGTTGGTGACGGGATTACCAACTTTCTTCATTTTTGTCAGCATGTTCAGAAAGCGGCTGATGTGATCTCACAGACTTTCTCCGCGTTCCAAACATGTCATATTCTTTCTGAACAAGATCTTGGGTTCCAGTGTTGGTTTCAAGTTCAACTTGTGCAATGCGGGTTAACTGATTTAGAAACATTTTGATTCGGTTTTAAGTTCAATTTGTTAACAGCAAGATAATTACTCAGGTTAACTGGAACTGGGCACAAATACGCTGCTAATTACGCTGATATGTGTTACGAGGCTTAATTACGCTGTTAATTACGCTGGTCAATCAGTTCTAACTCCGATCAGTCAAATGCACTCAATAATTCATTTTCGCTGGTTTGAGTGACAAGTCTCTTGGACCGGCGACAAAAACAATTACGCTGACAAATTAGACACACACATACTTGGCTAAAACCGCTGAACACCGTGATAAAATCGCAAAAGATTTATACCACTAACCCCGAAGTCGCCTTCGGATAAATACGCTGACTCTCCTAATTACGCTGGCTTTAAAGCTAGTGAAATATAATTACACTGCCTTCAAGATTAATTACTCTGCCTTCAAGATTATCTACACTGCCTTCAAGTTTAATTACTCTGCCTTCAAGATTATCTACAAGTTTAATTACTCTGCCTTCAAGATTATCTACACTGCCTTCAAGTTTAATTACTCTGCCTTCAAGTTTATATACACTGCCATCAAGTTAATTACTCTGCCTTCAAATTAAATACGTTGCCTTAAACTCTGTCTTCAAATTAAATACGCTGCTTTTAAGTTTATCTATATTGCCTTCAAATTAAATATGTTACCTTCAAATTAATACGCTGCCTTCAAGTTAATTACTCTGCCTTCAAATTAAATACTATGCCTTCAAACTTAAATACTCTGCCTTCAAATTAAATACGCTGCCTTCAAACTTAAATACTCTGCCTTCAAATTAACTACTCTGCCTTCAAACTTAAATACTCTGCCTTCAAATTAAATACGCCCAGCAGGGTTTAAGCACGAACAAGAACCCACTAATCACCCAAAAACAACTCAAAATTCATGTTTCTTTGTACCAAAATGACCCAAATGTTTACCAAAACAATGATTAACAACAACCCAATGATTAAACACACCAGATCAAGCCATTTTAAGTCCAAAATTTTAAAAAACCTTGAAATTTTGAAAACTTTTGAAAAACCTTCAAAACTTGAAGAATCTTAACAAAAACTCAAACAATCAAGAGCACAAAGGCTCTGATACCAAATTGTGAGTCTCAATACAGATACGGATCACACTGGTTTGATTGTTATCACCCAAACAATTAGTTGCTTGAATGTGTAAAAGTTAAGAAAAACCAAAAGATGAAGATTCTTGTAGGGATCAAACAACAAGTGTTGTATATGGAATCCCAAAAGATATAATCACTAAAAGCACCTGGATGTTTGAATTTAGCACAAGAACAATAATCACAACACAAGAGAAATCACCAAAACTTGTCCAAGAACCTTGGACTAGGGTTTCATTGATAAGCATATATATACAAACTGACTACCCAACGTATTTAATAAATACGCTAGAAACTTAATTACGTCGCTACAGTACTAGGTACCAAAAATTACACTTTCAGCCCTTCTAGATTTACTAACTATTACAAAATCAGCTATAACTATTATACTCAAGTATCAACGGTCTCAAAACGTCCTAACAAAACACAACCTTATACACCCGGATAGGCAATGATCGAGTTCTGATTTAACCGAACAGGTAAGGTATAACCGGGCATTAATACTCGGGTTAAAAAAGATTTTACACAAAAAATAGTCTAAAGATTAAATTTAGTTTAAATTTTGTAAAAAGAATTAAAATCAATTACGATAACATAAATCATAAATGTACTTACGTACAAACTGTTTACTTTATAATATCCATTTTTTAAAAATTCAAATATAAAAGTCGTAAAGTAAACATAAAAATATACTTAAATAGATCAAGTATTCTGTCGGATATTAAAAAATCAATTGGGTAAGGGTATGACCGGGTTCAGATATTTATTGGGTATAAAACCAGTTTCGGTTTAGGAAATTCCTGAGTACAATAAAACCTGACTCAAGGTATTTTAGTTGGGTACTGATAGTGAGGTGAATTGCTAAAGAAGAACCGGATTGGAAGCAAAGAGGAAGAAAGACCTTGAGGGAAGTAACTCATCTTGAAGATAAGTAGTTGGTAGTTTTGTGATTTGTACACCACATTTATTTAATATACTACAGTAATAAGAAGTTAGATGTACAATATCAATATTTCTTTTCTTTTCTTTTTTTTCGTCTTTTGTCGTTTAATGGAAAATCGACACTTATAATCCATCATCTTTTTAATTTTTTCTTTTCTTTTTTACGTCTTTTGGTGATTTTTTGTTTTTTTTTGTTTACCGTTTAATTGGGGCATCGACACTTACAATCTGTCAACTTTCTAAAGACTTAGTAATCGAGTTTTACGTGTTTATTTTTACATACGCGTCAATATAAATTCAAAATAACTTATGTTTCGACGATTTTTTTTGGGAAATGAGTCCGGTCAAATATAATACGTTTTCGTGCTTGTTTTTATGTACCTTTTCGGTTGGTCTCTTTGTATATATGTTCAGTATAAATTCTAGTTAATTTACGTTTCGACCTTGAAGAAACATTGGTTCCAAAAGGTATCCGGAGATATCTGGGTTATGGTTCAACGTCTCTGCACAAAAGGTTATCTCTCGTTTGCTTGTCGGAATACTCTTGCTTCAAGCTCACTGCAAAACTAGAAACGCCATTATCCTCGTCACGGGAGAAAAGGGGGCGGGTTTTCTCCGTAACCATACTCCGGTGTGAGAATAAGTATCGGGTATTGCAAAGGAATAAGCAAGTAATTAGTGAGTGAGCTCAAAACAGTGTGTTTAACCTTGAGGTGTGATCCTTATTTTATAGCCGAAGAGTGGTGTGTAGGAGATGGGCTGATGAGCCTTCGGCCTGGAACCGACAACCAGGAATATCTATTATGTCTCCTCTGCGACGACCGTTAATGGTCTTTGGCAGGATGGCGCTTGACGCATGGGGAATGGAGCCACGTGTCCTGGCAGTTGTCCTTGTTGTCGGACCTGTCATTAGCCGTTAATGGAGATCGTGTGACAGTCGTTGGCGTGAGTTGGTTGGTGCCACGTGTACGTCCTTGCGTACTTTCTGTCCTCTGCATGACTACTCATCATGCAACGTAGTCTGGCACAACCTGCCGAGCGGTTATTGGGTCACAGCTCTATCACTTTGTACTCTTGTACTTGATCAGTGCCTCTTTGCGCTTCTCCCTTCCGCGTGGCCTTAACAGTGCTTTTTGGTCAGCGCGGACTGGTAGGGATCAAGTCCTTTTGTTCTCAAGACAAAGTATGAGTTGCTCTCATCTTACTCCTAGTGTTGTGCAAGGTTTT
Source organism: Scalesia atractyloides (assembly GCA_947069175.1). Lineage (NCBI taxonomy): Eukaryota > Viridiplantae > Streptophyta > Magnoliopsida > Asterales > Asteraceae > Scalesia > Scalesia atractyloides. The sequence continues at coordinate 21,469,996 of CAMTDV010000027.1, forward strand.
AGGAATTCGTGGCTAGAGGTTTGTTCAATCCGTGCAGGGTCAGGGTGTCACACCCCCACCCGCAGCGGAATAAAAGTCAGGGCATGATTGGGTTATCACCAAAGCTCATGATATTTACTAAGAAGTTTCATATTTATTAAATTCAAATTAAAATTTAAATATCCAACAAAAATTTCATACAACACAATAAAAATCTAAATGTTTGTTCCAACGCAATAACTTGTTTATTCTTCTAGGCCATGCTAAGTGTTTCTTTCCTCAACTTGATCACCTGTATCATGTGTAAAACAGAGGAAATTTTGGGTCAACAAAAGTTGGCGAGTGAACCTTGATAAAAGATTTAAATAATTGCTTATTATGTTTATTAAAGAAAATTGTGCATAAATCACATGTGAGCAAATATATATATGTAACCAAATCACAAACCACATTGAATGAATATATGACATGAATAATGATGTATCTGAGATCAAGGATCAATCAAACGGAGCCGTTCTAATGAGGCACCTGATGCTCAACCCGTATCCCACGAGGAACTGATGGGCCTAATGAAACGAGTGCACTAAAATGATAAAATGAATCCACATATAAACCACACTACAAGCAATACATATTTGATCACGAAATGATATAAGCACAAGTGTTTAAATAAAATAAAGAAATGATACAACACATGATACACCCCAAAACGTGATTAAAATGGGGAATTTATAAAGATTCACTCACAGTGGGTGCGTAGTCTTGATTGAAGATAAGAGCGCACGGGTTGAGAATTTAACCGATCAAGGAGTACTAACCTAAAATAATAATGCGATAACTCGATAAATAAAAATTTTAATATTTCGGTTAAAACCTTTGTTTAGATTTTTAAGGTAATTTTTGTGATTTTTATTGATATAATTAAACCCTTGAAATTATATATTTTAAATTGATTTTTTTCTTTTAATAAAAACCATGGAATTAAAATAATAAAATAAACTAAAGATAAAATAATATTAAAAAAATCTTGTCAGTCTGACAAGACTGACAAACCGGTTCGCTAGGGAGTTGGCATGCGTGTGTATAGATTCGAACTCGGGACCTCACATTCACGTGCACGCAGCTCTTCCAACTGAGCTAGGTGTCTAATCCGACATATTCTGGATTTTAATTATATTTGTACACACTTTAGATTATTTCTAATTTAATTAAATTTACAAAAAGGTTTCAATAATCCGACCGGTGCGTGCCAGAGTGCTCGAACCCGAGACCTTGACGGTGTGATGCACCCAGCCCAACCAACTGGGCTGGGTGTCTAACCCGGCTATACATGCATTTTAAGTATGCTTATATACTAAACAAGTTTACACAGAAAAGGTGAATTTAAGAAGGGTTTTAAAATGTCAGGCTGGTGTGAGGGCGTGGACTTGAACTCGGGATCACGCGTATATAATGCACACAGTCCACCGTTGGACTGTGTGTCTAACCTGTTTAAAACACACGTTTTAATTATACTAATCAGTTAACGATTATAGTTCATCTTCTTCGACGAGTATGATTTCAGATCAGAACCCGACATTCCTCAGATTATTATGAATTTCATTAGTATGATACGAACATAAAAGAAGGAAGATTAAGGGTTTATACCACTGATGTCGCTGGATCTTGGCTTATCTTCCGTTGGTTAAATTCCGACGACAAAACTGTGGCTCCGGCGAGACAGGGGAGGGGTGTTTAGCAGAGTTAGCTTGAGGTTCGAAGTGAAAAGGAGAGAGCGAGTTTAACAATGAGGAGTTCGATCAGTATTTACAGGCTTGAAAGGGGTTGCTTGAATTCTGAATTCGGAAACCGGATTGAGTGATTGATTGCTCGCGATTTGGATTGATTGGTTTTAAATTTGGGAAGGGTTTACGCGGACAAACAGCTGGTTTTTACCGGATTCCAGAAACAGAGACAAGATCGGCGGGTTTTCCTGATTTGAATTTGCAGGAAAATCATTCAGGTTCATATATATATATATATATATATATATATATATATATATATATAAGATTATTCGAACATCTTAACAAAAGGTGCGTGTGTCTCGGTGGTGCTTGTTGTGTGTGTTTACCCGGGCGACCCGGGTTCGATTCCCGGTTCACCTGTTTTCTTTAATTATTTTTATTACTCCTTTTAATTATCTATTAAGAATAAATATTTATTATTTAATTGATTATTTATTATATTATTTCATTAAGATTATTTTAAACATTAATTATTATTATTTATATCAGAAATATTTAAACAATAATAACAAAATAACCGAACGACAAGAATAAATACACTTTGATTGATAATTTGGGGCGGGCTTTCGAAACCCGATTTATACAAATGTTACAGTATCCCCTACTTTTAGAAATTTCATCCCGAAATTTAAGTAGTAGTTGTAACCGGAAAAAGATGCGGGTATTTCTCGCACATTGAGTCTTCGCGTTCCCAAGTAAACTCAAGTCCTTGTTTTGACTCCCAACGCACCCTGACGATTGGAATGCGACTTCGCCTCAAGCGCTTCTCACCAAAATCCATGATTTCTACTGGTCTTTCAACGAAGTGCATTGATTCATCAACTTGAATGTCTTCCAGAGGGATATGGAGATTTTCGTCGGCGAGGCACTTTTTCAAGTTTGATACGTGGAATGTGGGATGAATTCTGTTGAGTTCTTCTGGTAGGTCAAGCTTGTATGCTACAGGACCTACTCTTTCGAGTATCTTGAATGGTCCCACATAGCGTGGTGCTAGCTTGCCCTTTTGACCAAAACGAACCACTCCTTTCCACGGTGATACTTTCAAAAGTACTTGATCACCAACACAAAACTCCAAGGGTTTTCGTCGTTTGTCAGCATAACTCTTTTGACGACTTCGAGCCGCTAGAAGATTGTTTCGAATTTGAAGGATTTTGTCGGTTGTTTCTTGAATCAATTCAGGTCCGGTGATTTGCGCTTCGCCAATCTCGTGCCAACATACTGGAGATCGGCACATACGACCATATAAAGCTTTGAAAGGAGCCATGCCGATACTTGAATGATAGCTATTGTTATAAGAAAACTCGACAAACGGTAGATGAGCGTCCCAATTTCCTTTGAAGTCTATGACACACGCCCGAAGCATGTCTTCAAGGGTTTGGATGGTGCGCTCAGATTGACCATCAGTTTGAGGATGGAAGGCGGTGCTAAGGTCAAACCATGTACCCAAAGCGGTTTGCACGGCTCGCCATGTTCGTGAAGTGAAACGACCATCACGGTCTGAAATGATGCTTAACGGTACACCATGATGGCTTACGATCTCGTTGATGTAGATACGAGCTAACTTCTCGTTCTTGAAGTCCTCGCGAATCGAAATGAAGTGAGATGATTTTGTAAGGCGATCGATTATTACCTATATGGTGTCGTGCCCACTGGAGGTGCGAGGTAACCCGGTAATGAAGTCCATGGTTATGTTTTCCCACTTCCATACAGGTACTTCGGGTTGGACTAGAAGTCCTGAAGGTCTTTGATGTTCAGCTTTCACTTTGGAACATGTAAGGCACTTGGAAACAAAAACAGTGATATCCTTTTTCATGCCAGGCCACCAGCAGGTGTATCGTAGGTCTTGATACATCTTATCGGCTCCTGGGTGTACAGAATATCGTGTTTTGTGTGCCTCATTCATGAGGAAATCACGAAGGTTGTCGCGATCGGGAATCCATATGCGGTTTAAATAATATAGAATACCGTCGGATTTGGTTTCAATTTTGAGCATCTCCACATGATAGCTCATCGCGTACGTCATTTTCCGTTACAGAGATATGTTGAGCTGCCCGGATTCGATCCTTGATATCGGTTACGATTTGTGAACATAGAAGACGAATAGAGTTCGCATATCCCTTTCGACTGAGCGCATCGGCCACCACATTTGCCTTGCCAGGATGATAACGAATCTTGCAGTCGTAGTCGTTGAGCAGTTCGACCCATCTTCGTTGCCTCATATTCAACTCCTTTTGATTGAAGATATGCTGGAGACTCTTGTGGTCAGTGTATATTTCACACTTGGTACCGTAAAGATAATGTCTCCATATCTTGAGAGCGAACACTACGGCTCCAAGTTCCAGGTCGTGGGTGGTGTAATTCTTCTCATGAACTTTGAGTTGCCTAGAGGCATAGGCTATCACTTTTCCTCTTTGCATCAATACACAGCCTAGTCCTTGCCCTGATGGGTCGCAATAAACCACAAAGTTATCGCAACCCTCAGGGAGTGTAAGGATAGGTGCGTCACAAAGCCTTTGCTTTAAAGTTTGGAAGGCCTCCTCTTGCTTAGGTCCCCAAATGAAGGGTTTTCCTTTGTGATTCAAGGCCGTGAGCGGAACGGCGATGCGGGAAAATTGGCAATGAAGCGTCAGTAGTAACCAGCCAAGCCAAGAAATGACCTAAATTTGGTAGGGGTACGTGGCGCTTACCATTCCTGTACTGCCTTGATTTTCGAAGGATCGACATGAATTCCTTTGTCATTGACGACATGACCAAGGAATTGTACTTCTCCTAACCAGAATTCGCATTTTGAGAACTTAGCGTAAAGCTTTTCAGTCCTTAAGAGTGTAAGAATGAGTCAAAGGTGTCGCTCATGATCGGATTTTGACTTGGAGTAGATAAGAATGTCGTCGATAAAGACTATGACGAAACGGTCGAGATAGGGTTTGCATACCCTATTCATTAAATCCATGAAGACATCGGGGGCATTGGTTAAACCGAAGGGCATAACCATGAACTCGTAATGACCATAACGAGTTCGGAAGGCAGTTTTTGGAATATCTTCTTCGCGCACTCTAAGCTGATGATAATCAGAACGAAGGTTGATTTTGGAAAAACAGGTGGCGCCTTGAAGTTGGTCTAAAAGGTCATCAATACGAGGCAGTGGATAGCGATTCTTAACTGTCAACTTGTTGAGTTCTCTATAATCAATGCACATGCGAAACGTTCCATCTTTCTTCTTCACAAAAAGAACAGGCGCACCCCAAGGCGATGAGCTAGGACGTATGAATCCTTTGTCAGTCAACTCTTGCATCTTGGATGGGGCTAACCTATAAGGAGATTTTGCGACCGGTGTAGCGCCAGGCACAAGATCGATTCGAAATTCGACTTCTCTCACAGGAGTAAGTCCTGAAACGTCGTCGGGAAAAACTTGCGGAAATTCTTTCACAATTGGAATATCTTCGAGCTTTCCCTCCTTGCCTGCTAGAAATGCGACATAGTTCTTTTGAAGATAACTTCGGGCTTGAAGGCAGGACATCAATTTGAGCCCTTTCGAAGGAGATTCCCCAAAGATACGTAGTGTCTGACCGTCGGTGAGAGGAATACGAATGAACTTTTCATGGAACACCACTTCAACGTGATGCTGGCTGAGCCAGTCCATGCCGATGATAACATTGAAACTTCCCAATTTCATAGGAATGAGATCAATTGAAAAATCGTGATCATTTAGGGTGAGAGTACAATCGCGTATAACAGAATTTAATGAAGTGGGTTTTCCGTCAGCAACTTCCACCGTCAGAGATTCAGCGAGATTATCACGAGGTTGGTCAAGGATAGATTCGAATTCTAAAGACACAAAGCTCTTATCCGCACCAGTATCGAATAATATGGATGCATAACTACCATTGATGAGAAATGTACCGTTGACCACATTGTTGTCAGCCCTGGCTTGGTTGGCGTTGATATTGAAAGTTCTTCCTCTAGCAGGTGGAGGAGCTTGGTTAGCTTGGTTTACTGGGTTTGCTTGAGCTTGGGCATAGATGATGTTCACCAGGCGTGGGCAAGTGGTCCTGAAGTGGTTTGGGTCCCCACAATTGAAACAGGCTCGCATGGGTTGCATCATGGGGTAGTTGGGTTGGTAGTAAGGTTGGGCTGTGAGTTGTGCAGGTGGTAGAAGTAAGGGTTGTGGGCTTGGCCCACCATTTGATTTTGGGTTTGGGTTGGAGGTTGACTACGGTTCAAACGCTGAAGGGTACGGCAGGTTTGGATGGTGAGACCCGCACGGCCACAACTTGTGCAATGTTGACAAGGGTTTTCAGGAGGGTGATGGTATTACGGTTACACTTTGGGTGTGGGCCAGTGTATGGCCTTTTGAACGGTGCAGCTAGAGGGGCAACTTGGGTGATTGGAGCCGCAGTGATGGGAGGGTTGGTTTGGGTGACACAAAGTTCTTGCCATTTCGCTTCCTTTTACCAGCAAACTTCGAAGATGAACCTGAGTGGTTTGGAATTGGAGTCTCGATGGGTGTTTTCTTCTTCTCATCTTTAAATTTGCCATTTCGAATGGGATTTTCAGTGAGTTCCATAGCTAACTCCAGTGTGGCTTCGAGTGTTGCAGGCGAAGTGCTTAGAACCGAATCTTGGATTTTTGAGGGGAGGCCTCGGATTTAGTGTTCAATTAGGCGGTATAATGGGGTGAACAGATTGGGGACCATCTGGTTCAACTCGAAAAATCTCTTATTGTATGAAGTGTGGTCTCCTTCCTTTTGTTTCAATGCGTGAAACTCGTCTTCTAGCTTTTTGATTTCGCTTCTTGGACAGAAGCGTCTCGTCATGATTTCCTTTAACTCTTCCCATGTTAAGGCCATGGCATCTTCAACACCTCGCTTACCCTTTTCCGTGTTCCACCAGGTAAGGGCTACCTCAAACAATCTTCCAGTCGCGTAACGTACCTTACGGTCCTCGGGATAGTCGCAATTGAGAAAGGTGTTTTCCATCTCCTCAAACCAGTGAAAGAGAGCGGTGACACCTTCAGTCCCTTCATATTTTGGGTATCGCATGACTTGAAGTGTTTGTAGGTGCATTTGGGGGTCTGGGGAGGAGGGTTGACGACGCTTTGGTCTTCTTGGTTGGGAGGGTTAGCGGTGAGAGCTTGCTGAACTTGTAGTACAATGTCAGGAAGCACTGCGGCCGTTTGTTTAGCAATTTGCGTGGCCAAGCGTTCGTTTGACTTCCCTGACCTTCTACCTCCACGTAATTGCCTAGCAGACATCTACAGGAATATGTATAGAGAGATTGTGAGTTCAAGAATTTCCTAGGTGTCATGTGTAACATCCGTCGAAAAACGGGTTTCCAAAACCCGCTTCGTTTATCAGTCAAACATTCAGTTATAAAGTTCGTTGCGTATTTTTGGCTTATATTAATTTTAAACAATACATAATTAATAAATATATTAGAATTTAAAATCTATAATTGAAAATTAATAATAAATAATGAATCAAAAAATAAAAGGAGACGCCGGGTTTCGAACCCGGGTCACCCGGATGAACAAACGCACAACACACCACTCCGCCACACACGATTTTGTGATAAACAAGGAAACAAATAACATATATACAAAAACTAGAAAATCAAAATCCGGAAATCAGCGCCCCAATCCCCAGTCGCCGGAAAAACCGACGATTTCGCAAATCACGACCGTTTTCTTTGACTGAAACGCGTGAACTAAATTCGACATCGGTTATAACCGATGTCTAACCCTCAAATTCAGTCGTAACCGCCAGAAAAACTTTGACCGCAAATTCAAGACCAAATGCAGACCCAATACATCCTGTTCTTCCCTATAAATACCCACCCAAACCTCTGGTAACCTTTTCGCTCAAAATCGCACAATCTCTCGAAGCTTTAGCACGTCGCCGGAGATATTTTACAGTCACCGGACTTTCACCGAAAAACCGAGACTTACTTCAAATCGGTAAAATTCTCGACTCTTTTGTTTTCAATCCATTATTAGGCAAGTATTAACATAAATCGTTCAACCAGAATCTGTCTCAGACAACGTTGCCGGGAATTCCTGCACTCACCGGAAAATCACTGAAATTCCGAGGTCTCACTGTCAATCGGTACAATCATCTAAACCCACTGATATCCCTTGTTTAGTAACTTAATTGCACAACTCATTGACCAAAACTGTTAATTGATTCACTCAGACGGAAGTCGCCAATTAGAGCCGACGACTCTTGCCAGAAATCTGAGAAAAACTTTCTGTTCGGTACATTTTACTCCGTAATCTTCTTTATCCATTTCATTCCAATCAATTATAAGTTCGATGACCGATTTAAACAAGAACAGTCGGACATCTCTGTTCTGTGACTTTGTAAACGAAGAAGATGAACATCGAGTCGTATATGAATATAATTAAAATCGGTGTTTTAAACGGGTTAGACACACAGTCCAACGGTGGCAACTGAGCTACGTGTCTAACCCGACATATTCTGGATTTTAATTATATTTATACACACTTTAGATTATTTCTAATTTGATTAAATTTACAAAAAGGTTTCAATAATCCGACCGGTGCGTGCCAGAGTGCTCGAACCCGAGACCTTGACGGTGTGATGCACCCAGCCCAACCAACTGGGCTGGGTGTCTAACCCGGCTATACATGCATTTTAATTATACTTATATACTAAACAAGTTTACACAGAAAAGGTGAATTTAAGAAGGGTTTTAAAATGTCAGGCTGGTGTGAGGGCGTGGACTCGAACTCAGGATCACGCGTATATAATGCACACAGTCCACCGTTGGACTGTGTGTCTAACCTGTTTAAAACACACGTTTTAATTATACTAATCAGTTAACGGTTATAGTTCATCTTCTCCGACGAGTATGATTTCAGATCAGAACCCGACATTCCTTAGATTATTATGAATTTCATTAGTATGATACGAACATAAAAGAAGGAAGATTAAGGGTTCATACCACTTATGTCGCTGGATCTTGGCTTATCTTCCGTTGGTTAAATTCCGACGACAAAATTGTGGCTCCGGCGAGACAGGGGAGGGGTGTTTAGCAGAGTTAGCTTGAGGTTAGAAGTGAAAAGGAGAGAGCGAGTTTAACAATGAGGAGTTCGATCAGTATTTACAGGCTTGAAAGGGGTTGCTTGAATTCTGAATTCGGAAACCGGATTGAGTGATTGATTGCTCGCGATTTGGATTGATTGGTTTTAAATTTGGGAAGGGTTTACGCGGACAAACAGCTGGTTCTTACCGGATTCCAGAAACAGAGACAAGATCGGCGGGTTTTCCTGATTTGAATTTGCAGGAAAATCATTCGGGTTCATATATATATATATATATATATATATATATAAGATTATTCGAACATCTTAACAAAAGGTGCGTGTGTCTCGGTGGTGCTTGTTGTGTGTGTTTACCCGGGCGACCCGGGTTCGATTCCCGGTTCACCTATTTTCTTTAATTATTTTTATTACTCCTTTTAATTATCTATTAAGAATAAATATTTATTATTAATTGATTATTTATTATATTATTTCCTTAAGATTATTTTAAACATTAATTATTATTATTTATATAAGAAATATTTAAACAATAATAACAAAATAACCGAACGACAAGAATAAATACACTTTGATTGATAATTTGGGGCGGGATTTCGAAACCCGATTTATACAGATGTTACACAGGGACCTGCGCTTCCAGATTTAACTGCCGTTGCGCAGGGTGCACAAGGTTTGTTAGGAAACCTGCTGGTTTCAAAGTTGGCGAACTGTTGCGCGTTACGCGCAAGGTTATTCTTGTGACCTGTTATCATTATGAGAGTATAGTACCTTTCCTTAGGCACAGGGTTTTGGGGACCAAACCCCTCCAGACCTTTTTTTTGGGAAATTAGTCGAATCAAATATAATACGTTTTTGTGCTTAGTTTTATTAACGTTTTCAGTTGGTCTACGTTTTGACATAAATTTTGTTCAAGAATGATTCGGGGTCACCATTCTTTAACTTAAAAACATTGTTTTCTTATGTGTTTATATTTATGTACACGTCAATATAAATTCAACTTGGTTGGCAATCGACGTAAATTTCTTTCGCAAATAAGTGGGTCATATATAATATGGTTCCGTGCTTATTTTTATGTAAGTTTTCAATTGGTCAACTTTTTACCCGTAAATTTTGTTCGGAAACAGATCAGGTGAAATATAATACGTTTTCATTGGGCAGAATAAATTTAAGTTACTTTACGTTTGTACGCCGCCACATAATCACGCGGGAAAATGTACTATTTTGTAATATATATATATATATATAGGTAGGGTTCGGCTCTAGAGTGAACACTAGGTTGAGAGTGTACTGTGTGAACTAATCTTAGCTATTGGATTATATCATTTAGAGATTTTTAAATAATGCCAAGATTGTAATTATAATATTGTAACTTCCATTTAAATTACTGACAGAAGGGTATTTGCGTCTTTTGTCAATTGCATTTATTAAACAATATAATCAAAATTCCTAAAATCTTGCTAGTTTATACACATGTATACAGCCTCGATCGTATTAGTTTATACAAGATACACAGATGTTAGTTTATACACATCTGTACAGTCTCACTAACTATCAATTTATACATGATACACAACTGTTAGTTTATACACATATGTACTTGAATAATACACATGTGTATAAATCTGGTTTATACCGACCTGTGGGAACAAGATGTAATTATACACAAGTGTATAAGTCTTGTATATACTGACCTGTATACACATATGTAAAAAACATAATTTAATTAGGTTTAATATTTAAATTTTTAAAAAAAGTATAAGAGTTTATTTAAAAATAAACATTAGCCCTTTAATCTCTTGTAATTAAAATAATAGAGAAATAATTAAAAATATGAGAAAGAGAGAGAGAGTTAAGAGATGAGAAAATTAAGGAATTTTAATTAAAAGTACTTGACTAATATCGATCTTACCCTTTTAATCTAAAAAATATCAAAAACCAAGATTAGTTCACTCTCAAGAAGTTGTTTACAAGTAATCCTAAAGGTTTATGATATAATAGAGTAGTGAAAACTGAAAAGGGTTTTCATGTATTTTATAATGATTTTGTTGAATCTTCAAAAAATAAGATGCTTTTAATTTTATATCATATTTGTTGGTAGTAAAAGTATTGAATTATTGACGGTGGCTATATAGAGAAATTAAAGATGGTTAGGATAGTGGGTGCTTTCATAACATATAAGTACTGTACTGTACTTTATATTATAAGTTTCTATTGTGAAAGCAAATGATTTGTAAGTAGTTAATTAGATTTGTGAAAGCAAATGTACTGTACTTTATATTATAAGTTTCTATTGTTAATCGGGGTTGGATAGGGATAGAAATCAGTTAGTTCTATTTGTTATATCATACCTTTTATGTTTGGCATGTGAAAGTAGAAATCTAGTGTGGAGTTGGAAAATGGGTGGGTTGGGTTAACGTGGGTCCAGTCAGGCGTTCATAATGCGCTATTTTTCAGTTGTCATGGGCTGGGTTGACCCACTAGTTATTTTTTAATCTTCTTTTAAAATTCATATACACAATACACTCAAATCTTATTCACTATAAAACTAACGCTTTTTTTGCATATGGTTGAATCACATAATATTTTGCTATATTTGTGTAGATGGAAAAAAAAACAGTTGAAATTGACGAGGACTTGGAAATGCTCAGAAATAGAGTAGTTACCATGTAGTTTTTATATTTTCATTCTAATTTAGGTGACTTTTTTTTTAATTTTAATATTAAGGGGTGTGGTGCTTAGTGTCTGTCGATATAGTACGGGTTTAAATTCTTACAAGTGCAATGTTAGATGGTGTTTAAGTGTAAAAATTGATGCTTAAAAAAAGACATGCATATATACATTATCCTTTAATAAATAGACAAGCATATTGTAAGTTGGTTTAATTACAATTTATAATCACTTACTTTCATCAATATGTTGGTTTAGATAAAAGTTAACCCATAAAATACATTGTAAATGAATGTCACCCATTTAAGAGAGTAATTTCTTTTTTCTTCTTTGATATGTATAACTTGAACCAATAAACAAACAAATTTGCTCTTCAAAATTTGGGAATATCTTCTTCCAAATATATACTTGAAAAATTTTAGTTTTAATTATAAATTTCCGAATAATTAATGGATATCTGTTTTTTCGGTATTAAAATACTGTCTTTTCTTGTGGGTTTATAATCATCTGTTCAACCAACTTGGACTTCTCTTTATGAATATAATCCTCCAATTTATTCAAATTTAAAGATAAAAGACCATAAGATATATCATAAGAGGTTATGTTTCATTATAAATTGGGTTGTGCGTAACAAGCGTACAAAGCGATGGGAATGCGTTACATGTACGTTTCCGGTTTCATGAGCGATAAATATTTAGGTCTATTTATACACGTAAATTACAACAGGTATATCTATGTGATATAACAACACAATTACATGTTGTAAGAATACATTTATAATATTATAATTATAATTAGTTACATTATATATTACTAAAAGTTAGCAACTTGTTACAACACATTTATAATGTTATAATTTTGTGCTTTCTTGTGGGTTTATAATTACATGTTCAACAAACTTGGACTTGTCCTTTCACTTCACATTCTCCAGCTTATTCAAATTTAATCACAAAAGGACATACAAGATATAATATATACGTAAAGATTCTATTCAACTCATGTCGGTTGGTAAGAAATTCAATAGAAATATAGAATATTAAAAGGTTTTTTCTTTAAGCAGACGAAATATCCGTACGAATAGTTTCTTCATGGTATATTTCGAATAAAGAGTTAAATCGTCATTTTGTTGATGGATGGGTTTGTTTAAACATGAACTATATAAGTTTGCGTTTATTTTAACAGCAACTTTCATTAACAAAACCAAAACATAACAGAAATATTACAAGTCAAACTTCTTCCAGATTTTCCAATCTATGTTCGTATTTTTTGTCCTATTTTTAACCCAACAGTAGCCCACTTGATTACGCCTAGAATGCCTTTCACTTTTATCACTTTGTTTGAGAAGATAAACTTGTTCCTAGCCCTCTAACAGGCCACCATTATCACAACTTGAAATGCCTTTTTCTTCAGACGCGATGTTATGGGAATTTGGTCTGTATCAGTACGGTACCAACGTTCGATATAGCAATCGAAATAAAAAAAAAACTAAAAAATAAAGTTGCAATATGACCTAAAGAATATCGACATGTGTTTAACATTGTTAAAAAATCTGAAAAACTAATATCGGTAACGGTTCCAATAATAGCGATATTGGTACCTATGTCGTTTGATTGGACTCGGTTTGGTTCTTCACTACATTACCACTCGCTATAGCTTACGATACAAAAAACACTCTATTTTGAATACAACTCCTTTTTCAAGATTGTTCGGCCATGCTACGTGGCAGGAACTCACTCAGTTTTGGTTTGGTTTATTACGATACCGGCACTCGATATAGCAGGCGAAAGAGAAAACGAAAATATATAAATAAATAAAGTTAATTAAACACCATAAAAAAGAATAGCATATCGGTTTCGATAATAGATATTGGTAGCAATATAAATTGGTCAGAATTAGTTTGACTATGACGTGCAATCAGATAGTGAATGAAGTGCTAGATAGAAACGGCTTGACCTATCGATACCGAATCACACAACTATAGATATGAAAAAGTAACACTTTAATCACTTTTAGTTGTGAAGCTAGTTTTAAATTGATAAACCGTAAACCTAGAATCACCTAGACGTGAATAAATAGAAAGGCCTCGAGCTATCGAGTGTCTAAAACCACCAAACAGTGACTAGACAATCCCTAGCAATTCCAAATCATATTTCTATTCAATGGTATTGGATGCATACTTATGTTTACTGATTTTAACCGCTAGATAACCAATATTATCTCTAATAATAGGGTTAAGACAATAATTGATCAGACTAGAGAATTAACAAGTGCTTTTAATGTAACTATGGTTAATTTCTTCTTTACAAACACATCAATAATGAAAACCAATCACCTAACATCAGCAAACAACAACATACATGATCAAATTCAGCAACAATCGAAACCATTTTACTTCAAACACATAAACAAGGTAAAAGTCAAACCAAAGAAGTCAAACAAGTGATTAGTTCATCAATACCTAAGTGGCTATGAAAACTTAGCCTCCACACATAGTCCCAGAATCAAAACCAAGTTCAAAAGTAGTGAACATGGTGTTCATAATCAAACAATCGAAGAAAAGTAGAAAACCGAAAACTTACGGGTTGCATGCTTCAAAATTCCAAACTTTATCTTCAAGGTATTATCCTAGCACCTATCATAACTCCTTGACACTCTAATAACTCTCTTAGGTTTGTAATAGGGCTCAGGCATTCAAGTTATGGGCTGGAAACGAGTTTTTATAACACAAGAATCATAATAGGTCTCGAACAGGTCCAGGCAATACACAAAATCCTCTCATGATGCGCTAAGGGCCCATATAGGACAATATAGACGGTCAACATAATCCTTGTTGTGGTTAACCTTTTCACTGCGTAGCGAGCCATGGGGTCTCTCGTGATACGCTAAGATCCTAATTTTCTAGAAATTACATTTTCAGCCCCTAGGGTTGCTCCCGCTTGCTTGTTTCTTGTTCGTTTAAGCTCGTTTTTCACACCGGGACCTAAAAATACAAAAAAACTAATATAATAGAAACTAAATCTATTATAAAACGGCACTAAACTATACCAAGAAATATACAAAATACAAAGGTTAAATGTAGGTTTTGCAACACATCAGTTTGTTAGTATGATATGGTATTGCAGGTTTGGTGTTTGATTTTTCAGGTTTGACTTGAATGAATGCAAATTAAAATGGAACATAATTGGTTTTGATTTTTGCAGGTTAGAGGTTTGTTAGGATGATATTGCAAGTTCGGTGTTGAGATTGCATGGGTTTGCAAGATTATTAGGTTTGTTAGGATGGTAAACGGTTCAAGTCGTTTGTTAGGATGATTTTGGAAGGAAAAAAAGTTAGCTTAACGGGTGTGATAATGGTGGCGGGTGGTGGCGGCGACGGTGGTGGTTGTCGGGTGATGGCGGAGGCAGTGACGGGTTGCGGGTGGAGGCGGCGATGGTGTCGGGGGTTGGTGGTGGCGAAGGTGGTGGGTTATAGTGTTGTTGATGAATGATGCAAGAGGGGTGGAATGAAAAAAAAACATGTGGTGGATAGAATAATTTTGAGAGAATAGAATATCTTATAAATTTTTCATTTCATTCATGGTTCCTGAATACTAACCACTACCTAAAATATATAAACATTTTTTTTAAATGCAATAAGTGTAAACGGCTCTACAAACTATTAATGGTCGTAACTAGTATTAGAAAAATTCATTTTTCAAAGACTTTTATTGTTAAAAGAAAATGAGTAAAAATGGAAGTGGAATTTTATTAATTCAACAATGTATCAACCATTACATATATCATCTATGTATCTATATATACACCAATTCTAAGTGACGCTAACTCATAATTAAGAAAATGATGATACATTATGACTGTCAATTATCATCATTAATAAAAAATGGTGTCATTGACTTTCGTTAGCAGTGTAAACTGACAAAGTTTTTTCATAAATATTTCCTTAAAATCACTTAAAAAAACATTAGTTTGACCAAATGATAAACAAAGATTTCTTTAAATAAATGTTAAAACATAAAACCATTAATCGAAAGTGTTGGTTATCTATTTTCAAATTTAGAACTTTATTTTTTTTAATTATTTTGACAAAACTTTTTATTAATCTTATCTCTACTTTTTTTTTCATACAATGCTCATTTAATTGGGATTAGGTGTATAATTGACTTATATAAAGTATTAGGGTGTGTTTTGAGGTTGTTGGCATCTTATTAATATTGTTTATATGAAATTATCCTTTTAAAAAAGATAATTTGAACTAAACATCTTCAAATAAATAGTTAAATAGTTGGGAAACACTACCAAATGATATGATAAACAGTTTGAACTAGCTTTTCAATTTGTCTTAAAGAAAGTGGTTGGCTGCTGTATTGAAACACAATATGCAAATAATTAGGTTTGAGTGGTTGCTTAATATTATTTATTTATATTGTTTAATAATCTACCTATTGCATTTTTTAATTGTGGATATGCATTTCAATTTGGATGAAAAAAGTTGGGTATTTACAACTTTCAATAAGCAACTACTTATAATATCAGTGATGGAAATTGGAGTTTGTTTACCTCTAAAATTTTCACATAACTGGCATAAACGATATGTAATAAATTCATTTTGCTTTATTAAATTTAAAGAAAAGACACTTATACATCCCAAAATAGTGGTTTATAAACTTATAAGGGTAATATAGTAAAAAAGATGCGAGTTCTAAGGTGTGAAAAGTAAAAAAGAGATACGGACAAACCAAGCAAGCAAACTATCGGTGAAGAGCTTATGAGACACTAATTTAATCTAATAAGTTTAACTAGTTATAAAAAATTACTGTTTTTTAGCAACACAATAATCTAATAGTTTAAGGTTCTTAGTCATGTTGTTACGTCACCTTCATGTAAACATGATGACAAGCCTCAAACCCAGCTGCTTTTACTCTTTTAACATAAAATTCTTAAATAAAAATTTGGTAACTTACGCAACGGAAACATAATCCATACAAGTCGACCGTAAGCATTCAAAATTACATGCTCGAAATAAAAAAGCATAACTTGTCTGAATAATATTAGGCATAACTAGGATGCCAGTCCGAATGATTAGATGAGTGAAATAAGCCTTCAACCGATACCTAGACGTCCGCAAGCTTCCAAGGCAACTGCCAATTTTGGCAAACATAAAACATGTAAAGCTATGAGATACATCGGCACATCACATAACTTTATACTATGTAACGAACACAACACTTTGATATAAACAATAACAATTTATTATGAACTGTAACATGTACCCTATATTTTGCGTAGTTGCACAACTGGACCAGCCCCAAAGACACCGCCCCTTTATCATTTGGTCACGGTGTTAACTTTATACACCTTATGTGACCATAACTTTAACTTTAGACATTATTTGAGACTTCAATATTAATTTTAAACAACATCATTAACTTCAGACGCGATAAGTCTCCTTTAACCTTTATCAATTTGATAGACATACTGTGATACTTTATACTTTAACATTTTCAAAACTTTACAGACGACATCTTCACAATAAAACTGATACCGACTAAATATATAACTGAACGGTACATTTGGATCACTGACGAACCAGTAGAATATCATCGTGCCACTAGCGGAACCATCTGATAATATTTATCTCCACTAGGCATAATGTCTATACACAAATTCAGGAGGAAATACAATAAATATCGAAAAAAACTCCTTATGAAAATCGAACCCAATACCTATTAGTCCTAAAGCCTTAACAAACCTTAAAAGTATCACTAGGTTATAAAGTCATGCACGATACCGACTGAATATTTATTCATTTTTATAATTTTTCTACGGTTTCATAGCCGTCGACGTATAAACTCGTATCTTGTACAATAAATATCACGCAACCGCTTTCAAGTTTGACCAATGGCCTCGCTTTCGCGGCGTTGACTGAGCAACAACAATCAGCTCTATAAATTCTTTCACACCCCTTCTTCATCACCAAAAATTCACGAAAAATGGACATCAAAACCCTAATAATATCCCCACCCCCACCCCTCCCTCTATTCCTCACAATGTTCCTAACAATCTACTTACTCGCCCACTTCATCGTCTTCCGTAACTGGACCCCAAAAACCCGACCCGAAGCCGCCAGCTGCTTAATCTCCTTAACCCACGGCACCCCTGCCGCTATACTCGCCGGAATCGCCATTTTTTCCGACCCAAAACACCACTTCGCATCACCCAACACCCACTTCCAAAACTCCGTTCTCGAATACAGCATTGCATACTTCATCATGGACCTTATTCACTACCTAACATTTTACCCAACAGATGTTTTATTCATTGGTCACCATTTAGCAACCCTCTTTGTGTTTGTCACGTGCCGGTACGTTGCGTTTCATGGAGCGTATTCTGTGTTGACTTTGCTAGTCTTGGCCGAGGTTACGAGTTTGTTGCAGAATGTTTGGACGCTTTCGGGGGCGAGAAAAGGGGATTCGGAAGTTGCACGCCAAGTGTTTGATAAAATGTCTGTATGGTTTTATGGGGTTTATTCAGTTGTTAGAGGGGTTGGGGCGCCTTTGTTTGTTTATCGGATGGTTGGGTTTTATGCTAGTGGTGTTGCAGATAGTGTTGTGCCGAGGTGGCTTTGGGTTTCTTGGGTTTGTGTTGTGGTGGTTGCGATTTCGGTTAGTGTTATTTGGGTTTCGAATAATTGGGTTGAGTTGTTTAGGGAGAGAGGGGTTAGGGTTGAGAAGGGGAAGAAAGTTTGGTGAGATATTGTGATTTGGGGTGTTTGATGTATCATATTAGTGAGGGTTATATATAAATTGTTACTTGATGAAATATTGCAATAAAACTGACTGTTGTTACTCATGGGTCTTTGTAACATGTTTGAATGATCTGTTTTGTTGTGTTTGCTTCTTGAGCTAGTGGTAGGGTCTAGGGGTGGGATGAGGGTGAACCATTCATCTGTCCTAAATACACAGTTAAGAGTGCTTAGATGAGAATATTTCTCAAATGGGCGACCCCCCTACCCAGGCAACCAAAAACAAAGCTTTGAGTTCCTTGTGGGCAAATCACATAACTGGATGTTAAGTATTTGATACAACATAACCGAAAATGGTTATTAACAGAAAAACAATCAAATAAGATAAAGAAACCACACAAAAAATAGGGTGCTAACTGTATTGTACAAACAGGGATAGTATTTATCTTTGCAGAATGATAAGTGCAAAGCAGGCAGCTAAACCCCATCAAGGGTGGTTCTCTAGCTGTTATTTATATGGTTACTTCGCGAAGAGATGATTAACCAAAGAACTTATAATGGCTGGCATTCTTTATAATATTTCGCAACCCTCCAATTGGAGATAGAATCATCAAATACAGACCGAGAAAGATGCAATTATGAAATTTAAAATGTCAATTTTAGTCTCAATATCATAAATTATAGAAGTTAAACAAACATCATGGGTTCAAACCTACCCAATTAGTGCACCAAGACAAGCTGAACCTCTTTGGCTTGTAAATGGCAAGCCACATTATGCATGGCAGCTAGTGTGAACAAAAATAATAACAAAACAAGATAATATTAAGCTTCTAAAAATCCCAAAAACGCGTATAAGTTATAATCAGTAAGTGTATGATGTTAAAACTTAAAAGACATTCTTACAAAATAAGTTGTGGGTGCAAATGCAAAGCCTCCAAAGAATCCAAGGAGTCCTCCAAAGAAAGGGAGGCATATTGCAACAAACATTGTTAATGCTGAACACAAATTAAAAAAAGGTCAATGATCCTTATATAAAGATACATAAATCCATAAATGTGTTTCCATATAGCCTTATACTTGATTGAGGCTGTTACTAACCTACATAAATAATACGTGTGAAAAAACGCAGAATCCCGCTTGGTTTGAAGTTCAATTGCTTCACCAACAAGGTTTCAATCATGTCAAAAACTGGCATTGCATAAATCTGTAAAAAGAAAAAAAGGTTGGTAAGCACCATTTAGAAAAGCTTACAAAAATAGTAGTGTTTTTTTTTTCTTAACCAGGATAACCCGTTAGGGAAACTCACGGGACCACCAATACCTGCTAACTAGTGAATAAATATTAAAATAATGTAAAGTACTAAGGTGAGAATCTCTATTGGTTGATACCTGATAGCTGCCAATGGACATGAATGACCACAAACATGTTAGCAGCTACAATAAGCCATTTAGGCTTCTCTATTGAAATAAGAACATTATCCGCCACATCATTTCCAAACATATAGTATCCAATTAAAGCAACCGGAAAATAGCACAATGCAACTACAATATAAGCCAGAACCACCCCCCTCCACATGGGTCCCTTGGAAGGCTTCTCGGGTGTCGAAGGGATCGTTGCCTGGATCTCTAGCACAACGTTATGGCCTGCGTATGCAAATGCCACATCACCCAAAGCATTGAAAAAATTGAAGGTGGTTTCTGATGGGTTCGTTCCTTTGTACCCGTATTGTACATTTTCTTGCAACCCTTGTGAATAGAAGCCGTCCAGGCAATTGTGGAGTAACTGTTTAGCATAATCACTTTCGTTAGTTGGATGATGATCTTAGATTTATACTAAAGGAATGTTTGGATGAGTGTTTTGAAAGTATGTATATGATATAGAATGTTTGGATGTGCATTTTGAAAGTAAGTATATGATATTGTATAACCAGAACTAGATAACCAATTGAGCAAAATGTCATTTTCGACCCTGAGGTTTGGTCAGTTTTGCGGCTTCGTCCAAAGGTTTGTTTTTGTTCATCTGGATCCATAAGGTTTAAAATCTTGCCATTTTCATCTGGCTCGTTAACTCCATCCATTTTTCTCCGTTAAGTCAGGGTATTTCCGTCTTTTCTGTTAACTTAAAGGGCAATACGGGTTAACGGATTAGATGAGGGGTATTTTAAACGCAGGTACATAAAGTGAAAAGGACTGAAGTGCCCTTTAAGTTAACAAAAAGAACAAAATACCCTTGACTTAACGGAGAAAAATGGATGGAGTTAACGAGACGGATGAAAATAGCAAGATTTCAAACCTTTTGGATCCATATGCGAAAAAACAAACCTTTGGACGAAAGTTGCAATACTGTCCAAATCTTAGGGGCGAAATTGGCATTTTACCGTAACCAAATTGAAAAAAAAAATTACAAATAAGTATAATCTATAAGTAATTTATAAAAAGTAGAATGAGTTTATTTAACAAATAAAAAAATCAATATTACGAAACCAAATCGCAATAATCGATCTTTATTTATTTATTTATTTAATATTATTGACTTCTGTTAGCCGTTAAAAAAAACGAGAGGGATGTAAAAGCTTACCTTAAAGACATCACTGCAGCAGCCAATGAAACACCAGATATGGAGTTAAAGTTTGGAAGGTGAGACAGTACAAAATGTACAGAAGCAAAGATCATAATGAAGTATGTCAATTTGACCTTTGGACAATCTTCACAAACAGTATCATGAACCTTTTTTAATGACGTCCCTCCTGTGACCATATAAACTATGTTCACACTAACTTCACAGATCAATTGTTGAGGAACCACAATATATAAACCGAGTTTTCACCGAATGCTTCTTGCCCGAGTTCATGGTACCTATCGAACCGTTTTCCAGGTACCATTTCATGCATTTCTACCATTTGCCATAGTGTGTACAATGTTATTACCCATGACAGAATAAGTATTACCACACCTGGTCCCCTGTTTTCAACATCAATATCTCCAGTTAGTATTTTTTTAATGTTCTATTTATATTTTTTTAGTGAAATATTTTTAATCTATTATAACTTTTTAAAATTTTGTTGGTTTACTACATGTCTACATCCCCTGATCATTCTTTGTTTTAAATATTGCGTTTTACCCAATCTCGTTGGTTAGCAGGGTATTGATGGGTCCGTGAGTTTTCTGATAACAAGTTCTCACGGTTACCAAAAATAAATGTTTGTTTTGACAGTATGTGCACTGATCAAAAATCTTGTGTGCTTGACTTGAAAGCAGACTGATTTTGTATTTAGTTGGTATTATCTTGATTTTCAATAAAAATATTATTTGGGTTTGTTTGTTATTGTAGAAGTATTACCATCCAAGATTCGACATAGCATACGGAAGACTTAAAACGCCAGCTCCAACCATTGCGGTTACATTGTGGAAAGCGGCATAATACCATTTCGCATGTCTAGATGAAGTAATTGGAAGCCAATCATCTATTGCCTTTTGCTCTGCTGTCCTTTCATCCTGTTATCACATAGTTATGAAGACAATATAGGCACATGTTATTTTATTAATGACTTTTTTATATATTCTGCTTCGCTAAATTTATGCGTATGCTGGATCTAATTAAAGATAGATCAATCACACATCTTTGATAATATTTTTGTGCATTTGATCTCATAACAATCTAATGTAGGTAAATATTTAATAAAAATACTTAAAACATGATGGAAGAATAGCCTCATAAGAGCCTTACAAAACTAGGTGTATCTTCAGTTTGACTTTTCGGGTCAAAGCTTGACTTCACGTCGTCTGTATATTGAGTTCCCATTCTCTTTGCAACAAAGATGATATCCCGCAAAGATGAAACAGAAAACAGGAGTAGATGCGGTTATTTAAGTGCTAAGTTGCTTGAGGAAATCTGTGCATTATGACAAAATATCTGCCGGCTAAATATTCTGTATTTAGCAGGCTGTGTGTTAAAAAGTCTTAAGGATCTTAATCAAACATGTCTTTCAAAACAACATAAATGTCTTTTATGTAACCGCCAAATGTCGCATACGTATTATCTGGACATGAAAGTGAAAGACGTTCTATATTAAAAACATTTGAATTAGCATATAAAGCAGATCTTGTTGTCATATACCACATTAAGAGTATAAGACTGCATCGGGTAACATTGGTATAGCTGATATAAATTTAGTTGAAGATGTTTCTTATGTTTAACATCATATCCAGCCAATTTTTAACCTGAGTGACGTCTCTCACATACATGATGTGCGCGCCTCGCACCTCACAATTTTTTAAACAAGTTACCCGTAAATCTGGGAATCCTCAATACCAATAGAAATCCGTTTCGATCCACGTTTTGTTATTAAACCCATAGCCATGGTGACTCCTAACTGCAAACTAAGCGCCACCTAAATTGCGTAATATAGGGAATGTGAATGCTCTAAAGCCACTTCTAAATCTGCTCAAATATCCGTTATACAAACTAAAACCCTCAATCAATTAAGTTAACGAGAAACACACTTAAATACCGTAAGAATTACTAACATCCACTAACTCGGTTAACGTCATCCTAGCCATAGGCCGTTCAAAATAAATAAATAAATACAGTAAGAATTAAGCCCTTTGGTTAATAATCAGATGAGTACATGACTTATAGAAACAACATTGATTGGATTGATAGAGGGGAAACGTTTGGGCGAGAATTCAGCCCATTAGTACAATATCTTTTAAGAAATAGACTATATAATATTAGGCCTTTTTACAATTTATTGCTAGGCCCTTTACATGAGCCCATAACCCAGCCCAATTCAAACTCCAGTCCTTATTTTCTTTTCTCTCGTTCGGTCCAAGTGAGTTGAAAAAAAAGAAACAATAGAAAAAACCCGATTTCAATAATGAAACCGGTTATTAACCTAAACTAAAATCATTTCGTAACCAATACATGAAAAACCGGTTTTACTTATAAAACCACGGGTTAGAAACTGGTTTGAGATTACTAAGGCTATGTAGGCATGTAGCTTAGTAGCGGAATAATTAGAAGGTTGTCATGTCAATGCCACCTAAATAGTGGGTAATAACTAAATTACACAATAATTTGATGTAGTGGATTTAGGGTTGTAAACGAACTTAACGTTAAAGCGAACAGTTTATGAATCGTTTGGCGGGAAGTTCGTTTATGTTCGTTCGATTAGCTTTACGAATGAACACGAACAAAAAATTTGTTCGGTTAGCTTAGCGAACGAACACGAACAAAGTTCTCGTTCGTTCCATTGCGTTCGTGAACGTTCTGTAATATGTTCAGTTACGTTCGTTCATATTTGTTTGTTTACATTCGTTCGTGTTCGTTTAATTATATTTAAAAATAATAAACTTTTTATCTAAACATACTGAAAATTTGAAACCCTGTTTTTTGTCTAAGTTAGCTAAAATTTGGATATTCAAGACATTTTTAGGGATAATTGTGTCTAAGTTGGTTAAACTTTGAATAATTTTGTTTAAGTTAGTTAAACTTGATTTATTGTTGGTGGTTGTAGTAAACTTTTTGTTTTGATTTATCATGGTTGTATTTAACTACTTATGTCCAATATTTAAGGTTATCAATATTTTTATTTTCAAATTAAATGTTCCTTTACGTTCGAGACCTGTGTTCACGAACTGTTCGCGAACAACTGAATTTCCTTACGAACGAAAACAGACATAAACTTATGTTCGGTATGCGTTCGTGAACAGTTCACGAACATATTAATTTCTTTAACGAACGAACACGAACATAGTCTTGTTCGTGTTAGTTCGGTTCGATTACAGCCCTAAGCGGATTTACTAAATATTAAATAAAAGAAAAAAAACAAAAAGAAAGTAGAAAAGATTTGATTGGTTGCCTAGTTGAAGAAGGTAGTGGGCCCCACATGCTTAATTTGATACAAAAATGTTGACTCAGTACGAATGACCTAATCGGAAACCGGTTACTTGGTTAACTAAACCAGTTTAAACAGGTAACTGGTTTTTTAAGATGTTAGAACCGGTTTAACGGGTTCTTAGACGTAAATAGACACACACAAGCGTATTGGGTGCATTCAGTTCAAGCAGGTTCGAAGTCGTGAACAATTCTAGCTTGAAATCGCACAGGTTCAATTCTATTTTGCTGTTATTTTTGCTATTGTTTCTGATCATCATCAAATTAAATCAATATCGAGAGTCTACTGTGCAGAATCTCAGTGAATTTTGGGATGCAAGATGTGATTTGAAGAACACAACGAGAGTATACTGTTCATGCAATCTTTAGGGTTTATCTGGAGACTTTATGAGGTAATAGACACAATTTCACCTTTAACTATAGTGATTTATATGTTGTATTGTTTGATTAATCTGTTTTAATGTTTAAACTATTTGAGTACAGCGTTAGGTTATTACTAGGGTTGAACAAAGAAAATATTAAAAATTTATGAATAAAGAATTGAAATTATGAAATTGTATTTTGAGATATTTACAAAAATAAGATATAGAACACGAATGAGTGATACAAGATAAGCGGAGAAAAGAATCTTTGGGCTTACAAAATTTTGACAAGTGGCACAACTAGTTCCTTATTTATTTATTTTTGTTTTTTGAACGGCCTACAAAAGCCCAATCAACCTGGTAAACCTAATGGCAAAAGGCCACCCACGCCTGCGAACGCAGACGGGCTGCCACCATTCCAAAGGAAACTCACCGCCCGAACCGAAGGCCCACTATGGTAAAAACCCTGGCTCAATCCAAAGCAATTTTGCTTCAGACGAGACTCGAACTCATCACCTCCACTTTGAAAGGCGATGAGGCTGCCAATTTACCATAAAGTCATTGTTAGTTACTTATTTATTAGGTGTGGAATTACTCTGAACTGAAGAATTTGAAAGAAGAATAAGGTTATAAGCAAATGTATATTCTGTTCATATGCTTTTGGTATTCTTTTTATTTCTTGAATATTTGATTTATTTCTTGTCACATTGCTTAATTGTAAGTTGAATTCGTTTTATAGTATATCTTGGAGTGAAGATAATAAGTTTTTTCGGTTCTCATTATTCAATACCACATGTTCATCTTCGACCAAACGAATTAAATTGTTACTATACTATTTTATCATTTCTATACTCTTTTGGTGAAAATTTTGATTGTAAGATTAAATGTTGCACGATACTGCAGCTAAGGTACAATCATATGCACATGAAAAAGGCCAAGGGATGCATAATGTCAGGCAATGGTTCTGTACGTGATACAACTACGTCAATTTGCATCTTTTGGTGTGGCACCATAACATATGAGGTTAGACCCTTTTGACTTGTTGCTACGTCTTAATGCAAAATTTTCTCACCCAACCCATTATGACTTTACCCACTTTAACTCACCCATATTGGCCCCCACTGCCAAAAAATTCCTCGATTCACACTTATCCGCCAAGATAGATACAGACCAATCAAATTTGTTTCTGATTTTGGGAATGCATTTAACATGTGTTTGCTTCTACAATATTGTTAGAATGATTTCTTATATGTTTTTCTATATAATATCAACGCTGAATATTATATATACTTACTATGCGTTAAGTGTATATCACAACATTTTGTTTGTGTAAATATATGATAACATTTTCTTAAATCAATGGATTCAAATGAAGATGGTTCTTTTAGTGAATTTTAACTTTTTTTTGTTTAAGATCAGCATTGATTATCTATCTTATGATAATATACTATTATATCAACGACCATTTCTTATTTTGGCATCCGAAAATTAGGCGTATTCTGGATCTTATTATAAATACATCAAGAAAACATCTTTAGTAATCTTTTTGTGTATCTGATCTGTCAAAGGCATACTTTTCGTTCACAACAATCTAATTTAGCTTAACAGTTAACTGGATACTTAAATCAAGATAGAAGAATAGCCTCATAAGAGCCTTACAACGTTAGGTGTATCATAAGGTTTGACTTTTTAGGTCAAAGATTGACTTCACATAAAAGATATATGGGCACATAGCTACTAAAAACAACAGAAAAATATAGGGTACTAAAATATTCTTAGTATGCTACATAACAACTTATTGGCGAAAACGTATAATAGGGACAGATAATATACCATATAGACTCACAGGCAATGAGCCATACACTTCACTCAGGCTAAATCCTACACACGAAAGTACAGCTTGATGCTTATGAGAAAAACTCATAGTTTTTGGCTTGAACAATGATTGATCTTAACCCGCCAATAGGTGATACAATCATTAAAGCAACTCCAAGTATAATACAGATCTGAAATTCACAAAGTGATGTTAACAAGTGACTAAAATGTACAAAAAAATATTTCTTTTGAATGTTAGATGATAGAATAGTTTATACCCAATTAGTAAACCAAGACAAGCTCCACTTTTTCGGTTTAACTATTGACAGCCACATTACACAAGGCAACTGAATTAAAAAGAACAAAGTTAGAACCGTAAATCGGGTGTTTATGTAGAGAGTATTAGGAAAAGATAACGTTGCTTACAAAGTATGTTGTCGGCGCGAATGCAAAAACTCCAAAAAATGCAAGTAGGCCACTGAAGAATGGGAAGCATATGCCTACAAACATCATGAATGCTGCAGCCAAACAAAGAAATTAACAGGTTGCGTAATCCCCTACAAATCATAACTAATTATCAGCATGTATAATCTGGCTTGCTTACCAACATATATATTCCTCGTGATAAACCGAAGCATGAAACTGGGGGTAAACTTCAACTTCTTCACCAACAGTGATCATGTCGAAGACTGGCATTGCATAGACCTACAGGGCAAAGAATAATATTTCAGATAATATAATAATAGTAAAATGCCATTTTCGTCCCTGAGGTTTGGTCAGTTTTACGACTTTTGTCCAAAGGTTTGTTTTTCCGCATCTGGATCCAAAAGGTTTGAAATTTTGCCATTAACTCAATCCATTTTTTTCCGTTAATTCCATCCTTTTTGTTAACTTAAAGGGTAATTCAGTTTTTTTTCACTTTATGTGCAAGCATTTAGCATAATGTACAAGTATTCAAAAGACCGAATTGCCCTTTAAGTTAACAAAAAAGACGACAATACCCCTGACTTAAAGGAGAAAAATGGATAGAGTTAACGAGCCAGATGAAAATAGCAAGATTTCAAGCCAGATGCGGAAAAACAAACGTTTGAACGAAAGTCACAAAACTGACCAAACCTTAGGGACGAAAATGGCATTTTACTCTATTAATAATGACGTATAAACTTCGCCGGTAGAGTTAATTACTCACCTGGTAACTACCGATAACGTGAACCACAACGAACTGATTAGCCATGGCGATTAGCCACGTTGGCTTATTTAAACTAATAAGAATATTGTCCGAAACTGCATTTCCGTACATCCAGTAGCCAATAAGAGCAACCGGGAAATAGCATAATGCTACGACTATATACGCAACGACCACACCTTTCCACATGGGACCCTTTGACGGCTTTTCCGGAGTTGATGGTATTCTGGCTTAGATTTCCAACACCACGTTGTGACCCGCGTACACAAATGCCACATCACCCAGTGCACTAAAGAAGTTGAAAACAGTGCCAGCTGTGCTCTTAGGTTTGTACCCGTATTGTACGTCAGGTTGTACACCCTTTTTTATGGCGGCCGACCATGCAATAGT
Source organism: Scalesia atractyloides (assembly GCA_947069175.1). Classification (NCBI taxonomy): domain Eukaryota; kingdom Viridiplantae; phylum Streptophyta; class Magnoliopsida; order Asterales; family Asteraceae; genus Scalesia; species Scalesia atractyloides. The sequence goes on from CAMTDV010000027.1 coordinate 21,497,877, forward strand.
GGAGTAACTGAGAGACATGACAGCTGCAGCCAACGATATTCCCGAGATCGAATTGAAATTCGGGAGATGTGAGAGAACAAAATGCACAGAAGCAAAGATCATAATAAAGTATGTAAGTTTGATATCTTTGCAGTTTTCGTCGCAAACTAAATCATGAAATTTCTGCAAAGATAGTCCTCCAGTGACCATATAAACAATGGTTAGGCTAACTTCGACAATCAACTGTTGCGGAACAACGATATAAAGACCGAGTTTTTCCCCGAAAGCTTGCTGACCGAGCTCGTGATACCTGTCGAATCGTTTCCCGGGTACAATTTCGTGCATCTCGACCATTTGCCATAACGTGTACAGCGTTATAATCCATGATATTATTAAAACCGTAACACCGGGACCCCTGAAATTTTATAGTTACGATTTTATACATTATAATGGAAAAGTGATGCTAAAACGAGGGAAACCAACCATCCAAGTTCCGACATTGCATACGGGAGACTGAGAACACCGGCTCCGACCATCGCGGTGACGTTGTGGAAGGCGGAGTACCACCATTTTGCGTTTCTGGATGAGGTGATCGGAAGCCAGGCGTCGATGGCTTTCTCCTTTTCAGTTTTGTCGTCAACCTGTTTATATTACCGTTAGAAATTCAGTTATACCTGGTTTCTGGTTTGACCGGCCGGTCTGATCTGGTTCTGTAAACAAAGTCTTAACATTAGGGGTTATGGTTGGTTTTGTGGACATTCGTTTTTACCTTTTTTTGAAACTTGACGGCTTTTTCCTTCAAACCAAACCGAACAATTTAGTTTGCGGATCCGTCTAAAAACCTTCTGGTATCAAACTGGAGCAACTGATTGCTTAATCCTAGCTATATAACAAGACCAAGGAAACGTTACAATATCACATAGCATTAAAAGTTTCTCTGTACTTCTATAAATTATTTTTCTTTTTGCATACATGTTATATTTCTTTAAAAAGCTATACATGTGAGTTAATATGTTATCCTGGAAGTTGCGAGTGAGCTACTCTACCAAACCGGTACCAAAAGCAACCCAACCATGAAATCAAACCGTAAAGAGATTAAAAACCATTAAGAGATTAAAATCCGTTACTAATTGTTTGATTTACGGTTTGTGCTAAAACCTTCCAAAACAGCAGTAAACATCCTATTTTTGGCATCTATTCTTCTTCAACCAGTCACAACAGTAAACAACCCCATTATGACAGCTTTTCCAATAAATAAATATACATACAAATGTGTGTGTGCTATTTTGTGCACCTTTTGATATATTTTGTGTGATGGTGTTATAGTGATACCAAATACTGTTATACTTATTGGTGTATTTAAACCATCTAGGATTCGCAATTCTTAGCATATCACAAACAGGATAAGTAAACAATCAGATTTTAGGTGTCATATTTAACACCGGATAACATATTTAACCTATTTGATTACAGGTTGTGTTTGGGTTGGCTTGCTTATTTAGACAGGGTAATGTGTTAACTCGTTTAACTTGTTTATTACAACAGGTTTACAACCTATCAACTTGTTTGGGTTGTATGGATGAATGGGTTACACAGGTAGAGTTCATGTTGCAGGTTTTAAGTGTGCCTGTGAACCCTGTAGGCAACCATCCACATGAGGGTGGTGAAGGGAGGGTTCGAATTGGTAGAAAAAAACCTACAATCCTTTGGAGTTATTATGCACTTGGAAAAAGAAGTATAAAAAGGGAAATTTGATTCTTTGTCGCCGTAGCAAGTAGGAGAGAAAATAGAATTCCTTTCTTTGTCTTTACAAAATAAAAAAAAGGAGGAAGTTGTGACAAGTTCATTAAAAAAAATACTTTTGTAAGCGAATAATTTAAAAAAAAAATAGATAACCTTAATTCAAAAAGATATAATAATTTGGGAAAACGACGGGAATTGAACACGTGCATGGTGGATTCACAATTACTACCTTGATCCATTTGGCTACATCTGCCCCTACTATAATCTACTATCATGTTAGAGTTGATGTCTTTGACATTAGTAATAGAAGGATCATCTTGTACATCAATCGAACCCGTCAAATTATCACCAATCAACTCATCATCAAATTAACAAGAAAACATGTAAAAAAGATAACAAGGCTAAATAAAACCATAATAGCCATAAGAAATAAGATAACAACTCAAAACATATAAATACACCAAGAAAAAGACAACCATGTTATTCAAATTAACTTTTGAGCATAGCATGTTATCGACATGGTAAACTCGACACTAATTTTTATACAAAAGTAGATCGTCGCTGATAAGGAGATACCTTGTTGATTTTGTGTGTCCATGGTGCTATCGTTAACCATTACGATACAATAATTTGATAATCCGACAAGTAGCAAACCAATGACTGATCAATGGGATTGTGATATGAGATTTGGATTGGTGTCTAGATGTATATTTATAGACTGAGATTAAGCTATCTTTCAAACATTAAAGTCAATAACTTTGCTTGGTCAACTTTCTCAAGTTTAAGAATCCAATCACAATTATAAGTGTCACAAACAGATAACTTATTTTATTAATAAAAAAAATTATATGGTCATGTTAGTTATTATTATATTTTTAGTTAAATTGTAAAATATTCCAGCTAATAAACTCTGTTGCATTCATTGGTATAGCTGAAATAAACTCACTTGAAGATGTTCTTTTGTTTAACATCATATCCATCCAATTCATAACCTGCCCAAATATACATATCTAGCTATAAATGGAAACTTTTAACTTAAATTTAGGGAATTATGTGAACTAAATTCCCCCCTAGGTAGGTTGGATTAGCTTCCTAAAGTGGAAAAAGTCAGAACTCATAAGTATGTTGCTAAGTTGAGGGTATATTTGGTTTAAAAATACAGGTTTGAGACAATGGGCTTTTTACAATCTTGTTTTAAGAGCTGCGCTAGTTAGAAAACACCTAATGTACTTCTAGGTCAAATTTATGGTCTGTAGGAGGCCGATATGTAAAACAAACAAAGAGATGAATAGTTACGAAAGATTGCTTGATATAAAGGTTGATATGTAAAACAATTGATAGACGGAGTTCCTGCTCGTAAATAAAGCTAATTTGGTTGTAGATAGAGCAATGCTTCACATAAATGACTCTCGCGCCTCACGCTTTTTTAAACCATGTTACCCGTAAAGTCAAATGTCCTCAATACTTTTAGAAAACCAATATCGATCCTCATTATGTTATTAAGCCTATATCCATAGTGATTCCTAACTGCAAAACAAACTCCACCTAAGTTGCGTAATATGGGAATTGAAGAAAGTGGAAATATAAGTAAAACATTTCACAATAAAAATCAAGAACTATAGTTAAAATATTTAGACAAAAAGCTGATCAAGGCACTAGCTTTAGTATACAGGTAGCAAATATAAACTTTGGGGTACAATTCAGTAATTCACATCTACAAATACAAGTAGAAGTATTTTTAAATATATGCACACACAATAGCTTCAAATATAAAATAAAATATATAGATAAAAAGGCTGAAACGCTAGCTGGTATTTTCTTTGGCGCCACTTTCTTCCTTATTAACACTCTTTTCAACAGTAACCATTCCCGAATAGCTTTTGGTATCATCATGAACCTTTTCACTTATATTCAGGCTAAATCCTACACACGAACATACAGCTTGATGCTTATGAGAAAAACTCATAGGTTTTGGCTTGATAGGTGATACAACCATCAAAGCAACTCCAAGTATAATACAGATCTGAAATTTATGACGTGACGTTAATAAGTGATCAAAATGTACAAAAAATGTTTCGTTTGGATGTTAGATGATAAGAGTTACGTACCCAGTTAGTAAACCAAGACAAGCTCCACTTTTTGGGTTTGACTATGGACAACCACATTATGCACGGTAACTGAGCGAAAAAGAACGCACTTAGAACCATAAATCAGATGTTCATGTAAAGAATATTAGGAAAAGTTGAAAAGATGATGTTGCTTACGAAGTATGTTGTCGGGTGGAATGCAAAACCTCCAAAGAATCCAAGTAGTCCCCCGAAGAACGGGAAGCAAATGCCTATGAACATTGTTAATGCTGCAACCAAACAAAGAAAGTTAATAGGTTGCTTGCTTAATGGTACACAAATAAGCGCGGAAATCTTGACGTGTTTATTAACAAATGGGTCGATTAAGGCTGTGTTTTATCTCACATGGGTCAAATGGGAACACGTTAAACGATTTAATGTCCGACAAAGTCTGCTTTTTATTCATAGAACCTCCTAAATTGTTTTATCTTAAATTTAAATGGACAAAAATTGTCTGTGGGCTGACCATAGTAACCAAGCCCAACCGAAAACTAAAAAAATGACCCAATTTAAGGCAAACTTGTTTTGACCAGTTATCTAACTCAGACCGTCTTGCCACCTCTACACAAATCATCAACTAATGATCGGTCTGTATAATCTAGTTTGCTTACCAACATATATATTCCTCGTGATAAACCGCAGCATGAAACGAGGGGTGAAGTTCAACTTCTTTACCAACACGGTTTCAATCATGTCAAAGACCGGCATTGCATAGATCTACATAGAAAGAATAATATTTCAGATAATATTAAATAAGGATAATGACCGTTTAAAGTAAACTTCACCGGTAAAGTTAACAATATCTCACCTGGTAACTACCGATAACGTGAACCACAACGAACATATTAGCCATGTGGGCTTATTTAAACTAATAAGTATATTATCTGAAACTGAGTTTCCATACGTCCAGTAGCCGATAAGAGCAACCGGGAAATAGCATAAGGCAACGACTATATACGCAACAATCACACCTTTCCACATAGGACCCTTTGATGGCTTTTCCGGGGTTGATAGTATTGTGGCTTGGATTTCCAACACCACGTTGTGACCCGCATATGCGAACGCCACATCACCCAGTGCACTAAAGAAGTTGAACACAGTGCCAATTGTGCTCTTAGCTTTGTAACCGTATTCTACGTTTGGTTGTACGCCCTTTTTCACAGACGCTGACCACGCAATAGTAGAGTAACTGCATTGTGAGAATAGTGTTAGGAATTAGGGGTTGTTTGGAAGACTCGGTTTCGACAGTTATAAAAAAGTTTATTTACAAACGTTTTGATGTACAAAAGGTGTATGATGTAACCCACAAAATAAAGTCGTGTTTTACATCGATTGGAAACTATAAAACCAATACCGGTTCCGATGGCACCGATACTAGTACTTGATATTGTTCGGTCGGTACCGGCTCGGTTCCTTACTATACCGCTATTTCGAATACAACTCCGTTTTTTAAAGAATTTATATCCGAATGTTGAAAAAAATTAAACACAAGAGCGTATTTAGTGGGTGAAAAGTGAAAACCATACGTTGCGGCGGGGATGTTGAAGTTTGTAAGGCTCAGTTTTGACTACTATATAAAAAAAAATTATTTACAATGATTTTAGTACACAATACTTGTATGATGTAGCCCAAAAAATAAAGTTGTTTTTACATCGACCATACCATATTTAGGCGGCGTATGGGAGTACCTGAGAGACATGACGGCTGCCGCCAACGAGACTCCGGATATGGAATTGAAATTCGGAAGATGTGACAGAACAAAATGCACGGAAGCAAAGATCATAATGAAATAGGTAAGCTTGATGTCTTTGCGGTTGTCACCGCCAACTAAATCATGAAATTTCTGCAATGATTTTCCTCCAGTGACCATATAAACAATGTTTACACTAACTTCTACAATCAACTGTTGTGGAACAACGATGTAGAGACCGAGTTTTTCCCCGAAAGCATGCTGCCCAAGCTCGTGGTACCTGTCAAATCGTTTCCCGGGCACCATTTCGTGCATCTCCACCATTTGCCATAATGTGTATAGAGTTATAATCCATGATATAACTAGAACTGTAACGCCAGGACCCCTGGAATGTTTTACGCGTAATAATGAAAAAGTGATGCTAAAATAAGGAAACTGACCATCCGAGCTCAGACATTGCGTAATGGAGACTTAAAACACCGGCTCCAACCATGGCGGTAACGTTGTGGAAGGCGGAGTACCACCATTTTGCGTTTCTGGATGAGGTAATCAGAAGCCAGGCGTCGATGGCTTTCTCCTTCTCAGTTCTGTTGTCAACCTGTTTATATATAACACCATCAGAAACTCAGTTATGTACCTGGTTCCTAGTCCGACTGGTCTAGTTTTGAGAACATTGTTCTTAGCATTAACAAGGCCGGCTCAAAATATTATTGGTCCAAAGTTGATAACAAAATTGGAGAGTTTTTCATAGAAAAAGAAAAAAATTTGTTTTAGATCCTATAATAAATATATCATTTATGTGTTTGTATAATTATAAATCATAAATCATAAATCTCAGTGTCAACAATTTCAAAGCCAAAATCACCTACATATCTGATATGGTTTTTTAGGAATTTGGGGCCTTGGTGAAGTGGGGCCCAAAGTGCTAGTTTTATTTCATTCTCCCTTGAGCCGGTCTTTAGGGGTGTTCGGTATGGTTCAAATTAATAAAACAGGCCGACTCGGTCATCGTTGGTTTTACAAGCACTCTTTACATTTTGAGCTGGCGGTTTTCTCCTTCAAACCCGATCGAGCGATTTTATTTGGGGATTTGTTTAAAAAACTGTCTGATATTAAAATGGACTGGTTTGTTCGCTTAATCGTAGTTATATAACAAAACCAATAACAGAACAAGAAAATATTACATAGTATTAAAAGTTTTTTAAGTACTTGTGTAATTATTTATCTTTTTGCTTGATGTTAGTTTTTTTCTTTAAAAACTTGTACGTGTCAGTTAATATGTTCTTGTTAGATCTAAAAGTTGCGTGTGAGCTGATCAACCAAACATGTGCCAAAAGTAACCAAACAATGAAACCAAATTACCGAACCGTAACTACTGTTTGGTTTGTTTTGGTTTCAATCCTTGACGTCTTGGTTTTGGTTTATAGAGACTAAAAACCGTTACTAATGGTTTGATTTCTGTTTAAACTAAAACCTGTCTAAATCGATACAAGTGTGTTTGATTATTGTTTAAACTAAAAACGGTCTAAATAAATCGATGCGAGTGTGTGTGCACCTTTCAGTATAGTTTTGTGTGTTTGTTTTATAATATTTATACCCAATCTTGGTGGGTTGTATCTTTCTAATGTCTTAACGCTGTTATTTTCTATAGAAATACATTCCCTTGTTTCATTAAGTTTCATTAAAGGAGAGAAAAGAAAGAACTTGGATATGGAAGGAATCAATTTTAGTTGTGTTCCAGAGTTTTATTAAACAATTTTAGTTGCGACTTGTCTCATATCTAACCTTGTTTAACATTTTAACCTTTTAATGTATTTTCAGCTGACCTGTTTAACATGCTTAATTAAACATGACTCTCCGTTAACCTGTTGAACTTGTGTACCACAACCCTTTTACAACCAATCAACTCGTTTGACTTGTTTAGGTGAATAGGATACATGGGTAAAGTTCAGGTTACAACTTTTAAGTGTGCTCAAGTAAGAGTAGATACATTTGACATGAACAAATATAAGGGTCTTCGTGTACATTTTCAACCTGTCAATCAACAAGATTGTTCCCTTGAAACCAACTAACCCATTTTCAAATAAAAAGGAAAACATGTAAATAAAGATAACAAGGCCAAATAGCCCATAGGGGTGCCACACTGCCCCAAAGAGGCGTCATAGGGGCCTTGAAGGGCTCGGGCGTGAGTGTGACAACAAGCATGAGTCCTGAATGTGTGGATATGCATTTGAAGTTGATTTTTGGGCCAATTAAAATAAAACGCGTGTCATGGGATGTTGTCGCATAACACACAATCTAATTTATAGCTATAAGAATTAAGACGACAACTCAAAAATATAAAAACATCAAGGAAAAGACAACCAAGTTATTCATTTGAACTTATGAGTATAACGAGAGTTATCGATATGGTAAACTCAACACTAGTTTATATACAAAAATAGATGGTTACTAAGGAGAAGGAGGTACCTTGTCATTGTATTGATGATTCTGCATGTCCATGGTGCTATCGTTAACCATTATAACACAAAAATACGACAAACCAACGATTAGCAAACAGACAACTGATCGAAGGGATTGTGATCTGAGATTTGGGTTGGTGTCTAGATGTGTACTTATAGACAAATAGATGAGGCCATCTTTCACACATGAAAGTCAATATAGGTTGCCGTTTCCAGGACACCATTGTTAAGATACATGTGATTTGCTGGGTCAACTCTCTCAAGTCTAAGAATCCAATCACAATCATCGATGTCACAAATATATAAATTGTTTATTAATAAACAAGAATTATATGATCATGGAGGTTATATACTTATATTTTAGTTTAGTTGTAAAAAATTTAATTTGTTTACTATAAAAGAAACTAATATCAACTGACATTTATATATTATATATGTTTATTAAATTGATCCTTTTTTTGCTCCATTTGAATTAAACTTTTTCTTTATTTTAGTTGTTATATTACAGTATTTTAATTTAATGTAGAAACTTAAGATACTTTATATTTCAATTTGGTATTGAACTAATAAGGCCCGCACGCATTGCGGCGTGAATACATCGCAAACATCGAATGGATTTGTTCAAGTATTAGATGATGCGTTAACCATACGAAAACGTGTGTTTCAATATATCTAATTGAACTCAATGTAACCTATATAAGTATTGCGATTGGATCATAATGTAAAGTAAATTGAATCTATCTCGTACAATCATAACTTATTCTATAAATTAATTAAAGCTTTGAAAAAAAACCAACAATTTGACTCTACTCTGTTCGGAACAAAATTTGTGAAAACGTACATAAAATAAGTAAGAAAACGTATTTTATTAAAAAAAGTATATCCAAATGTAGACCAACTCGAATTGATACAGACGCATACATAAAAATATGCATGTAAAAATGGTTTTTTGAACGAAATGTTGATGCACTTTATGGTCGTCACTGTGCGAATAGGCTAGAAAAAGTGTGTATTGAATATTGTATAGATTAGATACGAACACACGAGCCAAGTGCGAACAAGTACTGGCTCGTACGAGTGACATGTGCCTCGTACGAGTGATAACATCTCACTCGTACGAATGACCCTTCGTACGAGTGACAACATGCTTGGTTCACACGAGCTGTCATGTCTATAAATAGGTGTTGTGTGTTCATTGTTTGTAAGTTTTGGAAGTTCCCTTAGGGGAAACGCTGGCGGATTCTGTCCAGAAACTCCGCCAGCCAGTCAAGATGTATACTCTTTCGGTATGAATGAATGAATTGAAAAGCTTCCGCTGATTCTGTGCCTACATGTCTATTTCGTTCTACCGAATCTGTTCCAAAACCTCCGTCTAGAACCGCTGCCGACCACGGGACCACACGAAAACGTGTGACCTAACTCGTTTTCAGAAAAAGTTTATGTCGAAACGTAGACACCCTTAAATTTATACAGATACGTACATAAAAATATGCATGGAAAAATAGTTTTTTTAAGTAAAAAATGATATGGGTAAACAAAAGAAATTAACGAACGAATGTTGTCGAAGGACATTTAAATTAGTAAAAAACTACGAGCTAAAAATGTCAGTTGTTAAAATAGAAGAATAGTAAAGCTAGATAAGGGACTAAAATTAATTACTTCAAAAGTGAAGGGGTCGTAGCAAAGCTGAGGGACTTGAAATGCAATATTGTAAAACTTTAGAGGGTAAGGCAAAGCCGATAGGAACCCATCGACTTTGTCTTTTTAAGATAGTATAGAATATATATTGGTTTGGTATTGAATATTTTAATTTAATATTTCAAAGTACGTTTAATATTATTTACTATTCTATTATACTAGTTATTATTTCATATTTAACTAGTATTAAGTTCCTCTACATTGCGGCGGAGGCGTAAAATCGTGACAAATAGTATTAGTGCCATACCACCATCAACGACTACCAACACTAAAGTTGTGGTGTGTTAATGCGAAGAAATTAAGCCGAAAAATAAAACATAGAAAATAATAACTAAGTTGATTTAGGACCTACACGTTGTGACAAAACCTATCAAACAGGAAAAAATAGACGATGTAAAAATGTTGAACCACACACGCACCGTTGCATCATGTTAACTCGCAAAATTTAGAGCATAGTGTAAAACAAAACGTACTAACGTTGAACCACACACGTCGCGTCGTGTTAACTCGTAAAATTTAGAATTGAACGTAAAACGAAAATTTTGAGGAGTATATAAAGTATAGGGGACAAAAGTTAAAATTAAAAAAATTGTGAGGTTAAATTCAAAAGGATGAAAACTTTTGGTTGAAAATAAAAAATCAAAAAGTTATAGATTAAAAGTATAATGTCAAAAGAAAAATTGAAAACTTTCCAAAACATGAGATTTAATAGCTAATTTATAATATGTAAATAATGTAATGTAAAATATTTGTCCTTAATAATCCAATAATAGTAATAATAATAATAATAATAATATGTGACGTCATAACACGTGGGAACAAAAATGTTTCTATGTCAACAAGTGTTGGATGATGAATTTGGACCGGAGAATAAATATAGCGGCTCTAATGAGTTAGAACGTTACTCTCTCAAGTCCTATGAATCCAATCACAATCATCGAGGTCATAATATCCAAATTGTATCATTAATAAAAGAGAGTAAATTACTATTTTAGCTATTGTGGTTTACACTATTAATTTAAAAAAAATCTTTTAATATTTCAATCCTTTATATTTAAATTTGTAATAATTTTATGTAAGATTCTATCCTATTTAATTGAATTTCTATAAAAATTATGCATTTAAAAGTGTAAATGCGAATGCACGTCCATACATGTTTTCGAGTTTATTAAAAACTTCATAAACATTTAAAATTATGACGTGTCGTCATTGATTAGTTTCGTAACAACGAAACCAAATACGGAAGCTTGAGCTTTGATCGTGTTCGGTTTTTCATTGAGCTTGATCGTCATCCAAAGGTGCTTGCGATTACCCTAAACTGGAAATTTGCAATTTATTAGTATTATAGCAAATAACCGAAAAGCATAACATAACCGACTTGGCAAAATAATCAAATCAGAAAATACAACTTCTGAGGTGGCGTCGGCGACGCCTTATCAAATGTTGCGTCGGAGCTTTACTGCCGTAGGCAGTAATTTAATGCGTCGGACCAAGAAGCTGCATCGGCGACGCCATCTTCTGCAGCAGATTTGCTGCTGTGTCGTTTTGTATTTCTGTTCGACCCGTTTCAAGTCCCGTACATTCAAACACGACCCGTGACTTACGTAGACATATCCGTATAACACTCTTTTCTGCTTTCATTCAGCGGTTGTCTGCCGTAAGCTACTGCTGGCCACCGTAACTTAAGATGGTCTACCGCAAGTATTACCGTCTTCCCGTTTTTATTACGAAAACTTCCGTAACTTATTCAGTTTTCATCTGTTTCCTATGAAACTTGTTTCTAAATGTCCATAAAAGTTTTCTTACCTATTTAACCCGAAATCCCTAACCCGGATTCTTATTTCATATGAATTATGCATCCATTTCCGGTTTATGCTCATATTTATTTTGACCCATTAAGAGATTTAAGCACTTAAGCTTAAATCTTACTTCCTCTTACTTTACTTCTCATTTCCACACTAAGATATCTATTTATTATCCACCACAACCACAACTATATTTGTGATGGATTGGTTATAGAAAATGATATAGTTCCATATTCTACCATTCGGTTTGACAATTTACGAAAAAGACCCGTTATGAGGCATTAAGCCAAAACGGCTTATGCCATTTACTATTACATTACCGCAAGAGTGTACTTTCTTATAAAACTTATTTTAAAACTACCCTCAAGGGTCATATGGTCGATTTATCATTTAAGGGCGTTTTGGTCAACTTTAGTCCTTTTTTACAAGGAAGGACCTTTAGACGCATATTTTAACCAAGCGAGCTGTAATACCCTATCTTAAAATAATTAAATTTATATTAAAATTTTCGCATTTAAACGAGTAAATGCGAATACACGTCACTATAAATTTTCGAGTTTATTAAAACTTTGTCAACACTAAACATTTTGACATGCCGTTACTGATTATTGAAACCAAATGCGGAAGCTTGATCTTTGATCGTGTTCGGTTCTTCATTGAGCTTGATTGTCATCCGGAGGTGCTTGCGATTACCCTAAACTGGAAATTTGCAAAATATTAGTATTATAGCAAATAACCGAAAAGCACAACATAACCGACTAGTCAAAATAATCAAATCAGAAATTTGAATTTCTGAGGTGGCGTCGGCGACGACACCTTACCGCGTCGGTGACGCCTCTTTAAAACTTGCGTCGGAGCTTTACCTGCCATAGGCAGTAACTTAAGTCGTCGGACATTCAACGTTGCGTCGGCGACGACCACACATGGCGTTGGCGACACTTTCTTCTGCAGTAGTTTTGCTGCTGCATTGTTTTGGTTGTCCGTTCGACCCATTGCAAGTCCCGCACATTTAAACTCATCCCGGGACTTACGAAGACGTATCTGAGTAATACTATTTTCTGCCTTCATTCAGCAGTTGTCTACCATAAGCTAGGTTGGCCACCGTAGCTTAAAGTGGTCTACCGCGAGTATTTTCCGTCTTGTCGTTTTTGTTACGGAAATTTCCGTAATTTATTCAATTTTCATCCTTTTCCCACGAAACTTGTCTCTAAATGTCCGTAAAATGTTTCCTTACTTATTTAACCCAAAATCCCTAACCCGAATTCATGGTTTTTATGTATTATGTAACCGTTAACTTGTTTATGCAAATATTCGTTTTGACCCATCAATAAATTTAAACATTTAAGCTTAAATCTCGCTCATTCTTTCCTTACCTTCTATTTCCACACTAAGATTTCTATTTATCTTCCACCACAACTATATTTGTGGTAGATTTGGTATAGTAAATCATGAAATTCCGAATTCTACCATTCGGTTTAATAATTTACGAAAAAGACCCGTTAAGAGGCATTGAACCAAAATGGTCCAAGCCATTTGCTTTTACACTACCGAAAGGGTGTACTTATTTATAAAACTTATTATTAAACTACCCTCAAGGGTCGTTTGATCGATTTATCATCCAAGGGCATTTTGATCAAATTTAGTCCTTTTTACGACGAAAGACTTTTAAAAGCATATTTTGACCAAGTGGGCACTTTTGACCCGTATTCCATTTAAAATTTATTATGTTATTAAAAATATAAAGTTTTCCATTGCTTAGTGTTATCATCTCACTCGAATGCACTTTTTGCCATAAATATGTTTTCGACTTCAATGGTCGTATTACCCTCACCCTAGATATACCTCACTTGAAGTGATCTAGTGTCCACCCTTAACTCGACTAACTTTAGTCATACCGTAAACCCTCATCGAGAGCATGACCACTAAACGTACCTGGTGCGAGTCTAAGTATCGACTCATTAGCGATGCTTTGCGATTCTATGTACTAATTTATGGCCATACATGCTCACAAATCATGCTTACCTGTAAGCATGAAACTTAACAAACGAAATATTAATTATCATTTTCAAATGGGGATAACATCACCATTTGACCCATTTGTCCGTTTGAATTATTTCTTGGCTCGCCCTTTTTACATGTCTATATAACCAAACATTAGTTATGGTAAAAAGGTTATTTACTTACCATTTATTTCGTTCGACCCGTTACGATTTGCATCATAGGATCGTATTACTTAAATCGCTTTCTTTATTCATCTGACCCATTATGGCTTACACCATAAAACATCTTTTCAAAACTCTTTGTTAATTTGGTCAATACTTGACCAAATTCCATTTTTACCTTTTTTACCATCAAATATGGTTTCTTACCATTTTCACTTGTTCTGGTCCGTATTGACTTGCATCGGAACGTCGTATTCCAAAGACTCATTTCAAATACTAGATAACCTTATTTTAATCAATACATAAGTAGATGTTCTACTTAAAAGAGGTAAGCTTTACTTACATTGCATCCGATTATGCTTTTTCCCCGTGCTTGATCCGTTTGACCCGCTTCTTCCCAAGCTTCCCCCTAGCTTGTTAAGCGTCGAATTATCATTTATCACTCGAAAGATGGTTAGATTAGTCATCATTCATCAAGACTATCCCACCTTACGGATTTTACATTAATTCACCATTTGATCATATTATAGGTCTGTTTGACTTCTAAAAGTCAACTGCCTATTAACATTTGCAAACGCACAGTTAAGTTCATCAAACTCATTTAGGCATTTACCAATTACTCGGCATGCGATAGCTTTAGGCTACCCTCTTATCTAAATTCCCAATCAAGTTATGTCATTTCTTTCACTTAAACAAGTTCGAGCGATTGTTAACATCAAGTTAACATAGCTTTTGATTATCAATGCGAATTTATCCATTCATCATGCTATAATTAAGGGTTTTCATCTCTATGTAAAACCCATTTCATCATATTATTAAACATTCATCCGAATACCTAATATAATCAAGTCCTACATGCAAACTAGTAAACAACATGATCTTATACACTTATTAACATTAACTTAACATCTATTTCATCATTTCATACAAAACCATTCCATAGCAAGTATGAATATGTACTTAAACTCATAAATTGTTCAAGTATCTTCCTACTATTATCATGCATGATGATTCTAAACATAGATATATCATATTATTAAAACCCACTTCATTATCTACCTGTTAATCACTTACAAGTAAATCTTATCTCAATTATCTCATAATGTCATGATATCTAACAAAATTAAGCATATATAACACCCAATTTCTCCTTTGGATCATAATCCAACAATCTAATTGCAAGTATTCTACTTGTCTCAAGTTATGATTTTCACCAATCTAAGTTTTGAGACATACCTTATGATCCCCTCGTTTAGGTGATCGTTTATATGCGTTCATGAATCAATTCCGAGTTCGATTCATCCTCCAATTTGACGATTTAAGAAGAACAAGGGTTTACCCCCTTGTCTTACTCCTGGTCGCTACACACACACACACCTTTTGTGTGTGTAGTGTTTTGTTTTTTTAATTTTTTTATATATTCAAGTTTCAACTTTTCCCTTTTTGTCCCACATGTTTGAGGTTTTATTTATTAAGAGCTACAACTCATTGTTTTATTGCTATTTCCATGTTACTAACTAGGTTAATTTGTTCCTAGTTATTTTGTTTACGGGTTCACTCTTACCACTAACGGTCTTTTACTCGCTCTTTAATATTAACGTGGTTTGATTACCAAACCCGTTTTTGGGGTCACGGGCACCTTTAAACCACATTCTATTAAAATTTCACTATGTTCTTAAGAACATAATGTCTAGAATTTAAATTATTAGATATACCTCTCTTAAGGTAATCTAATGTTCATCCAAGTCTCGTTTAACTCTCATCGGACCTTAAGTTCTCATTGAGAGTTTGACCCGTTACACGTACCTGGCTCAGGTCATAGCATTGACCTGTTTTAATATCCTTAAAACATTAAATTCTAATTAAAAGCAATGAAATCCGTATGCGATTCTCCCTGTGAGCACAAAACTCGACAAGCGACCATTAGTCATTATTGTCAAATGGCGACAATATCACCATTTGACCCGTTTGGCCTAAATGACCATTTTATCTTTTGTGAGATGGTATTTATTTACCATCTCATCCATGTAACCCTTTTTGGTTTACACCGTATAATGATATCAAGTAAAGATCATTTCTTAATTCGTTTGTCCCATCATGGCTTACGCCATAGGGTTTCTGTTTCTTAAACTGTTTTCTAGACGTTTACTCATAACCAAATTACCATTTTACCCTTTTTACCCATTATGGTTTACACCACAAGGTATCTCTTTCAAAACTCATTGTTTATTCGTCATCACATGACCAACCTTTGGTTTTTACCCTTTATTACCATAAAAATGGTTTCTTACCATTTTCACTTGTTTCGACCCTTATTATTTCGCGTCGGAATTTCCTATTTCAAATACTAATTTACCTTAAATAACCAATACAATAAGTAAGTGTTCTACTAGGAGGGTGTAAGCTTCACTTACTTTAAAATCCGACTATGCCTTTCCCACGTACTTATTTTGTTTGACCTGCTTCTTCTCAAGCCTCCACCTAGCTTGTCAAGCGTCAAACTACATTTATCATTCGCAAGATGGTTGGATTAGTCATGATTTATCAAGACTATCCCACCTTACGGACTTTACATCAAATTTACCATTTGATCTTATTATAGGTCAGTTTGACTTTTTAAAGTCAACTGCCTATTAACATATACAAATGCACAATTAAGTTTAACAACTCATTTAAGCAATTCGTCAAATACCCGGTAGTCATTATTCTTAGGCTACAATTTTAACTACTTTTCTCAACCAAGTTCATAAAATCGTTAACATCGGATTAACATAGTCTCAATCATTATATGCTAATCTATCAATATTATACAAGAACTTGGGATTGTTTTAATTGCACCATAAATATGGGATTTACCCAAAAATTAAGCTTATCCGAATACTTTAAACATCCATAAACACATGATGATTTCAAACCTCATTTAACATGAATATAACATCTATTTCATTATATCATACAAAAAAAACCCATTCCATGGCAAGTATGAACATATACTCGAACTCATAGATTATTCAGGTATTCTTACTATTACAATCATGTATGATGATTCTAAGCATATGTATATCATCTGCTTCATCATATTATCAAAACTCACTTCATTATCTACTTATTAATTACTTACAAGTAAGCTTATCTCAATCATCTCATAATATCATGATGTCCAACAAAATTAAGCATACATAAACACTCAAATTCATCTTTGGATCATAATCCAACTATCTAATTGCAAGTATTCTACTTGTCTCATTTTATGACTTTCACCAATCTAAGTTTTGAGACATACCTTATGATCCCCTCTTTTAGGTGATCATTTATATGTGTTCATACATTGATTTGAGGTTGGATTGACCCTTAATTTGTTGATTCTTGGATGAACAAGGGTTTGGCTCCCCTTGTTCTTCTCATGGCCATTACACGCACACACAGTGTGTGTGTTATGTTTTATTTTTTTATTTTATATAGAGTTAAATGCTTGGTTGGTCCCTGTGGTTTGCAAATATTGCAGATTTGGTCCTAGTGGTTCACTAATTACACACTTGGTCCCAGTAGTTGTGATTTTTGCACTCGGGTGGTCCTTATCACTAACCTATGTTAGATTTCTTAGTTAAGTTGATGTTAAATGACCCAGTTACCCTTAACAATTAAAAAAAGAAAAGTAAAGAACTTAAAAGACCAAACCTGCAACTCTCTCTCTTCTCAGCTCTCTCACTCTCTCTCGTCAGCTCTCTCACTTCTCTTTCTCTCTCTCTCTGAAAGCACCAAAACTATATCGCCAAAAAAACATGGAGGTCGGCGGGCTGAAGATGATGGCGGGGGTGGGCTGAAGATGATGGCGGGGTGCTGGTGGGTTTATGGTGGAGGCAAAGGTGGTGGGTTGAGGGTGACGGTGGTGTTGGTGGTGGTGGGTTTACGGTGGAGGCAAATGTGGTGGAGGGTGACAGTGGTGTTGGTGGTGGTGGGTTTACGGTGGAGGTAAATGTGGTGGAGTGAAGGTGACGGTGGAGGCAAAGGTTGCGATGAAGGAGGAAGACGGCGGTGGTCAGCGTTGCAGGTGACACGGTGGTGAATGGTGATGGCAGGGTGTGACGTGAGCAGCAGCGAAAATGGATATGGATGGTGGCGGAGGTGGATATTTTGATGGTGGCGGAGGTGGAGATGGATGGTGGCGGTGGTGGAGATGGACGGTGGTTGCTATGGGAAGATGAGTGTGGCATCTTTTTTTTAATTTTTTAAATTGTTCAAGGGTTGGTGTTGGCAGCGGAGTTTGGGGTGGTGTTGTGGTGGGGGCGCTGGTGGTGGGTTGAAGGTGGTGGTCGGTAGAATGTGATTGTGACGGTGGAGGTAGTGGTGGTCGGTTGACGGTGGAGGTGGTGGTGATGGGTTGAAGGTGGCGGTGGCTGTGGAGGTGGTGGTGGTGGTGGGTTGATGGTGGAAGTGGTGGTGGGTTTTAGAGAGAGATATATATATTCGAGAGGATGAAGATGAAGGTAGGTGGCCATTTCTTTTTGTTTTTGTTTTATTTTTTTAATTGTTTAGGGACAATCTAGTAATTTCACACATATTTAACTGAAAAATCTAACATGGGTTAGTGATAAGGATCACCCGAGTGCAAAAATCACAACTACTGGGACTTAGTGTGTAATTAGTGAACCACTAGGACCAAATCTGCAATATTTGCAAACCACAGAGACCAACAAAGCATTTAACTCTTTTATATATATCCAAGTTTCATCCTCTTTCCCTTTTGGTCCCTCACATTTGAGATTTTAAAGAATAATGGATATTACTAAATATTTATCACTAACAACACAAATAATCAACTAGGTTAATTATTCCTAGTTATTATATATATATATATATATATATATATATATATATATAATATATAATATATATATATAATATATATATATATGGTTCAATATTTTTGGAGTGTTACATTTTAGTCTCTTACACTAATTTTGTTTACTTTTTCTAGTTAATTCTTAAGGTATTGAAGTCCTTTACACATAAAGACAATTTACGAAAAATATTTACATCATTTTATTGTTTAGGGTCATGTTAATTTTTAATTTTTCTTGTTTTTATTTTTTTTAGTTTTGTTATTTAATAAAAGAAGTAATAAATATACAAATATATGTATTTTTTGTAACATTTCCTTTTTATATGGCAACACTATAGCCGTTTTCTCAAAAAAAATGCAAACCAACCTACCGAGATCAACTCAACATCGGTATTATATTATTTTCAATCGATGTAAGATTTTCTCTTTCGATTACTATAGCGAGTGTCGGTACAATAACGAACCAAACATTTACTGATCAAATTCACGCCGCGAAGCGAAGTAGAATATCACTAATACATATTGTTGACAAAGGCTCATAAATAGTATAATTATTTTATAATAATATATAGCTTTTTAATATTCTATTATTCAATATTATAAGGCTTATAAATAGTAACTTTATTTTTGTAATAATATACAGATTTTTAATATTCTATTACTCAACATTATAATAGTATATTCACTTTTAAGTTTAACATATTTTTATTATTATTTTACTTTTATAAAACCATATTTTCTTTTTCATTTAATATTTAAATTTTAGTTTATTTTTTCTTCTTATTTGATATTTCCTTTATCAATTAATTAGTTTGATATTTCTTAATAACCTATGTTCGTTAATTTTTTTAAGACCATAAATAATGATTTCATTCTTTATAATAATATATAGCTTCTTAATATTTTATTATTTTTTATTATAGTCGTTTATTATTATATTTATTTTTAAGTTTTAACATACCTTTTGTTTTTATTTTACCTTTTAGAGCCATATTTTTTCTATCATTTTAGTCATATTTCTATTATCACTTAATTTAAAATTTCTCTAATAACTTACGTTTGTTAATTTTTTCTAAAAAGTTAGGTACGAGTTGTGCTTATTTTTTCTGCTACATTCCGGTATAAGTTTGTTAAAATGAAATTATATCAAAATAGAATATTTATTTGGTGTCATAAAACGGTATAATAATAAACTAAACCGATTCTGAGGGTTTGTCTTTCTAAACAACATGTTTCATTTTCAGATAACATTTGTTTTACATTATCGTTTGCTTCGTTTCGTAGTAACACGCAACGTCAATGAACCTAGTTTAATGATGTTAAAATATTACTTAAATTGCCTTATGTGTAAATGACTTGAATACCCCAAGACTCGATTAGAAAAAATTAACAAAGTTAGTGTCAATAGCTAAAATTGTTACAAATTTATATGTCAGGGGTTGAAATGTGAAAAAAAAAAATTATGTTGAAAGAGTTAAATTGGTCAAACCAGTAGGATAAAATTGTAATTTACTCTTAATAAGAAAACTATTATATGATCATGGAGGTTATATACTTTTATTGTAAAAAATCTAATGGTAATTATGTTTTGTCGTTTACTGTAAAAGAAATTAATATCAACTGACATTTAAATATTATATGTTTATTAAATTGATCCTCTTTTACTCCATCTCAGTAACACTTATTTTAGTATTTATGTTATAGTATTTTAGTGTAGAAACTTAAGTTGATAGTTCATATTTCAATTTGGTATTGAATATATTGGTTTGATGTTTAATATTTGGTTTGGTATGGAATATTTTAATTTAATATTTCAAAGTACGTTTAATATTATTTACTATTCTATTATACTAGTTATTATTTCATATTTAATGTTATTTATGTGTGTCCTTAATAATCCAATAATAATATGTGCGTCATGGGGACAAAAATGTTTCTACGTCAATTAGCAATATCAAATATCAAGAGTTGGATGATGAATAGGGACAGGAGAATAAATGTAGCGTCCCTAATGGGTTAGAACGTTACTTTCCATCAATATTAGTTAACGTTGACAATTCATTTTTAAGAAGATCCAAGCTACACCTTAAAATAATTATCAGAACCATATACATGTTGGATTTGGGAGCTTGAGTATCTTGAAAGATTC
Source organism: Scalesia atractyloides (assembly GCA_947069175.1). Taxonomy (NCBI): domain Eukaryota; kingdom Viridiplantae; phylum Streptophyta; class Magnoliopsida; order Asterales; family Asteraceae; genus Scalesia; species Scalesia atractyloides. The sequence goes on from CAMTDV010000027.1 coordinate 21,518,534, forward strand.
ACATTTGTTACGAGTACGATGCTATTAAAAATTTTTAAAAATATATTCACGTTTGTTAAAAGTGGTAACTCTAGATATTGTCAACTAAATTAGTGCGAACGACCGTACAACCTAAGAATGACCAAAGTAGTCGATTGATATGAGCGACCACGCTTGTTCTTCAAGCCACATATATCCATTGTTTTATGAGAGAGAGCCATGATGCACCACCATTCAACCAGGGTTACTTTTTCTGAGATTTCGGATATAATATCCATATAGGAGAAGGATCGGTTAGGATCACCCTTTATTACGAGAACCGTGAGAACCAATGTGAACATAACCAAAAATACCTAAAAAACACACAACTTTTTGTTAATATTTTTTTTTTGAAAAAAATCGCTAATTTTCGTTACAAAAAAAACCAATTTTTTTTTTCGAGTAACAATTATCCATTCACATATACATATGTACCATTTCTTTAACAAATTCCGTAATACATTACCAATATTATACAATTACACTTTCATTTACACTACCATCCATAATACACTACTTTTTACATTGACAATATAGAAATGCACATGTGCATCTATATGTATGAACATGATATAACGTGTTTTGGTACAAAAAGTGTGTGATTTTGAATGATTATTTTTTTTTGTAACGAAATATAGCGATTTTTAAAATTATATTAAAAAAATTGTGTGTTTTTTTATAGGTATTTTTTGTGTTCACATTGATTCTCGCGGTTCTCACAATGAAGGTGGTTCTCGCATAAACCCTACCCTATATATGCAAGAACCACCTTTATTGCGAGAACCGCTAGAACCAATGTGAACACAAAAAATACGAGAACCACCTTTATTGCGAGAATCGCAAGAACCAACGTGAACACAAAAAAGCACCTAAAAATCTAAAACACACACAAACTTTTTTAATATTTTTTTAAAAAAATTGCTATATTTGGTCACTAAAAAACCGAGTAACAATTATTGATGCACATGTGCATATGTATCATTTCTTTGATAAATTCCGTAAACATTACCAGTAGTAGACAATTTCATTTTCATTTACACTATCATCCGTAATGCACTACTTTTTACATTACCAATATTAAAAATGCACATGTGCATCATTATGTATAACCATGTTATAACATGTTTTGGTAAAAAAGTTTGTGATTTTGAATGGTGAAGTAGGCGCATATACATGTTTTTTTGTTAGTTATATCTAGTGGTTTATGGTTTAGTTATATTTGTCACTTTATGATGTGATATGTTGTTTGGATGGTATGAAGAGTGTTGGTGTATATGTGTATAAAGTGAAAATATTATACATATTGGTAATGGTATTGTATTATGGATAGTATGAGGTAATGGTATTGTATTATGGATTGTAGGAGGTAATGGTAGTGTATGATAGATGAAAGGGAAAGTGTATTCAAAGTAGTGTACCAAAACACGTTATATCATTTTCATACATATAGAAGCACATGTGCATTTCTAATATTGGTAATGTAAAAAGTAGTGTATAATGGATGATAGTGTAAATGAAAGTGCAATTGTCTAATATTGGTAATGTATTACGAAATTTGTCAAAGAAATGATACATATGCACATGTGCATCATAATTGTTACTCGAATTTTTCTAGTGACGAAATATAGCGATTTTTTGTAAATATTAAAAAATTGTGTGTTTTTTAGATTTTTATTTAGGTATTTTTGGTTGTGTTCACATTGGTTGTCGCGATTCTCGCATAAAGGGTGGTTCCTAACGGATCCTTATGACACCTTCCGTACAAAGTGCAAGAAGTCTATGTAAGAATGATGTTTTAAATTTTAGGTATGGTGTTTTATATTCTTTTAATATGATATAATTTAGAAATAGATCAAACACGACAATTTATAACACACTCATATGTATTCTAGGCACACAACACGGATTTAGTTCTTTGCATGGTGTTTTAGATTTTATACCTATAATACATTTAATTGTGACTCAAATTGTTATGTTTGGTGTTTTTCTATATAATACCATGCCAAAAGAATACAAAACATTATACTTAAATTTAAAATACCATGCCTATATAGACTTCTTACACTATTTACGGAAAATGTTCTTTCTATAGGAACCCTTTCCTATATATATAGGGTTACGGTAAAATGAAAACTTATACGAGTTGTGAGAACTTAAAGAACTCGGCCTTACAAAAGGTTTTTTTTCAAAAAATTTTTTACCAAAAATCCTAAAAAAATCAACTTCTTCAAAAAAATGTAAGACCCTTGCTTAAAGAATTGAAACTTTTAAAAGAATTGCATTTAAATATATAAATGCAAAAACAAGTCCATACACATTTTCGAGTTTATCGAAAACTTGATAACATTAGAACATTATACATGTTATCAATGTTTAGTTTGTAAATGACTAAACATAATGCGAAAGCTTGAACTTTGATCGTGTTCGATTCTTTGTTGAGCTTGATCGTCATGTGGTGCTTCAAACAATTACCTATATTTCATAAATTATAAAATACGTTAATGGTGAGGAGTTTATAACGTATCTAATTATGCCCGAAAGCCAAAAATAACAAAATCAACATTTTTCAAAACTGCCCGCCTTAAGCTACGGCTCACTACTGTAGCTTACGGGTCAGTTGTTCTGATCCAAACATCAGCTACCTACCGTAGCTTACGGTAGGCTTAAAGCTGCAAAATCCCAGTTATGCCCTTTTTCACGAAAAGTTCTGTAACTTGTTTAATTTTCATCCGTTTCACTTGAAACTTGTTTTTAAATGTCCGTAAAATGTTTGCCTACATATTTAACCTGAAATCCTTAACGGTGGATTCATAACTTTTATGAATTACGCAATCATTACCCGGTTTATGTGCATATTCATTTTTACCCGTTAATGGATTTAAGTACTTAAGCTTAAATCTCGCTCCTTCTTTCCTTACCTCCTGTTTCCACACTAAGACTTCTATTTATCTGCCACCACAACTTTATTTGTGGTGGATTTGTTATAGTAAAATCATATATTTATGAATTTTACTCTTCGGTTTGACAATTTACGAAAAAGATCCGTTAAGAGGCATTAAACCAAAAATGGCTTATGTCTTTCGCTTTTACACTACCGAAAGCGTCTACTCAATTATATTACTTAATTTTAAACTACCCAGGTTTGCCTAGTTCGTCATTTTTTGGCGTTTTGGTCAATAGTAGTCCTTGTAATTACGAACGACTTTTAAAAGCTTGTTTTGACCAAGTGGGCACTTTTAACCCGTAGTGTATTTAAAATCATTGTGTTCCTAAGAACATGATGTTCTCAAATTTTAAATTATTAGATATACCTCACTTTAGGTAATCCAAAGCCCACTCATGACTCGATTAACTCTCGTTGGACCTTAAGTACTAATTGGGAGTTTGACCCATTACACATACCTTGCTCGGGTAATAGCATTGACCCGTTTTAATACCTTGTAATATTAATTTCTAATTAAAAGCAATGTAAGCCATACCCTATTCTCCCTGTGAGCACAAAACTCGACAAGCAACTATTAGTCATTATTGTCAAATGGTGATAACATCACCATTTGACCTGTTTGGCCTAAATAACCATTTGATCATTGTGAGATGGTATTTATTTGTCATCTCATCCATATAGCCCTTTTCGGTTTACATCATATGATCATATTATTTAAAAGTCATTTCTTAATTCGTTTGACTCAACATAGCTTACGCTATAGGGTGTCTTATTCAAAACTATTATTTTTCCGTCAACTCGTGACCAAATTACCATTTTACCCTTTTTACCCATTATGGTTTACATCATAAGAAAACAAAAATATACTAATAAAAAAATCGGGCTTTCCAAACCCAAAAGCATTTCATCTTCTTCATCCTTGTCCTCGCCGCCATATTCGGCAACCACCACCATTGCACCTTGTAGCATCAGAACACTACTTCGATGATTCCACCTCAATCTGTCCCCTTAAAGACCATTGTTGGCGATCCAATCTTACAACATATCTAAGCGAGGCTCATTATAAAATTAGTCCCTTTTCATCAGAAAAAATTCCTTTCAATCCTATGTTTCATATCATCTATGTGTCTGCATAATTATATACTACACTCCCCCCCACACTAATACTCTTAAAGCCCAAATTACCTACATATATATATAGTTCTTTTAGTACGTGAGGGCCATAGGAAAGTGGGGACAAAGCCCTTGCTTTATTTTACTCCCTTTGAGCCACTTGTGTATCTAAGCAGCTAAATCTTCAGCTTCAACATTTTGCCACGTTATGGATATGAGCAAACCGATTCTTCACCTTTAAATGTGAAGGGAAGGAAATGGCAGTGAGTGTGTGTGTGGCGGGGGGGGGGGGGCATGGCCGGAAATAACAACGTGATGGTGGGTGGTACATTGACTGATAGGCACAGGGCGGGATAGTTACGTGATGGCGGGTGGTACATTGACTGATAGGCACATGGTGTGATAGGCAAGGGGCATGGCCGGAAATGACAACGTGATGGTGGGTGGTATATTAACTGATAGGCATAGGGCGGGATAGTTCATGGACTGTTGCTCGATGAAACTTCAGTATGTTACATTTTTGTAAACTATTGGTCTAATGTGTGAAAGACCAAAACTGAATAGAGCACATGCATCATTTGTGTAACTAAATCTTGAAAATATGGAATCTTTTTTGAATATATACGAAATTGTACGGAATATTTTTTAGTTTACTATGAAACATTGTTGTAACAGGTTTTATGTACCCTTATATACTAGTAGGGTGTTTGCGTAATTTGGTGGGGACGATACTTTGCGTTATGGCACTCGTTTCTGGTAGTTTTTTTATTCGTTTAATATTTATGGTAGCATTAGTGTGGTAAATATATGTCATAAGTGTTACATATACCTAGCAATTATTAAATTTAGAATTTAAAGTACTGCAAGAAACCATTGATGCAATAAAATAACAAACGAACTAGAAAAAATTAAGTCATAAACATAAATAAAAGTTATATAAAAGTAACACACGAATAAGGAAATATAAGTCTTAAACATAAAAGTTGAAAACTAAAAGCTCAAGTGTCAAGTATTTTGCATTATGATAAGATCAATTTAGTAGTCATACGACTTAAACATCTCAAGAATGTCATCTATATTGTCACACCACCATTTGTCATCATCGAGATCAGCGTCCTCCGAAATTTCTTGTATCACTTCCTGTATGATTGTTAAATCCTTTGGAGGATGAGTTTCTTCTATGTTCTCCTCTTTAACTGATACAACAGTAGTAGTTTGAGCAGTTTGGAGAACTGAAAAATATGTTAAGTACTTTTGTTACATATTTTTATCATGTTATTGTTATATATGATATAGGATAAAAACGACATTTACAGTTAAACATAAAATAAAAACACAAAAAAAGCAATATATAATGTTTTAGAAACATACATACCTTTGTAAAGATCTGAAAGGATGAATACTAAAACTCCAAAACCACTGAATAATTAATAAGATAAATGTTAATTGTGAGCATAAAAGAATAAATCAAAGTTATACATAACAAAAATTGAAGTGCCTGTAAACTAAAAATTCTAAAGAATAAGAAATTTATTGAAGTGAAAAAAACTAATGAATAACTATACTATATATAGAACCTGTAAACCAATGAATTGAATAATCTGTAGTTTTTTTCAACTAACTAATATATCTATAAGAGTATTTTTGAACTTATAATCCCAAAAAATGCAACACAATCTGGTATATATCTAGTCAAGTAAAAAGTTTTTTGTAACTAACTATTCCGATCTATAAGAGTAAAGTTTGAACTTATTATCCCTTACTTATCTATAAGAGACTAAGAGTATATAGTTAAACTTACTATCCCGTAACAACACAATCTAGTAAGTATCTTTCTGTTACTTTTTACAAGCTTTTTTTTTTATAAAAATACATTATTTTGTCTTTTTTTTAAATAGAATGTTTTTTGTATCTCAAAAGTAAAATTAAAAAAAAAACTGTTTGTTTTACACCTATAAAGTTTTATTTTTTTTAATAAAAATAATACTAAATGATAAGTTATTATAATTTTAAAGTAAGTTTGTTTTTTGGTTAACTTGCTAAGTTTTAAATTTTTTTTCTTTATTACTTATTACTATTGTCTACTGTCATAAAGTTCATAACTTTTTTAAAGATCCACAAAGTACCCATTCAATTAACTTTAAAATTGTAAAATTTTCGTTTTTTATAAAAACAAAAAAACAGTAGTTAACTCTTAAGTATGTTTTAGACCTTTACCTTCAATTGTAAATTTTGTTTTTTATAAAATTAAAAAAAGTCTATTTTTAAAAACTTAAATAAATTTATTTTATAAAGAATAGGATGTTAAGAGTTCATCTCTATAAGTATACATATAAAATTCAAATAGAATTTTAGGAGTTAATATAGAAATACACATATAATTATCTAAATTTTTAATCAACATGGTAACTAATTATTATTTGGATGAGGGAAAAGTGTAACTAATTAGCTATACTTTTGTTAAAATTTAAAGATTTAAGTGTAATAAGTTTAGGGACTAAAAGATAAACAATGTTTAAAAGACTAAATTACCCTCATTTTAGAGGTCTATCTATAAATAAAGAGTGAAAAAATCTTATTTTTTAGGTATCTTAAAATACCCTCTCTCATGCATTATAATATAGTATAGATATATTTGTTCCTCATGAGTTATGACTTCTTACGACAACGAAGCAAACATGTGAGTTTAGACACACTGCAATATGTGTTGCGTTAAAACCAAGGGTGGACTCACTTCATCCGGTGGTGGCATGCATACATCTTGAGAAAAGAATTGGTGTTAAATTTTAATCGAAAATCTTGACCGCTTTCCTAAAAAATTTCAACACCCCTAAGAAAAATAGGAATTTATAATGATAATAACAATAATAATAATAATATAAACACTAATTATAATTATAATATATAATATAATTTATATAGTTATTAGTTAACCCAACTAAAATTTTAAAAGTATAAGTTTAAAAGTTATAAGACTCATGTTCATTTTCCCAATACCAACCTAAGTTCAATTTTATTAACCCAAGCCTAACCTAAAAGAATTTTAAACTTAATAAAACAAGGATGTGGACTGGCTTTTACAATTCCCACTCAAACCCATCCCGCCAACCCAAACTCCCAGCGACGCAAATTGTTACAGTCGAGACATGACAAATTCCGGCCACCAAAATATCGTTTTTCATTGGAATTCTCAGATTAACCGACCAATGTATGATGTTGTGGTCCCGTGGTCGGCGACGGTTCTAGACGGAAGTTTTGGGGATAGAACAGATCCGGCAGAACGAAATAGACATGTAGGCACAGAATCAGCGGAAGCTTTTCATTTCATTCATTCATACCGAAAGAGTATACATCTTGACTGGCTGGCGGAGTTCCTGGAGAGAATCCGCCAGCGTTTCCCCTAAGGGAACTTCCAAGCCTTACAAACAATGAACACACAACACCTATTTATAGACATGACAGCTCGTGCGAAGCGAGCCTGTTGTCACTCGTACAAAGGGTCACTCGTACGAGTAACAAAGTCACTCGTATGAAGCATATAGTCACTCGTATGAGGCACATGTCACTCGTACGAGTCGGTACTCGTTCGCACTTGGGTCGTGTGTTTGTATCTAATCTATACAATATTCAATACACACTCTTTCTAGCATATTCGCACAGTGACGGCCATAAAGTGCATCAACAATATTTTGATGGGATTTTTTATGTTTTATTTGATGATTAGGAGAAATAGAGATTTAGAGACTAGAGGATTGAACTTTGGAAAATTACAAATTTAAAATTATAAAATTAGTTATGATGGATTTTTTTGGTTGTTTTATTTAAAACTTTGTTTATTTGTGTTATTAGAATCAATATTTAAAAAAGGTTTGAAAATTGAAATCGAACACCATGTTTTATTTGAAACCTTCTATGTTTATGTGCTTATGAATGTACTATGTATGATTAATTGATTATATCATTATATGTGAAATCCATAGTAATTGGTAAATTGGTTATACTTAGTTATAACGATTTATCTTGATTCCATATGGAAACTATGAGTAACGATGTTATGGAGGTGCTTTTCGAAATGAAAGGTGGAGAATCATCTTCTAAAACTCTTGAATATGTTGACGTGGATACTCTTCCTTTGGATCCTCATGACCGCAAGTCAATTGCATCATATAACGTTAATCAACGAGATGAGATTAGAAGGGCATATATACTTAGAGGACCATGTCAGCCAAGAGGTATAGACTTCCTACAATCAATGTGTCATGGTAATAAGTTAAGACGATTTAATAAAGATTGGTATGATACATATGATTATACGGGGTTGTTAGAGTATAGTGTAAAATTGGATTTTGTGTTTTGCTTATGTTGCTCTTGTTTAAGGGAAACTTTAGAGATCATATAGACAAATTTGTTTCCGAAGGGTATAATGGTTGGAATAAAGTACATGTGACCCTTAGAAAACATATAGGCCTACTTAACAGCGCCCACAACCAATGTTTCAAAACGTGTGCATATTTGATTAACGAAAATCAATCGGTACGAGCAAAATTAGACAAAAAGACCGATAAGGAAAAATAGGAATACCTCTTAGATTTACTACTTCAACTATGCTTGGAAAAAGCTTGTTGAATCAAGGATTGTCATTACGTGGTCATGATGATCAATAAACTTATTAAATAAAGGAAATTTCTTGGAGCTTTTAGAACTAATGGGTCAAATATATAAAGACCTTGGTAAGGTTATCGTAGGGAATGCACCCGAGAATAACTAAATGACAAGTCCTAAAATTCAATTAAACATTAAACAAGTTTTTAAAGATCTTGATGGTGATGTTTTTTGTCACACCCTAACTCGCAGCGGAATTGGTCGGGGCATGATTGGGTATTCATCAAAACTCATGACATTTACTATAATAAAATTTCATATTTATTATTTTCAATTTAAAGGAGAAATTACAACAAATATACAAACACAACATTCATGAACTCTTTATTTTTCTTCTAAGGCAATTTCCTATGTGTTCCTTGCTTCAACTTGTCCACCTGTATCATGTGTAAAAATAGGGTTTAGGGTCAACAAAAGTTGGCGAGTGAATCTTATTTAAACATTTGAATGAATTAGTTATATTGGTTATTTTAGATAAAAATGTGCATAAACCAAATATGAGTAAACGCATATGTAAATCAAACCACAAACCACGTATTATCAATCAATGCACACACAAGCATGAGAAATGATGAACAATGAGATCAAGGCTCAATCAAATGGAGCCGATCTAATTAGGCACTTGATGCTTAACTCGTCTCAAACGAGAAACTGATGGGCCTAATGTGAATGATTGCACGCAACTAACAAAAATGTAAACACACAATACAAAAATAACATTTACATCACACGTTAGATCATATAATGGTAATTGCACAAGTGTTTGAATAAACGAAACATATGAAACGACACATGATACACCCCAAAACATGAATAAAAAGGGGAAGTTGAAAGGATTCAGTCACAGTGGGTGCGTTTCCTTAGATTGACGACGAACGCGCACGAATTTGGTTTTAATCACGAGAGAAACTAACCTAGATAATAACGTAATAATTCGATAAATAAATAAAAGTTAACATTTTTAATTAATGCTTTTTATTAGATTGTTAGATTTATTTTGTGGTAATTAATGTAAATTTTAACTTTAAAAAAAGTCTTATTTTTAAACATTTTTAAATGATTTTTAAGTAATTAAATAAAGGAATAAATAAAATAAAAAATTTAAAAAATTTGACCTTGTCAGGTCTGACAATCTGACCGGTTTATTGAGCGAATTTTTTTATCAGCGTGTGAGGTTCGAACTCGTGACCTCCCGTATACGTGCACGCAGCTCTACCAACTGAGCTACGTGTCTAACCCGAAATCATCTCTAATTTAATTATACATATATACAAACTACGTTGATTCTGAAATTGTTTAATTAAAAAGGTTTTTAAAACTTATTAAACCGGTGCAATAACTCGGAGTCGAACTCGCGCATGTGCTCTGTGTTGCAAACAGCCCGACCAATTGGGATGTGTGACTAACCCGGAGAATATATGATTTTTATTAAATTTATACACTTACTGGATGTTAATATATATATAAGTATTTAAAAAGGGTTGGTGTAATATAGGAAATTGGAACCGTGTGTGAGACTCGAACCTGGGTAACCTCATTTGTAATGCATACAGTCCACCTCTGAACTGTGTGTCTAACCCGGTATAATCTATGATTTTAATTATACTAATAGACTATCATAGCTTCGTCTTCTTCATGACAAAAGCCCAGAACCCATACCCGACTGTTTAATCCGAACTTATTATAATTTCAACATTGTTTAATAAATTGAATGATAAAAGAATAAGGTTCAAGCAGTTACACCGATAAGATGTGAACCGAGTTTCTCCGGTGGTATTTTTTCGGCGATGAAGGAAATTCCGGCGAAGTGAATAGAGGATCTCCGGAGTGTTTAGAGAGGTTTTGTGAATGTGAGCGAGTTCTGAATGACTTCTATGATCAGTATTTATAGGCAAGTGTGGGTTTAATACAGAATTCAGTTTCAACCAATTTTGAATGATGCCTTGATTGCCATAAACGATTTGTAACTGATTTGACCATGATTGAATGTTAATTCATGATTGGAAAAACCGTTATTCTTCAATTGAATTCGTGATTGAAACAGAATTGGTTTATGATTTAGAGAGTTACAGCCGTTGCAAGCGACTGTTTTGAAGTGGCATTTGAGTGTTGTTTCTGTATAAATTTTATTTGTTTTAGGATTAAATCAGATATGTGTGTATAGTGTCGTGGTGTGTTATGTGTTTGAATTGGGTGATGACCCGGGTTCGATACCCGCGGCCAAAACCTTTTTGTTATTTATTTTTATTATTTAAATTTTATTTAATAACCTTATTATTTTAACTTTATTATTCTATATTTTACCTTATTATGCTTATATATTATAATATAACAAGTTTTAAACGTTTAACATAAATGCGTGACGTACATCATACGTATATTTGAATTACTAAGCGGAACGGGTTTTAGAACTCGTTTTTCGTCAGATGTTACATTTTTTCTTTATTGGTTGATGCATCATGTGACATATAAAAAAAAAAAAACAAAGGGTCATTTTTGTTCAATTGGTGAATAAACTTGAGATTGTTAAACATCGTTTTATTGGCCTTGTTCATGTCAAAAAGACACATGCATTAACGCTCAAATCGGCTATTGATGATTTATTTGCACGACATGGCTTGAGTTTGGCTAGAATTAGAGGCCAAATTATGATAGTGCAAGTAATATGTCAGATGAGTTTAACGGCTTAAGTGCTCTAATTTTAAAGGAAGATGTTACATTATTCTATATTCATTGTTTTGCACACCAAATTCAACTAATTGTTGTGGCGATTACTCACAAGCATACATTGATTTGGAAACTTTTTGAAACCGTATAATATTTAACAAATGTTGTTGTGCATCTTCCAAATGAAAAGATATGCTTCGTGAAGGTCAAAGAAGTAACTTGGAAAAAAAATCCTTTGTATCGGAAGTGGATTGAATTAAGAAATGACACTTTCAAGTCCCGGAGATACACGTTGTAACTACAAAATGCTTTCTCAGTTTCTTATGTTATATCTAAACACTAGTTTATGACCCGTGTATTACACGGGTTTGTTTTAGACCAGGATATCAATCTTTCCATCAAATCAATTATAAGTACATAATGCTTTACCATAATTGATTAACCGATACATATACGAAATGCCATATGCTGAACATTATAAATTTGCTAACAAAATTACAACAATAAACATTAATCGATAAAAAATACAAAATAATTAAGGAGCATTTGCTCACAAGTTATTCATATGCACACAACATAAAAAGTTATTATCTATACAAAATGTGACAGAAAATGATTATTTTTATAATAATTCCAAACAAAAAACTATGACACATTAACACATAAAAATAATACTTTGTTGGCAAACGTTGTTGAGATGCCCAAATGGTCCAAGATGTCACTTTTCAAATGATTTGTTTCTTAGTTAATCTGATGACAATACTTTTTTTATAATTTTTCTTTTCTTTGCAGGGGGGAGATAGGTGCTTCTCTCCATATGGCATAGATACATTGGCTATTGGCGTCAGCCCGCCATATTTAACATATAAAGTTTTTTATATGTTAAATATGGCGAGTTGTCGCCAATAATGTAGTGGTGTATTGTGTGTTTGAATTGGGTGATGACCCGGGTTCGACGCCCGCGGTCAACACCTTTTTGTTATTTATTTTATTATTTAAATTTTATTTAATAACCTTATTATTTTAACTTTATTGTTCTATATTTTACTTTATTATGCTTATATATTATAACATATAACAAGTTTTAAACTTTTAACATAAATGCGTGACGTAGATCATATGTATATTTGAATTACTAAGCGGAGCGGGTTTTAGAACCCGTTTTTCATCAGATGTTACAGTATCCCCTACTTTTAAAAATTTTGTCCCGAAATTTAAGTAGTAGTTGTAACAGGAAAAGTTGCGGGTATTTTTCACACATTGAGTCTTCGTGTTCCGAAGTAACCTCAGGTTCTTGTTTTGACTCCCAACGCACTCTGACTATCAGAATCCGACTTCGACTTACACGTTTCTCACTGAAGTCCTACAGGTGGTTCTACGAAATTCGTCGATTCAAAAATCTGAATATCTTTTAACAGAAAAGAGAGGTGTGATGTTTGGATTTGACGTTAAAGGTTTACATCACTAGGTGAAGTTTTGGATTTTAATCGAGGCGGTAACGTTCCTAGTAAGGGTTGAATACCCTGCTACAGGACTCGCTTTTTGATGCCTAAGGTATAAAAGTGAGAAGTGTTAATACACAGAATTGATTGGCTGGATATGATCTCATGCATAAGAGTTCGGGGTGAATTAATGCGTTGAAAAGATAAAGTTATATCATAAAATGAAGTCTTCAACCATGACGTTATCCAAATTAAAGTTTACACAGAACTTCCCATAACCGACTGACAATTCTTTTGATCCTTTGACAATAATACTTATATATAGGAAGTACCAGCGGCGTATCCACCATATTGTTGTCAAATTTTCATGGGCTTTGTCAGTAAGTTACGATTAGTTCGATGTGACTCGTCCTAAAATCTACAAAACATAAACAAACACAACAGCCAAAGCTTGAGTCTCAAATCTGAAAGAATACATGACTGAATGTCGACGGTACCTCTCTCGTGTTTTATGATGAAGGGGCCAGTCTATGAAAAAGTGAGACACGACCCAACTTCTTTAAATGATGAGACGAGATACGTCGTGATGTATGATGATATGAAAATTAAATCGATGAGTAAAGGCATGAAATATGATATCAATTAACATTAAAATTTTGGGATACATAAATTCTCAAATTTAAACAGGGATATACAAAGATTGAGATTTAAAGAAAACATTGAGAATTAAACAGTTGGAGCTGAGTCTTGACTCTTGGTGTTGGAAGACTAGTTAGGTTGCTCGTTTGCACCGTTATTGACTTCAACTGGATTAGTGATGATGTTGTAAGCTCTTCCTCTCGCTGGTGGGGGTGCTGGGTTTGCTTGATTTGCCTGGTTAACTGGGTTCGCTTGAGCTTGGGCGTTAATGATGTTAACCAATCTAGGGCACATGTTTCTAAAATGGGTAGGGTCACCACAATTAAAGGAAGCTCGAACATGTAGAGCCATGGGATATTGGGGTTGTTGATAGGGTTGGATCATGTTTTGGGTAGAGAGTGAAGCTTGGTTTTGGGGAGTGCGACAAGTTTTACTTAGATGACCATAACGCCCACAATTAGCATACAATCGACATGGTATGGTGGGTTGATGGTGATAAAACAGGTGTTGCATTGAGGGTGAGGGCCAATGTAAGGTTTCTTATTTGGGTAAGCAGAGTTGGGTGCTACTTGAGTGATTGGGATAGCTTGGAGGGGCAGGACTTGTGGAGCTGGTTGACTACTTTGAGTAACAACAAAATTTTGTCCGTCTCGCTTTCTCTTGGTAGTGAGTTGGGAAGAGGATTCAGTTTGGGTTGAGTTTGAGGTTTCGGTTGATGTTTTATCTTTTTTCTTCTCATCCTTGAAGTCTCCATTCCTAATGTGGTTTTCGGTGAGCCCTGTAGCTAGCTCCATTGCTACTTCCAAAGTTGCAGGTGTAGTACTCATCACAGGGTCCTGAATCTTCGAAGGAAGACCCCGAATGTAGTGCTCGATCAAACGGTAGAGAGGGGTGAAACAATTTGAAACCATTTGATTCAACTCGAGGAACCTCTTGTTATAGGTTATGCGATCTCCCTCTTTTTGCTTCAAGGAATAGAACTCATCCTCTAGTTTCTTAATTTCACTTCTTGGACGAAAGCGTCTAAGCATAAGCTCTCTCAACTCTTCCCAAGTTAGGGCTACAGCGGCTTCGGCGCCTCGTCTGCCCTTCTCAGCATTCCACCACGTGAGGGCTACTCCATACAAGCATCTAGTAGCATAGCGCACTTTGCAGCCGTTGGGACAATAACAGTTGAGGAAAGTGCTCTCCATCTCTTCGAACCATCAAAGAAGAGCAGTGACTCCCTCAGTACCTTCCTACTTTGGGGGATCACATGAGTTGAAGTGCTTGTAGGTGCACTTGGTGGTGTTTGGGGGAGGATTAGCAACATTTTGACCTTCTTGATTGATTGGGTGGATGGGATTAGTGGCAAGGGCTTGTTGGACTTGAACTACGATGTCGGGAAGTACGGCGGCCATTTGTTGAGCGATTTGGGCAGCCATGCGCTCGCAGGATTTTCCTGATCTACCTCTACGAGAGTGACTAGAAGACATCTACAAGGAATACGTAACGACAATATGGGTTTGACATATAGGTGTCATGTGTCGTATTTAGAAATGAACATTCACAAAACAAAAGAAGAAAATAAATTTGCTGCATCCATAGGATGTCTTGGGCTTTGCTTATGTTTGGACCCCCATATGTCACCCTTACTTTGGCCTAGGTAGTCATGTGGGCCCCCACAACTACTGGGCTTTGTAGGGTTCACATTGATGTTGGCCTGTTAACACTCACGCCACCCGAATGAAAATCGTAAAACATGATTGCAAAGTATAAGGTCGGAGGGTGTCCAGGTGTAGACACAGTGACAACTCAAAGTGGAGTTAGTTCACACGACGTTTGGTGTGGCATGCTTTGGCCTAATAGGTCATTCGTACTCTCATCGTTAGTCCCCAGGTAGGCAAACTAGTCCGTTATATTGGATTTATAAGAATGCCAACCTAGACAGGACGTTTCGACTATCGGTACTTGTACCCTTCCAGTTACTACATGCCCGTCGTAGAACTCACTTTGATGAGATTGAGAAAAATGAAAACATCACAAAATCTTGAATAAAGAAATGTGAGAATGATTTAAATATGTGAGAATTGAAACGTGCGTGATGAATGTATATGTAAGCATGTTATGTTTGACAATATGTATAACTCATTAAATATCACACAAAATGATAGTGGAAGTGCTTGCATGCATTTGTGTGGGTAATAAATATGAAACAAATAAACATCATGAGTTTGCATGTAACCAAATAACATATAAGCAATTAAAATCTAATCGACTATAGTATAGGCTCTAAGAGTCTAATAACCTATCGTATATCCCTATAGTCAAAAGCTCTGATACCAATCTGTCACACCCTAACCCGCAGCGAAATTGGTAGTCGGGACATGATTGGTTTTTCATCAAAGCTCATGACATTTACTATAATAAAATTTCATATTTATTATTTCCAATTTAAAGGAGAAATTACAACAAACATACAAACACAACATTCATGAACTCTTTATTTTTCTTCTAAGGCAATTTTCTATGCGTTCCTTGCTTCAACTTGTCCACTTGTATCATGTGTAAAAATAGGGTTTAGGGTCAACAAAAGTTGGCGAGTGAATCTTATTCAAACATTTGAACGAATTAGTTATATTGGTTATTTTAGATAAAAATGTGCATAAACCAAATATGAGTAAACGCATATGTAAATCAAACCACAAACCATGTATTATCAATCAATGCACACACAAGCATGAGAAATGATGAACAATGAGATCAAGGCTCAATCAAACGGAGCCGATCTAATGAGACACCTGATGTTCAACTCGTCTCCAACGAGGAACCGATGGGCCTAATGTGAATGATTGCATGCAACTAACAAAAATGTAAACACACAATACAACAAATAACATTTACATCACACATTAGATCATATAATGGTAATAGCACAAGTGTTTAAATAAACGAAACATATGAAACGACACATGATACACCCCAAAACATGAATAAAAAGGGAAGTTGAAAGGATTCACTCACAGTGGATGCGTTTCCTTAGATTGACGACGAACGCGCACGAATTTGGTTTTAATCACGAGAGAAACTAACCTAGATAATAACGTAATAATTCGATAAACAAATAGAAGTTAACATTTTTAATTAATGCTTTTTATTAGATTGTTAGATTTATTTTTGTGGTAATTAATGTAATTTTTAACTTTAAAAAAAGTCTTATTTTTAAACATTTTTAAATGATTTTAAGAAATTAAATAAAGGAATAAATAAGATAAAAATTTTAAAAAATTTGACCTTGTCAGGTCTGACAATCTGACCGGTTTATTGAGCGAATTTTTTTATCAGCGTGTGAGGTTCGAACTCGTGACCTCCCGTATACGTGCACGCAGCTCTACCAACTGAGCTATGTGTCTAACCCGAAATCATCTCTAATTTAATTAAACATATATACAAACTAGGTTGATTCTGAAATTGTTTAATTAAAAAGGTTTTTAAAACTTATTAAACTGGTGCAATAACTCGGAGTCGAACTCGCGCATGTGCTCTGTGTTGCACACAGCCCTGCCAATTGGGTTGTATGACTAACCCCAGAATATATGATTTGTATTAAATTTTTACACTTACAGGATGTTATTATATATATAAGTGTTTAAAAAGGGTTGGTGTAATATAGGAAATCGGAACCGTATGTGAGACTCGAACCCGGGTAACTTCATTTGTAATGCATATAGTCCACCTCTGAACTGTGGGTGTAACCTGGTATAATCTATGTTTTTAATTATACTAATAGACTATCATAGCTTCGTCTTCTTCATGACAAAAGCCCAGAACCCATACCCAACCCAACTGTTTAATCAGAACTTATTATAATTTCAACATTGATTAATAAATTGAGTGATAAAAGAATAAGGTTCAAGCAGTTATACCGATAAGATGTGAACCGAGTTTCTCCGGTGGTATTTTTTCGGCGACGAAGGAAATTCCGGCGAAGGGAATAGAGGATCTCCGGAGTGTTTAGAGAGGTTATGCGAATGTGAGCGAGTTCTGAATGACTTCTATGATCAGTATTTATAGGCAAGTGTGGGTTTAATTCAGAATTCAGTTTCAACCAATTTTGAATGATGAATTTGATTGCCATAAACGATTTGTAACTGATTTGACCATGATTGAATGTTAATTCATGATTGGAAAAACAGTTATTCTTCAATTGAATTCGTGATTGAAACAGAATTGGTTTATGATTTGGAGAGTTACAGCCGTTGCAAGCGGCTGTTTTGAAGTGGGTTTTGAGTGTTGTTTCTGTATAAATTTTATTTGTTTTAGGATTAAATCAGATATGTGTGTATAGTGTAATGGTGTGTTGTGTTTTTGAATTGGGTGATGACCCGGGTTCGATACCCATGGCCAACACCTTTTTGTTCTTTATTTTTATTATTTAAATTTTATTTAATAACCTTATTATTTTAACTTTATTATTCTATATTTTACTTTATTATGCTTATATATTATAATATAACAAGTTTTAAACGTTTAACATAAATGCGTGACGTACATCATACGTATATTTGAATTACTAAGCGGAACGGGTTTTAGATCCCGTTTTTCATCAGATGTTACATTTTTTCTTTATTGGTTGATGCATCATGTGACATATAAAAAAAAAACAAAGGGTCATTTTTGTTCAATTGGTGAATAAACTTGAGATTGTTAAACAGCATTTTATTGGCCTTGTTCATGTCAAAAAGACACATGCATTAACGCTCAAATCGGCTATTGATGATTTATTTGCACGACATGGCTTGAGTTTGGCTAGAATTAGAGGCCAAATTATGACAGTGCAAGTAATATGTCAGATGAGTTTAACGGCTTAAGTGCTCTAATTTTAAAGGAAGATGTTACATTATTCTATATTCATTGTTTTGCACACCAAATTCAACTAATTGTTGTGGCGATTACTCACAAGCATGCATTGATTTGGAAACTTTTTGAAACGGTATAAAATTTAACAAATGTTGTTGTGCATCTTCCAAATGAAAAGATATGCTTCGTGAAGGCCAAAGAAGTAACTTGGAAAAAAATCCTTTGTATCGGAAGTGGGTTGAATCAAGAAATGACACTTTCAAGTCCCGGAGATACACGTTGTAACTACAAAATGCTTTCTCATTTGCTTATGTTATATCCAAACACTAGTTTATGACCCGTGTATTACACGGGTTTGTTTTAGACCAGGATATCAATCTTTCCATCAAATCAATTATAAGTACATAATGCTTACCATAATTGATTAACCGATAGATATACGAAAGGCCATATGCTGAACATTATAAATTTGCTAAAAAAATTATAACAATCAACATTAATCAATAAAAAATACAAAATAATTAGGGGGCATTTGCTCACAAGTTATTCATATGCACACTACATTAAAAAGTTATTATTTATACAAAATGTGACAGAATATGATTATTTTTATAATAAATTCCAAACAAAAAACTATGACACATTAACACATAAAAATAATAATTTGTTGGCAAACGTTGTTGAGATGCCCAAATGGTCCAAGATGTCACTTTTCAAATGATTTGTTTCTTTGTTAATCTCATGACAATACTTTTTTTATAATTTTTCTTTTCTTTGTAGGGGGAGATGGGTGCTTCTCTCCATATGGCATAGATACATTGGCTATTGGCGGCAGCCCGCCATAGTTAACATATAAAGTTTTTTTATATGTTAAATATGGCGAGTTGTCGCCAATAGCTTGTGTTTTGTATGACCTATGGAGAGAATCACCCATCTTACCCCTACAAAGCAAAGAAAACATATAAAAAGCATAATTATAAGAGTAAGAAACGAAGAAACTTCTTTTTTACAATCTTTGTCTTGGATTGATATAAGTATTTTTGGCTTTTATATAGCGAGTTTTGAAGGCTTCTTAGTAGGACTTCAACAATCCGAATTTTTTGAGGTTTTAAATCATAACGAATTCGGATTGTTAAGTCCTATTGAGAAGCCTTCAAAACCCGTTGTAGAAAGACAAAAAATAGTTATATCAATCTAAGACAAAAAATGGTAAAATCAACATATTTGATATGATAAAATAAGAATACATCTTTAGCCCAGAAATCTATCGTGATAAGTCCTTGTAATAGACTATTTTCTTTACCATTCACACGCCACATCTGCACAATGAATATCAAACAATAAGATCGAAGTATAGAACAATAATAAATCTATTATTTTAACTCACGTTAGCTGGTTAATTGGTTGGATTGCTGGTTTTTGGCGACGGACCTTCACTCTTAACACCTTTAAGTGCTCTTTTCACCTGAAATTTAGTTACCATACAATCAACTATGAATCTTTTCTAGTTGATTAAAATTTATTAAAAAATAGATGAAAATGTGATATAATACAAAACCAGGTTTCAAAAAATATAATATTGAAATTTCTAAAAAAGCAATTATAAAGATTAAACCATAATAAACACGATCATGAGATAGAAAATACATTGAATCGATTAGAGATAGAAAAAAGTAACCTTGATGCTTGCTTGCGTTGGCAGACGAAGAACTCTAGGGTTTGTTTGAAGTGATTAGGGGAAGCAAATAGAAAAGGGAGTGAAAAAAATATAGGTTCTGGTGAATAAAGATGTAGATTTAAATTTAAGCATGCTTATCGATGGGGGAGAAGTTGATAGAAGAGCGTGTAAAAGAAAAGGGTTTAGTTGGGGGAGAAGTTTGGCCCAATGAAAAAGTTGCAGAGATTTTAATTACTCTTGGTTATTGCTTAAAAAAGTTTAGTTAAATTAATTATTTTTTTCTTTTTTTATTATTTAAAAACCTGAAAGGGGATGACATCTAAACTTTTGTTTTAACATGTTCATTCAAAAGAAACATCCCTTAGTGACAATACATGTTCATCCCTATTTGTAACTCAGAATATGCATGTTCATTATAGAAAGTCAGAATATGCATAAGTCTCCTAAATCATGCAAATCCCTAATCAAGTTAAGGCCTTGATTATCACAGCCCTTAGTATACAACCTTTTGTGCAAAATAATACATGTTCAATCCTAAATCATACTAACCTTTTGTGCAAAATAATACATGTTCAATCCTAAATCCCGCACTTCCCTATTCAATCCTATTTATAAGTAATAAAGAAAACAACTATAGGAATGTCAATAAGGCATTTCCCATCTACCTACCATAATAGATAAATATGTACTAATAAAGAAGACAATTTCAACAATTAGTATGAGATGAATAACCCTAACTGATATAAACTGACTACCATACCTGTAAATTGTAGTCCTCGGTAAATTTTCACTTATTTCACATCCTAGCTTGTTCTGATAGAGACTAACTGTTGTCAAGCAAAACAATAACTGTCCATAGTCTGACAGATATTAGAATAGTTGTTCTTCATCATCAATAGTGTTGCCGAACCACAAAGCAAGCCTCATATCCTACAAACTAAAGCCCATTAGAATGAAGGGGGCTGACACACTCTAAAACATTCAGGTGGGATGTCCCAACAACATTTTATGTTTTCTTTTTATTCACATACATTTATCTTAATCAAGGAAGTGCCAAATGATTGTAAAATGAAGTGCCAAACACGAAAAATTAAAAATATAATGAATTAGAACAACCTTCCCGGAATCATGTTTACCATAGGTTTCATTGCATCTTCCAACACCTCCTGGGTAAAATGTAAGCCTGGGGAAACCATAAACATCATTAAACACAAGTTGTATTGTTTTTCATCATTAAACACAATAAGTTATAGTTAATAATAAAAGAATAACCATATTAGAATACATGTTCTTCCTTATCAATAGTCCTACCCAACTTAGCAACTCCTTAACATCAACTTATTTCACATCCCAGCTTGTGGTGATAGAGACTAACTGTTGTCAAGAGTTGGACGGACAGTAAGAGAAAAATTGAAAAAAAGAACAAAAATATAAAAAAGAAAATCAGGCGTAAATCAAGAATGTTAGGTTAAATAAAGAAAAATTATCTTCTAAAGCTAGCATTATTAGGGAAAGTAAACGAAAATAGTTTATCAAAGACCTAATCGATCTAAATAAGTCAATGAAAAACAAAACCTACAATCTCTACAATCAAAACCTACAACACCTACATTATAACAATATCCTTATTGTGCATAACTATAATATAAATCAAGAATTAGGAACAGATTTTGCATTCACGATATCAATGAAGAATCACAAACAGTAAATGTTTAAAGTTATAATAATAAGTAAAACTAAACTGTTAAAAGAAACATGTATAGTCTTTAAAATTTTTACTGTCACAACAGTAACAATTACATAGGAAATTGAAAGCTAATAAAACATTAAAATTCTAAGTAAATGAATTAAGAAATTGTAACTTTAACTCCATCGAGTACTGAACTTCTCGGTGTATATCCTTGAGCTTTGTCATGAACTGCAAGTCTCTATCATCAAATTCAATGTTACTCGCAACACATTAGTCACGAACTGAAGTAGTTGGTGTTGCTATCAAATTTCTCGAAACATGGTCTCTTGTCAGCAATCCAAGTTGTAATCCATCAAAACACCTCTTCAACTCTTGAAGAGTAGCCTTGTCTACATATACTTGCTCCTCCATTTGTTTAACAAATCTCTACTTCAAATCCTCAAATTGTACAGAGGTTGATGCCATAGTTGAATGTTTTGAAATGATACAGTAAATGAATCAGTGTATGATGCACAATTACATAGGACAATGGTATTATAGAGAGAAATAAAAAGTAAATATCTAACAACCCAAATGTCAGAATTAAATGAAAATATTAAATTAAAATCTAAATGTAAAATGTAGAGTAAACTGCCATTTTCATCCCTGAGGTTTGGTCACTTTTGCCACTTTAGTCCAAATCTCAAACCTTTTGTATCTGGGTCTCTGTATTTCAGTTTTGTTACCATTTTGGTCCTAAAGTGAAATCAGATCAGATTCCTCAAATTAAACCCTGATGTTTTGTCCTTTTCCTCAGGGGTAATTTAGTCATTATAATTTTATTATAACTCATTATTAATTAAAATAATAAAACCAAATAAAACCTTTGACCTATAAAAGCACAGAAACTTCTTCATCTTCTCCCAAATCCTAAACCCTAATTCTCCTGGTCAGCTGCCAGACAGTTTGTTAAATCGTTTCCGCCACCACCAGTTTTTAAGACTTCACCAGTTGTGAATCACACCCGCCACCACCGATTTTTGAGACTTCACCAGTTATGAATCATACCCACCACCATCGCAGGTAAAACCGCAACGAACACCACCGCCTTCGGTTTAGCAAGTGTCGCCAAGTGATAGACATGCCCTGCATAACCACGTGAAAGCAACCCGGTGCCACTAGCGTCACCTCCGAAGTTCTAATCTTCACCACAAACACGTGTTAAACTACCACCTTCGTCACCGCCACCACCGTTGCCCTCACCGCCTCCACCATCACCATCATCGTCGCCACCCCCGACACTCTCACCTCCTCCACCTTCACCTCCTCCTCCATCACCATCACCACCGCCACCACCTCGTCCTTCACCGCCACCACCTCCGTGCTCACCATCCTCACCACATTACTCTTCGCTACCTCCACCTCTAAAGCAATCACCACCACCACATTCATCTCCGCCACCTCCACTGCATTACTCGTCCCCACCACCATTGTCGATCTACTTGCAGGAGAATTAGGGTTTGGGATTTGGGGGAAGATGAAGAAGTTTTATGTGCTTTTATAGGTCAAAGGTTTTATTTGGTTTTATTATTTTAATCAATAAGAGTTATAATAAAATTATAATGACTAAATTACCCCTGAGAAAAGGACAAAACATAAGGGTTTAATTTGAGGAATCTAATCTGCTTTCACTTTTGGACCAAAATGGTAACAAAACTGAAACACGAGACCCAGATACAAAAGGTTTGAGACCTAAAATGGCAGAAGTAACCAAACCGCAGGGACCAAATGGTAGTTTACTCTAAAATGTAAAACACAGTAATAAATTTTAAAATCAGTGTAGATTTAATAACTCACCAACTAGAATTATTAATATACGCGTAAATTTTCTTTGAAAAATGACTTTTCATTGGAACGCAAATAGAATTAAATACATACTTCATAGAATATTAACCAATGGCCGAAATTTAAAGTTTATAAAACACGTTATAATAATTATGGATTGTCTCTTCGTTTACCTTATTATACATTGTAAAAACTATAAAATGGGATGATTAGTTTAATACAGAACATCAACAAATAATTTTTAAACCACTCTTCATCTAAAACACAACCAATATTGTAAATGGCAAACATAACCTTTTACCACTTGGGGGATACCAACGAAGTTAAAAAACCCTTTTCAAGATGATCTCTTGAAGAACATAGAACAAACGAAGAAATAAACAGAAAAGTGGGCATTCTAAGGGAAAAATACTATCACCAAACCTGGAGTAGTATTGCATTGGTTGATGAAGTTTTGCATTCTGTTCAGATAGAGTTCAAGGATAAGGCAGAGGAATTCATCACACAACTTCTGAAACAGGATCAGATGATATGTGACATGTTATTTGATTTTCAAAATAAAAGAGCAAATGAAATTGAATTGAAGAAGGAGTGAGTGAGAGAAATCCTACAAGGTATATAATGGTAGTAGTAATCTTTTAATATTTCTGAAAATCTAAGTTTTGTAATACTATCCAATATGAAGTGAACAAAATTCGGAGTTTGTTTTTTTGTTGTCTATAATATAAAATCCCTAGCACTTTCAAAATTCTAATTTAGAATAAAATCTTATGCACTCTCACCACAATTTGTTCATTTAGAATTCTCTTTGTAATGATCTAATATGGTAATAAGTATCAAACAGTTCACAACAATCTTAAACATAAGCCAAAAATAGCTAACAAAGTTATACCTTATCAGAAATTATGAAAGATCCCATCCTTCATTCAACAAACCCGACATTTTTTGTATTCAATTTAGGCTCTAGCTGACACCCATACATACTCAGATAAATACCAAGGTTTATATATATCAAAGAGCTCTATTAAGTGACAAAGATTTTAACATATACCATGGTCGACTTTGTTGATGCAGAGCTGCTTCGGTTGCAATGATTTTCCATCATCATCAAATGCTTTTTATGTCAAAAATTAATATAATCTCCAGCATATAAAACTAAAAACACTAATATTTTTGGATGATTAATGCAATATATCTCCAGTTAGATCAACAATACTTCAATTATGTGATTAATACTTCAAAAGATTAACCTAAAAAGTGATCATGTTTATAACATATTAATCACTATGTATCTTGAAAGAAAAACGAAATCTTTTCTACACTCTCATAAAAGTAATCACCACTTGTTTGTTGCTGAATAAAAAAACAATATGGTATTAAACACCAAAAATAGTTGGTATTAATCACCATATTTAACTCTCATATTGTTAGAAAGAATAATACCAAAAAGTACCTAAAGAAATCGTTTGCAACAAACGTGGAAGATCAGCGTGTAACCGGTTTATTCAAGTGGTTGTTAATCAACGACATCAAATCTGGTATTAAACATGTCTACACACATGATTTGATATACGAAACTAATATGGTAGGAGAAGAAGATACATCAGTGAATCGAATAGGGATCTAGCATCACTGAGAAAGAACATAAAATTAGAGCAGATTACTAACCGTTGAATATCTCAATCGGACCAGTTGATGAAGTTGTGAATCTAGGGTTTGGGAGCTTATGGAGGCACATGAAAATATGTGAAATCTATTACACATACACAAATCAAAGAATAACACATATTGACTGATGAAGAAAGATTGAAAGGAAAGGGTTTGGTGATTTTGCAACTGATTCTTCTTTAGATTACGCAACAGTAGAGAAAGAAACGTGATTTGAATTTCAAACTCTAGGGTTTGAAGTGTCATCTGATTTGAAAAGGTTAAATGGCGTGAAGGAGAGGTTGGATAGCGTGCAAAGAAGCTGAGATAGCTGGCGTGCAAAAAAGCTGCAGGGTTTAATTGGTGGAGAAGGTTTGGCCCAATTAATAAGGTGCAGGGATATTAATGAAACATGGTTAAAGTTAAAAACTAGTAATTACATTTTATTTTATATCTGTTTTAATTATTGTTTAAAATTCAAATAAAAGATGACATCATGGAATTATGACATTATCTTTTCAAAATAACAGCCTATGATTGGGTGAAAGTGACCATATGACATCAGCCTTAATCCCCATTTTTTAGATAAAAAGAATATGGAAGTTCTTCAGTGGATTGAAAAAACGGGTTTAAATCTTACTTGTGCCAAGCAAGCGGACATCCTTCAAGGGGATATGAAAAAAAAATACAACTTTGTGATGCCGTGCCGATCGAATCGGATTGAAGAGCTTGGTGATGTCGTAAATACTATAAAAATAAAGAGGGTAAAATGATTCTTTAAATAAAAATTCAGTTCGCCGGTCGGTTTTACGGTCCAACAGACGAGTTCGACTAAAAATGCGTCGGATATGGTGAACCGGACCGGCCAGACCCCCTGTTCCCGGTCCGGTTTTCAAAACATTATTTTACACACACTTGATTAAACTTATTCTAGACATCACACACACATTGTCAAAATGTCTTCAAAGAAGAAGAGTAAGATTTGTTGAATGCGGTTAAATTGGTTTCTTCCAAAAAAACCAACTTAAAGGGTTTAGATTGGAAGGTTGAGTTTATCAAGAAAGTTAACTTTTTTGTGACAAGTATGAACTTGAAATGAAAAATATGGATGATGAATATATTAACCTAAAATGGTCAAAAAAAAAAAAAACAAACATCATCAATCGGCACTATTATGATATGATTGCTTCAATGTGATTCTAGATATGCAAATATAAAAGTTTAGGAACAGTTTTAATGTGGCAACATTAGACATACTTGTTTGTATTAGTTGTTTGAGTTCGTGTGATAATTTGGTGGGTTTGACATTCCAAAAATATAAAGACTAGCCGAGATGTATCCATATGATTTCGCTAAAACCGAAAATAAAAGGCTTCTGATTCAACTCGCAACCTTTATTAATCATATGAAAAAGGATATACAATTTGCCAACTTGGATGGTTTATCAAGTCCTGTAAAGTTAATGGTTTTTCTTTACATATCATTACATTGGTGTATCGTTTATTGAAGCGTGTTCTCGTATTACCCATCGTAACCGCAACCATTGAAAGATGTTTTTTTAGCAATGAAACACGTGAAGACCAACTTGCATAATCGGATTGATGACGAGAATTTAAGTGATGGTTGTATGTGTTATATTGAGAAAGACTTGCTAAGGAAAGCCTCTTTAGATAATGTTATAGATAGATATCAAAAAATGAAACCCAGTAGGGCACAACTTAAAATATGTTTGTAATGACGTTTGACGTGCTTTTCATGATTGTATGAATTTAGTTTGATTTTTTTACATGATCCGACCCGCTACGAACCAAAAAAATTATTATATAGCTACATGCCTAAGATACTTCAAAAAATTGTACCCCTAGAAAACAAATTTTTGAACCCACCGATCAAAACTCATTATAACAACAAGCCAACTTTTGAAATTTGGACACAATGTTGTAACTGATAAATGCATCATTATATACATGTACATTAAAACTTTTTAGATTAACAGACTAAAACCAAAAGTAGGACAGAACATATGTTAATTACATAGGGGTTTAGTAAATGTAAATGTAAACGAAAGAGGGCTGTCTTTTGGGTTGGGATTGGTAATTCTTATTGGACCCAATTAATTTTAGGCCCAAATGCATACAAGCGTGGATATTATTTTGAACCCAAAACAACTCTTATTGATAGTTTCAGGCCACTGTTGCTTCCAGATTTCATTAATGGACTTATGGACCAATGGGCCTTCGGCTTAGTTATTTATTTGGGCCTCCCTTTTTCAAGGGAAAATAGACACAAATCATAGAAGCTCACTTCCTCTTCAAAACCCAGTTTCATACCCGACCCTGACATTGCAATACCCGGTTTTTGACCCTTTTGTCCATGCCCGAAACTGGTTCCATACTGATAAACGGTTTTGAGAAACACCTGGTTTGCGCACCTCTAGTTCCGAGGCTCACATATGATTATGGGCCTCTGACTTCTAACCTTTCATTTAAATTAGCACCCAATATATATGAAACTACAAAATGCAACAAAACATTGCATTCAAACAAGGTTCAAGTTCATTATCAAAGCTAAATAAACAACCTTATACATCAAGGCAAAATAAGATTACAAGCTACAGAATTAACCGATTAACGACACAATAAATCTTTTTAAGCCGTTGATAGAACGTAACGATCATAGATCTCATGCTGTTGCATTTCATCACAACCCGGGGGTTCCACAGGTAGTTTGGACCCGCCGAAACAAAAGTACTGATTCACCGACTTCCTGTGCACGACACCTTGTTCTTTATTTGAAGAACTAGCAACTCCGTCATCAAACATCGGGTTTGAGCCCGACCCGCTTGCAACATCAACACCCGTATGTGAATTGAGTGAAGACACAGATGATCTCGAGAAGGAGTTAGAACGTGACCGCCGGTTCATATGTGGCATCGCTCGCATTACTCCGTTCACGAAACCCGAAGCGAGTTTCTTCTTTGTAGTTGGACTAGCATTATTACTCCTTGCAGCAAGTGTTCTCTTGTTGTTCGGAGGCGACCCGGGTTTAGAGCATCTCTCCCTCAGAGAAAGCCGGGTCTCCTTCTCCGTTGTTGTCGGAGTGGGCCCCGAATCTCTGGTTTTTCTCATTTTCGCCCACCGAAGGAATCGTTTTATACCTTTATGTTTCTTCTTGTTGGAACTCTTCCTTTCCAATCTCGGGCTGGTGCTCGGGCCCGCAGCATTCATCGTCAACGTTGGTGTCCCGGGAGACGTCTCGATTCCGGAGTACAAGAATATTTCGGAATCGGAAACACTAAACGTCGTTCCCGGGCTTCCACCCGCACTCCCTTTTCGTAAATGATTAGCAAGAACTTTTCTAGCAGAGTAATAATCCGGATTACTAAAAATCGCCCCAGCTGAAACGAGTTGTCGCATGAGGATTTCTGATGACGACGAAACGGGCCCTTGTTTAAGAAGATCAAGTGGGGTCATACCATAATTATCACGTTTATTAACGTTGATTGAACAAACGGACATGATCAGTTCCACGAGATCACTATCAATGTTGCCGTGAATGGCTAGATGAAGAGGCGTTCTTCCTTCGTTGTTCGTAGCGTTTATGATTTCTTCAATGTTGAATGATTTTGAGCAGATTAGTTGTTTCATTAGGACGACCTGGCGGTCGAGTCTTCTGAATGTTGGTGTTTGGAAACCGGTAATGGCTGTGTGTAAAAACGTCTCGCCTATATTGTTTTTGGTATGTACAGATGACGGTGATGCTTTGACCAAAAAGTCAACCACGGAGATGTGGCCTCTGCAAGCTGCCACGTGTAGTGGTGTATTGCCTTGTTTGTCGGGGGAGTTTATGATATCATATGCAGAAACCAGATATTTAACCACCTGCATTTTATAAAGTTTCATCATTTGGGTTTTCAGTATCGATCTTCACCCAATTTTCAATCTTTATTATGTTTGTATTTTACTTCATTTTCACGTGTATCGTGTAAACATCAAGATTTCCTACAGCCAAAGTCCTAACATTGGACGGAATCACGAAATTCAGAATTTTGGGCATAAATTTAAAAAAATGAAATTTTGATCGACCCTATAAAAGTAT
The DNA here is from genome assembly GCA_947069175.1 of Scalesia atractyloides. Lineage (NCBI taxonomy): Eukaryota > Viridiplantae > Streptophyta > Magnoliopsida > Asterales > Asteraceae > Scalesia > Scalesia atractyloides. The sequence continues at coordinate 21,547,795 of CAMTDV010000027.1, forward strand.
TTAGATATTTTTATGAGTAAAATGTCATTGTCGTCTCTAAGGTTTGGCTAGTTTTGCGACTTTCGTCCAAAGGTTTGTTTTTCCGCATCTGGATCCAAAAGGTTTGAAATCTTGTCATTTTCATCCGGCTCATTAACTCCATCCATTTTTCTCCGTTAAGTCAGGGTATTTCCGTCTTTTTTTTGCTAACTTAAAGGGCAATTCGGTCTTTTTCACTTGATGTAAAAAGACCGAATACCCCTGAAAAAGATGGAATTTTCCTTTAAGTTAACGAAAAAGACAGAAATACCCCTGACTTAATGGAGAAAAATAGATGGAGTTAATGAGCCGGATGAAAATGGCAAGATCCAGATGCGAAAAAAAAATCTTTGGACGAAAGTCGCAAACTAGCCAAACCTCAGGGACGGAAATGGCAATTTTTATGCATTAAAGAAACACTTTTGAGTGACTTTCAAGTTTCGACACGTTTGACTTATAAGAAATAAAGCATAACCCAAATCCACCCATTCATAAATGGGTCAAAGCTTACGTCTTTACTCCTTAAGTCATTTCTAAAGAGCAATAATTTACATGATCTAAAATAATACATCAGAATATACCCATGAAAAGATTACTCATATCATCAAACGGTTAAACTAAACAAAAATTGACCGTTAAAAAAAAATGTACCTCGACTTGTCCTCGTCCCGCTGCTGTGTGCAAGATAGTTGACCCATGAATATCTCTATAACCCAAAACCTTTTCAACACAACAATCACCAAGAACCTCCTTCAAAATACTCAAATTACCACCTCTTGCCAACGCATGAACCGCTCGGTTCTTCATTTCCTGCTTATAAGCAGGCGGAATTTCCCCGATATGTTCTCCGAACTCTCCGTCATTACCACACATAAACCTAGGAGACATTGCAAGATCATAAATCAACCGAAACACCTCAGTGTTCTTACCCCTCGCAGCAGCGTATAATATATCCGTCACACCATACTCCCCTTCACCGAACACCAAAAGCGGGTCTTTATGCAGCAATTCTTGAACGAAATCAAAGTCACCAGCTGATGCAGCAGTGTACAGCAGCCAGCCTCCATAACCCGACCCGATAAGTGAGTTCTTCCCCTTTTTCGCATCACCTTCGTGTAACAGCTTTTGCACGACTGATGAACGGTTCTTTGCCACGTCATCAAACTGTTCTTCATCATCCCAAACAACCTCAAGGCGGCGTATACGCCTAAGGGATGATAGTTTGATCAGGTGGTTACTGTCTAACCGCAGAAGCTCACGGACCAAATCGTAGTGCCCGTTGGCCGCTGCCCAATCGATCGGGGACGCGTACCACCATTGGTCCCCGGTGCTCTCCCACCGCAGAGGAAAATAAGTTGGAGGCATTGTGAAAATCAGAGCAATTCAACTGAAAATGTAGCAAAAACTTAAATAAGATAATCACTTAAATACAAATCCTGCAATATAAGCCTGAAGATTTTACCAGTACCTGATTAACCCACCCGACCCGATTTCACCCGACCCGACCAAACTTGTTACCAAATACCCGAAAACTAATTAAATCGTTTGGTTATCAGGGTCGGGTATCGGTTAGACCTTTAAACATAAAAAACACACAAATAACCCAAAACCCGAATACCCGAAAACCGATTGAACCGACTGCTATTAGAGTCGGGCATCTGTCAGACCTTTAGACATAAAAAAAAACCCGAATAAAAAACGATTAAACCAACCGCTATTAGGATTGGGTATCGGTTAGACCTTTAAACATCAAAAACCCCAATAACCCAAAATCCAAATAACCGATTAAACTGAGTGCTACAAGGGTCCGGTATCGGTTAGACCATTAAACATCAAGAAAACCGAAACCCAAAACCCAATGACCAAACTTGATCAACACCCTTATGTGCAAAATCAAGAACAAGAAGAAAAGTTATGATTTTTATAATATATTACCTCCTTAACAATATAATAACTGAACATGTGAACTGCATAAGACTATTAAAAGAACTACAAAACGCACATCCCCAAATTAATGCAGACCCTACTGATATTAAATAGAAATTAATGAACAAATGAAGCAAGTAACAGACAGCATGTGAGGGTAACCAGTTGAAGATATTATGACAACTAATAAAGGTAACACACATCATAATTACAAATCAATCAAAAAGTAACATAATCACGGATGAACAGAAGAATCACATGAAAAAAGATTAATAATCAAAAAAGGAAACGAATCAAACGATGACCTACATACCAAATTGGAAAAAGTTAGAACCTCAATTTTGATCAAACGAGAAAAGATTGTGCCTGCATGTGTGTGGAATTGTTGAATATAGAATCAGGGGGGAAGATTCGATTGTTGAGATGTGTGAAAGTGGAATGATTAAAGGTGTGGAAAATGGTTGCAGATGAAATGTTCGACGAAATGGCTGAAAGACGAAAAGCTGAAAAAAGAAAGTTTTGGTATGTCAGAAAGCTTCCATTGTTTGGACGATGATACTTGGTATTTGTTATTGTGGACTGTCGTTATCGTTGCATTGGGTGCGTTTTTAGAATTTTGATTTTATTTAAGTTGATAAAGTTCTCATTTTGGATTTTATGATATTTGATAGAATGATACAACCATATAATAATAATAATAATTTTTATCTTTATTACTATAAAGCATTTCATTTATACAAAATTATAAATTTCTATCAAATTTTAAGATAACATATAAAAGGTTAAATTAAAATGTCTAACTTTTTATCATTTTATTTTATTTATACCCCTTTTGATCAATGACATTTATATTTAATAAATTATACTATATATTAGATTATTTATAAACAATAAAAAAATAAGCTTATAGATAATAAACTCATCACATTCATCAAGAACATATATTTAAAAATACATTCTATTGTATTTGTGTATTTGGACCAAACGACTAATTAATAAACCAAAACTAATCAAATTTAACGTAAAATGTGTTTTGTAACTTTTGAGAAGTTAGTTAAAAATTTAGATATAAATTGTCGACTTCGCCGCAACACACGAATCCTACTAGATAAAAAGAATGTTGTAGTATATTATATAATGTTTATCATAAGAGTTTCCCTATTTATCATAAGGGTTTCATGTGCGTTCAGCCACGAAGCGCGAGTGCTTTTATATATACATACATACGTATATATGATTCTTTAACGTTTTTAGGTTTGAATTATGTTCTCGGCCCATATCGTCGACTTCGCTGCAACGCGCGGGTTTCCCACCAATAATAATAATACAAATTAACAATGGTTTCATAACCGTACTTTACCATCATTGAATCAGCTGTTATCGGTCCACTGGTCAACAATTTTATAAACGAGTGACGTTATATTTAACTACTTTTTTGGAACGACGAATTTCTTGTGTTAGGCCACCGCATTCCCTAAATTAGAGAGTCTCGTTGCCTCACTCCGGCCAGACTAAGTTATCTTAACCGGGCCCACGCTAGCTTCAGAGTTTGACAAGAGCTGAACATTGGAGTAAAACACGGTGGGACGAAAACCCAGGTAGACTTAGGATAGAACCTGACACCTCTGCAAGGAGGCTAGGCTTTATTCATATTGTCTAATCCACCAAAGCAGCATAAGTAGAGATTGAACTTGAATTTCCATTAGAGAACCCAAGTCTCTCAACCACTAACATAAATTTGATAAAGCTAATACCAAGTTGGGTAACCAGTGCCATGCTGCTGCATGGCACTTGGTCATTGGCCATCTTTATTAATATTCAATATTTTCTAATAAGTGTTTGTTTTTTGAAATTTTTATCACTCAGCATTTAGTATTAACACTTATAATGTAACGCTTTGCATTTTGTACTTTCTTTATTTATAAAGTGTAATCGTATTTTTATTTATGTAAACTTGTAACCATGTCCTATTTGTAGTTCATTTTCAACTTTGTAATATGAGATGTTTATCATAATGAAAATTCATACTTTATTTATACTTATTATACGTGCAACCAATCATTTAACACATACTTTCATGCAAATCATACTTATTATATGTACGATACATATATGTTACATCATCATACTCGAAAATCGGGTAAGATACGTAAAAACAACTCAAACTAACACTCCCGTGCGAGATGACCCCCTTCGCACGAAGTGGGCACTCACTTCGCACGAAGAGCCACTTCACAAAAAATGGATCTGGCAGCAACTTAAATCTATAAATACCAACTCACTTCACCCCTCAACCTTTCTGAATCTTCTCATTTCCACTCTAAATTATCCAGATCCTTGGCAGAGTACTTTCAGCTGCTTAAGTGAGTTCTAGCTCACTACAATATCTTATTCTTTTAATTCCTTCCTTAAATTTTTCTATCCTTTTTCTTTTATACCAAGTGTGAAAGCTGAAACCAAGTTTCACATAGATGAACTTGCGTTCTAGCTAGTGTGAGAATGATGAGAGCCTTGGCTTTCCGAATTAAGTTCCACACCTCACTCGTACACTTTTTCATATATTTCAATTCTGTACATTCATGACCAACCGGGCTTAGTTTAGTGTTTTGGTGAATCATATAACGAGGTTTCATACCTTCCTGCTTGACCTCTATGACGTATTTGACGAACTATGGACATAAACAAGATATAAAATTCCGTATTTTCTTATAAACCTGGTCGGGATCATGATGCTAATCGAATTATGGTTAAGTGTAATGACCTTGGACTATTCTGCCTCGTTACTAGAAATCCTCGTTCACAGAAATCAGTGTCGAAACGAGTATAAAACGAGCTAAAATTCCCAGAACAATCACATCGCACGAAGTGGGCAACCACTTCGTACAAAGTGGTATTTTTCCTTACGTGTGCTTTTTGTACTTTTAATTTCGAACCCAAACACTCCCTCCAACTCAGAATACTCACACCCCCTGTTTCCCCGTATAGGGTAACTTCAGCACTCCACTCGTCACCATAACGACTCGCGGTTTACTTGGAACGCTTTGCAAAACTGTGAGTATACTCGAATCCCGTTTTCATCTTCGAACACTTTTGGGTGCAACATATGTATGCTATCAAAATCACTAAATCATGATACTTATGCTTAAACACAAACAACATTCAATCATACATGCTTAACGTGAATACCTGCAAACTTGTATATGCTAGAACCGAATTAACTATCTACAAGCCTCCCTTAACATGTATAGCGCTATAGGATTAACACACCGCCTGTATTCGTGAGGTCATGTAAAGTAAACAAAACGGTTTAGTCATTGGTATGATTGGATTATGCTAGCGGTAAATTTGGGTTGACACATATAGTCGCATTGCTAGTATGACATGTAAGATTGAGTATCGTTTATGCTATTTAGAATGTTGAAACTTTTACATTATTTAGTACTGAAACTTATATACTCGTCAATGACTTGTGTGTTGAACTGTACTTTAATGTATGTTGCAGGGATTTGATGACAATGAAGATACAATGGAATCTAGTAGGATGAACTAGAAACCCATTTTAAATTTAGATGTATGATGGATCGTGTGTCTTGATTACGTTGTTGCTATACTTTATTTTTCGATGTTGTACTTGTTTTTCGATGTTGTAGTTTGTTTCTGAATATTGTATTTATATTAGAAATGAAATGAAATCTTGTTATTAAAACACTTTTTTCGCAAATTAGCGTTATGAAGTCTCGAGCAATCTATTTCGTCCTGTCCCGATGTTTCCGCCATCGGTTGGGGTGTGACATACAACCTTTTAACTTTCTAAAAACTTTATACTATTTTTTACGTGCTTATATTTCAGCGCCACCGGAATGCGCGATGCCATTTTTAACTTTAAAAACATAATTTTTTTCGTATTTTTATAGACGTGTCAGTATAAATTCACGTTTCTTTTTACATTTTCAGTTAATCTACGTTTTGACATAAATTTTGTTTTACAACAAGTGAGGTCAAAGATAATATGTTTTCATTAGACTTTCTTATTACGTTTTCAATTAGTCTACGTTTTGACATAAATTTTGTTTTACAACAAGTGAGGTCAAAGATGATATGTTTTCATTAAATTTTATAAAGTAGACATTTACTTTACGTTTCGGCACCACCGCAACGTGCAGTATCGTTTTTAACTTAAAAACATAACTTTTTTCTTTGTACATGTCGGTATAAGTTCAGGTTGGTATTTGACGTAAATTTCTTTCGCAAATAAGTGGGGCCATATATAATGCATTTCCGTGCTTATTTTATGTACATCTTCAGTTTATCTACGTTTTAACATAATTTTTATTTTGAAACGATTCGAATCTTTACTATACAAATCCGAGTTACTTTACATTTGGAACCGTTGCAACACGCTGGTAAATTTAATAATTTATAATATTAACAAAATATTGAGATTGGAATAAATAAAATATAATATTAACATAGTAAATGACTAAATAAGATATTTTAAGAAGAAGAAAAAGGTAAAAACATATATTTTTGTAAGCTCAGCAGGTTTGACACCTAATCAATAATGAACCAGAATGGGAATTTGGTTCAAGAGTATGTAACCAGGCCGGTTACCATCCGATTAAGCATTAAAAGATTATCTAGATTTGCTTCTTGTTTAAAACATTCTTAATACCAAATAATATTCTATTGCCCGAAGACATACGTTGGTACAGATCACCGGCCTTATTAACAACCTATTTTAACGACCATTCATTGAAGTTTTCAACAGACATAGATATTATATTTATAATTTGTAGTTACGTGTTTGTCACAGATAATCATTTTTACAAGTTTCTGAAAAACATAATCAATAATTAACCAAAAATAAATTATTATTATTATTATTATATGAATACCCTATGAATCTTAACTCTATTAACACATGACATACGGCTTAAACCGATTTTACATTTCTGTTTATGATTTAAGAAATGGAACTGGCTGTCTAAATCGAACAAACCGATATATTTAAAGCTTTTTTTAGTTATATATGTTTTTGTTAAATATAAAAATAAAATACCTTTTTCTAATATATTAATCTAATAATTTCAATACACACGAGTTTTATTAATTATAATACATATAGATTATTAATCTAATAGATTCCGTGCTCTTAAATCTTTTTTTTTAAACCTCATTAACACTCAAGTAAAACTTGTGGTCTTCTCCTTCCAACTTTCGAAGATCTTAAACCAAAACGTCTTGTTGGTTTTCAAGTTTGGCTAACCCAACCAGTTTGGTTTAGTTTTTGCGGTAACCAATTAAACTGGATTGTGGTCATCCCTAATTAGTAATTACACAACCTTAAGTTGTTCATCGACGTACCATAAAAAAGTTTTCTCCACAACATTGCAAGATCGGTCTCACAGCCTCTCGCAACACAAAATTTTTATTTTCAATTTTTTTGTAATTTGTTTTATTAAAAAATTACTACTTTATGTATATCTTAAAGCAAAAAGATTAGGTGCTTTGAGAATAAATAGATAAAAGGATAAAGTTAGAGTAAAAAGATATTTTGAAAAAGAAAACTTATAGGATCATATCCTTCGAAACTGTGAGGTCGTCGGGCTTGACCCGGACGATCAGCAGACGCTTAAACACTTAAATGTCTCTCTCCCAGACTTGGATATTGGCGGTTTTTCTAATAAAGACACCGCCCCCTCGAAGCCACAAAAAACTTTGGCGAATGCTCTGTTTAGCAAAATCGCTCAAGGAGAAGCTTTTAATTTGCCATCCCGCCAGAAGACGGTGTTTGAGTGCCTGAAAGGTCCCAATGCTCAGGAATTTTTAACCGTTATACCAATTGAGGGGTTGGGACAATGTATGTCTGCAGTAGAATATAGAGCCATTCTCAAATACCGGTTGATGATCCCTATGTACCCTGAAGATGAAACTTGCCCGATATGTTGTAAAGCTTGTATGGATAAATACGGGGAGCATGCAGTTCACTGTAAAGAGCTCCCTGGGTTCAAATATCGGCACGACTGGGTGCGTGACGCTTTGTGGGACATCTTAAGAAGAGCTGGGATTTCGGCTAAGAAAGAGGCCCCTGTGAATTTCCTCACGGACACTATGGAAGAGAGATCTACTCTGCGACCAGCGGATCTGCTCGTCTTTGGCTGGGCTGGGGGGAAACATGCTTGTGTAGACCTCACGGGGGTTTCCCCTTTGGTTGGTTTAAGGGAAAACGGGTTTGTAGCTGGACAAGCGGCAAGAAAGGCAGAATCAAAGAAAGTGGATAAGCACGCTAAAGCTTGCGCAAAGAACCAGCATGTCTTTGTCCCTTTTGCCTTTGATACTTTTGGCTCCCTAGCGCCAGAAGCTATCCACTTCTTGACGAGGGTTCAACGGGTTGTCTACAGCGATTGTTCAACCCCAAGGGGGCAAGGGTTTGTATTTGGAAGGTTAGGGTTTGCAATTCAGAAAGGATTGGCGGCGCAGCTTGTTGCCCGGCTACCTTCTGTTTTGATGTAACTTGGCAAGTTTTCTGAATTTAAAATAATATTATGTTTGAACTAAAAAAAACTTATAGATAAATGAAGATACTAAATTCTGAAACTTAATAATGTAATATAAGATGTTTTAAAATGTGTGTGATATACACATATATATTTGCACTTTGGTGTTTAGAGAGGTCACAGTCTATGGTAGAGACAAGTGAAGTTGTGATGGACCACGCACACAAACAGGGACCTGACTCTTATCTAAGTATCACCATGTGATATCCAGCTATATTTTTAGTACCACTTTTGTATTCACACACACACTTCAAATCTCTTATTATAATATTATTTTCGTTTTTAACTAAGATTTCTTAAAGGACAACACAAAATCTATATTAATTAGTTAAGTTGTATATAATCCGGACGCGGGTAGAGACATCATCGACATATCACCAACTAATTTTACTGACGGGTTATCAATGAATAGTTTACATATGGATGTTACCTAAGTAAGAGGAGGGTCCTCGAGCAGGGTGGTGATTATCGACTATATCGTGCATTAGTGAAAGCCATTTATCTAGTAGTGAATATGGTAAATATTAACTAATATAAACACAAATTATGTTTAAAAATGGTTTTTAACAAAAATTTTTTTATTAAAAGGATAGATAAGATTAGATATTATAATTTAAGATTTTGGTGGTGGTTGATTTGGAAGATGTAGCTTTCATGTATATCTTGCTTTTGGCAACAATAATTCATGTCATAATGTCATTCCCTATTAGTTTCTTCAAAATTATCGAACTCTTTTTCCTCCACTATGAAATAGTACTTGTAAAGCTACCTTTTCACATGGTCTTAAAGTCAAAATGAAGGCATGTCATGTTTCTCTCTATCCCTCTATGCTAAGTAGTAACGTTCATCTCAATATTCCTTTATTCATTAACATATATTTAAATGGAGCAAACCTCTTTCTTTAAAGAAATTGACACAGTGCTTGTCATGGCAAATTGATAATTGAAGTTGTTATTAGTGATTTGATTATAAAAGTTATTATATATAATTGAGTTATTGGATTTTATCACTGCCAACTATTGGCTACTGGCTAGGGCTGCAAACGAACACGAACAAGACCTTGTTCGTGTTTGTTTGTTAAAAAATATATGTGTTCGCGAACCGTTCACGAACACTCATCGAACGAGATTTATGTTCGTGTTCGTTTGTGAAGGAAATGAACTTGTTCGTGTTCGTTTGTGTTTTCATGAACACAAATGAAAACAAACGAACACAAACAATCGTTCATGAACATAATATATAATACACTAACACTTATTAGATACTTAATTTGTCGGAATTTTGAAGTATTTAAATAAATATAAAAACTAAAAACACTAATGAACTATCGAACACATTCGGACACGTTATTGAACGTTCATGAACATAAACAAACGAACGCAATCTTTGTTCATTTAACTAAACAAACGAAATTTCTTGTTTGTGTTCATTGGTTTAATAAACGAACGAACATAAACGAACTTCCCGTTGAACGGTTCACGAACTGTTCGCCGAATGTTTGCTTTGTTTGTAGCCCTAGTACTGGTCGTTGCCACTCCTAACTATCACTTTGACTTCCACCACTCCTAACTTAACACTTTTTTGTGTTGTGTCACTCCACAGGTGAACATTTCTTAGTGTTTGATATGTGTTTTGGTAATATTAGGATCACACTTTGTAAATTACTAATGATTGCAGATGAATATGTTCTTAAAAGACAAAATGGCAGCCAAAACCACTCAACCAAAGTGACAGATTACACAAAGTGTTTAAGTTGAGAGTGGTGAGGATCAACGTGATAGTTGGGAGTGGCAGCGACCAATACCCAATAGTTGAGAGTGATAAAATCCAATAACCCTATATAATTTAGTAACATAACAACGAAACAAGTTTTTAAGTATTATGGGTTGTGGAAGAAACATAATAGACTATATTTTATCGAATTGAATTAATGTTATGTTGTTTTGAACTATTCAAGAAACTTGGACTTTGATGTGGTTGTGATGTTGAATATCATGAGCTGGAAAATGATGGAATAGTAAGGAAAAAGAGAAGATATAGAGCTGCAAATAGAATGTTGTACTTGTATAACCAACTACCACATAAATAAGGTATCATCGTACTAATATAGCTAGTATACAAGTCAAACAAGTATGATGGTGAACAAATTTGAGTGTTCTAGAGGAGGGCCTCCACACTAATACGACCCTACACCGTGTAAATACGATCTAGTTTTTTCTAAGTGTACTATACTATGGAAAGTGATCGACTCTCTATTCATAAGAGAAGATGTTTGAAGACCTCCTTTGTTCCATTTTCAAGTGATTGAATTGTTCGTGATACAAGTATCAACAATTCATTTTAGTTTAATTTGTTGATGATTTAAGTATTAACAAGTTTGTTCGAGACTATCCTGGTTTATAACACTTTGGTAGGTATAGGTTCATGTGAGAAAATTTAAAAGTGTGAGAATGGTAAAAAGGAATATGGTTGTGCCATGTGTTCTGTATTTTTTTTGAGATTTAGGGCATAATGGTAATTTCTCTAATAAAATCTATTATTGTTAATTATATTCAATAACCGAACACCAGCTATTTTCAGATATATTCAAATCAATTTGCGCAAGATTTTGATAAAATCACAGAGTTCATATTTGTTTTAAAATTCATCAATATTCGTTTGAATTCATACGTGATTTTCGATTGAAATTCGATAACATATCCCCTGATAAAATCGATTTACGCCTGCTATTGAAAACGCTGCATTCCTATGGAGAATCATGGATCAGGTATGTTTGTAGGGTGATTGTCTGTATTAGATCTCGGGTTGTTCCATACTTTTTTTCTTTCTATTGTAATCGGAATGAACAACCCTGTTCTAAATTAGTTACAATGATTCGTTAGTTTCCAACAGCGTTTGTGTTGATACGTGGTGTCATTTATTTTCTTATATTTTATACACGTGGGAGTGCAGGGTATTATTTGTTCATGTATCGCATGGTGTTTTTTATTCGTGTTATGTTGGTTTTTTTAAGGAGTTGGTTTATTTTGTTCTGTATGGCATATTTATTAATAGATGATCGTTTTAGACCGCGTATTTCAGTGATCAAAATTGCTTTCAGTTTATCCATTATCTGCATTTATGCTGTTATTTAAAAACACTCTTGGAAACCGCGTTGGTATGTGCTTACAATAAGTGGTGTTATTTCTTTATAGGAATTCATGGTGTCTTTTTTTATTTGGTGAAATTTCATGGTGTTATAACAAATAGAAGTTATTTCTGCGTCTGCTTACATATATGTGGTGTTATTTATGTTATAACCAATCATGCATGGTGTTTTTTAAGTTATAACAATTTTTCCTTCAGGGGTTTATTAACAGGCTATTGTGCTGGTTTTTAATACATACAGTTGTGTTCCTTCATGGTATTATTTACGGGCCTTATAATTACCAATAGCCGGTTTTAAATACATACATACATATATGTGGTGTTATTTCTGTTATAACCAATCATTCATGATGTTATTTTTGTTACAACTAGTTCACAGTGTTTTTTATGAGGTATGGTACTGTTTTTAAATCATCTATTTTTGTGGTGTTATTTCTGTTATATACAAATCAAAATTGAAGTATTATATGGCTTTTTTTATGTGGTATTATTTGTAGGGCCTCATCTAAAGTGGTCGACACCTCAAATATAGGCTCAAAAAGGAAATCTACTCGTCGGGTCCCTTCTATTAGGACTGGTTGCGAAGCAAGTATGTGCCTAAAGCTAAATGAGACGAATCTATATGAGGTATACTATTTCAAGGAGGACCATAACCACTCTTTTGTTGCTGACGAGGATAGGTATTTACTCCCCGTTAACCGAGAATTGAATTATACTCAAGAGCAAGCGGTTAATGCTTTGAGTGCGATAAATATTGGACCTGTCAAAGCATTTAATATCATGAGGACATTGTATGGTGGCTTTGACAAGGTTGGGGGCAACCAAATTCGATTTCAAGAATTTTAAGCGAGATGTAAGCAGGTACATATCTGAGTTTGATGCTGATATGATGATTAAATGGTTGTTGAGAAAGAAAGAGTATATGTCAAACTTTTCAATGGAGTATACAACCTCTGAAGATGGTATATTAAGGGTTTTGTTCTGGGCAGACGAGGAGGCCAAGCGGAATTATTCAGTTTTCGGTGACGTTGTGTCATTTGATGCAACATTTCGGCGTAACAAGTTTGTTTACTAATCAATTTTGTTGTTTGTTTTTTTAAATTTTTTTTTAGTTTTATATAAAAGATATTTATATGGTTTTTTTATTTTCTGTGTTTAGGTACAAAATGATGTTCGTACCATTTACCGGTATCGACAACCATAATCGTAACGTTACACTTGGAGCCGCTATAATAGGAAACGCAATCGCTGAAACGTATAGTTGGTTGCTTAGGGTTTTTCGTGAATCTTTTGGTCGTGCTCCTCCGGTTGTCGTGATCGACCAAGACCCAGTCATGAAGAAGGCTATTGAAGATACATGGCCTGAGAGTAGTGTAAGATCCTAAAACACGTTTTGACCCAAACGACACAGCGGAAATATGAACTATAAAATTTCTTCCTTTATAGTTGTTCTAACGTACTTCAAACCATTTAATTCAACTTTCTTTAATTTAAGCCACCTTTTTTTTTCAAAATTGAGATAACTACGTTAACATATGATTACAACCACGTCACCACTTCTCCGTACAATCCATGATCTTTGACTCATCTTCGTCCACGCATGTCCCATGATGATAATGATGATCTGACTAATCTGCGGTCACCAAATACATAACCAACACATTAGTAAAGGGTGACATCTTACAAAATTAAATGAATGTATATAATCAATAACTACATGGTGTTCTAACTATGTTTACTACTCCGTAATTATATCCTTCTAAATTTGTACTTTTCAACGGACTCGCACCTTCGAAAGCCAAACACTTACATACCTGCATTCCTGTTTCATTCTCAATAGAAAATCGGTTAGCAAGACATAATCTCAACGTATTGAAGACCTACATCTCAGCATAAGCGCGTACCATTAATCCACATTCAATATGTTACAACCCGTGTTTTCACTTGTATGTATCCATATACATACATACCTATAGCATACAAATGTCTCACATACAAATATGCATGACATGTACCTACTATGACTCTATACCTAAATACATACATGCCTGTCACGTTCACTTGTTCACATTCAATTACTGTACTTAAATCGTACATTCGCTATTCATCAATAATCACACATGTAAATAAGTTAATCCTTTCATGATTATAACACATTTGCTTAATCCGGGTTTTGATCATACAATTACATAATTGGTTATAGGCATTCACATACGAAACCACGATTATTATGCATATTTCAAGACTCATACTTTCACATGTACTTAACTTTTTACAAGTCTAACACCACTTAAGAGCTTTTAAAAAAAACATCTTACTGGATACCGGGACGGAAACATGATCAATTGGATGCAATAAACAATGATCAAGAATTGGCAAAACCCGTCGTAAGCTACAGCCTGCCTACCGTAGCTTACGGTAGCCACCTTCTGCAAAAGTTAAATCATCTGTCGTAAGCTACGGCCAGCTGCTGCTGATTTTGGGTTTGCAGCTTATTTGACCCGTTTTAATCCCGCTCGATCATGCCTATTCCAATTCGCTTCAAATTAAACATGTAACATCTAAACGAGGTCCCGTTTCTCTTTACACTTTCATAGTCCCATTTTAACAATAAATTCTATATTTACATAAGCCCAAACATGCTTTAGTTCTGCCATTTAAGCGATAAATCTTACTCCTTAAATTTGCCTCGTTCGGTTTTTATCCTACAACGTCCGATTTAGTTGACCGTTATCAACCCAATACCATCAAATTCATCTTAGTACTTCCATTGATTTTTACATTCCTACAAGCCTCTCAACAATTAACATATAACAATTTCCTTTAAATACTAAAGAGTGATTCTGGAAATCACTTACCTTAAGCGTCCGTTTCGTACTTGCTTCCTCGCATCCTTTCTGTTAGCCTTCCATGCTTCTACCCACCTTGACATGATCCTATACCTTCATGTCATTATGCTTTCAATATTATTAACATATACACACATTCTAAATTACATTCATTTCACATTCATATCCTATATCCACTTACTTTTCGGTTAAATCAAGACACATTCTAAATTACATTCATATTACTTTCACCTTGTCATTTCAACATATTCTAACATGATTGCTTGCTAGTGAGTTCGAGTATCTCATAACTAACACAATTTTACTTATTGAATTACATCAAGCATACATTTAAACACATGGCGGACATACCACGCACTAAGCTCCTAGTACAAGCTTTTAATGCACATATTCAACCAATTTCATATGAAAATCATAGATTACATCGTATCTTACATTCCATTTATGTTCATCAAGTAGTTACAAGCAAATTCACTTACAATCATCTACTAGACATTTTATCAAACAATTGGCGTACGAACCATATCTAAGGCACAATGTACAAGTAATTTATGCCTACCTTCCTTGTTCACAACATCAAGCATCATGAACATTTTTCTAGTCGTAGATTGCACATGCAATACCATTAGACCATCCGTAGAACACCATCAACTTCCTAATTTTCGTACAAGAAATTTGTTATAAACTGTTTGTTTTCAAAACTTTAGTTCCCGACCTCTGATCAGAATTTCCTTTGGTGGTATTAAAGATTCATATGTCAAAAAGCTACAGTCAAAATTTCAGCTCAATCCAACGGTCGGATCTTCGGGGAAACTCGATTATACTAAGCTGTATTTTAACTAAAACGAGAATACGAACTGCTAGGAAAATGGGTTTCCAAATCACACTTAAACAGCTCTATTTCTTATTTCCACCGTTCAAAATGATCATCTATATGTTGTATACCATGTGTAAAAAATCAAGACGTTTCAACGGTCGGATTTCGCGGATCGTTTGGTTCTTTGTAACTGGGTTATTAGATAACATTCTGGACAGATTTGATTTATATGATTTTAATGACTTTAAGCAAGGATTTAAAGAAATCGGAGCTTACCATTAGATTCATAGCATCGACAATTGGTTCCAGGTTGTAACCCACAACTCCGACCACCTCCGGCCACCACCGGCCACCGTGAATCGCCGCTAACCGCCACCGCCGGCCACCCCTCTTTCTCTAGTTCTCACTCTCTCTCTTATTTCTCTCTTTAACTTGAGAGAAAAATCTGCCTAAATGAGCCATAAGGGGCTTTATATATATTGAACTTTTGGATATTTACATAATCCTCCCCTCATGTTTGCTTTTTACAACAATGCCCCGTCAAGTTATGGCGAGTCACAATATGAGGTAACCGCATATCACTGAACCGAGCCCATCATATTTATCGACATATATTAGTAAAATACATTTCGTTACAATATGCTGATACTCAACAAATTATTTTTCCCTTATAAATAATTCACAATGAATTATAAAGTAATATTGTATAACTTCATCTAAAATGGTAACAATACTAATGTGCTCTCATATCTCTTTAATTACATAACACGAATTAATCTCATTTACGCATTTTGGGGTGTTACAAGTAGGCATAGGTTATGCATGTGGCATATAAGGACAAGTTTACTGTTAAGGTGTTTTTGCTTATTCAATCTATTAAGATTTTTCATGTTGTTGTGTTGTCTTTATTTTGTTTTCAATGGTATTTTAGGTTGGCCCTACAATTTACAATAGTACAGATTTCAAGAAGAGGTTGTGTTCCATTGTGTGGACCGATTCTATACTACCCGAGAAGTTTGAAAGCGAATGGTGTACCATAATGAATGATTTTAATCTTTCTGAGCATGAATGGTTACATTCTATTTATCAGATCAGGGGTAGTTGGATACCGGCGTATTATCGTGACGATTACATGTCTGGGCTCATGCGTACATCATCTCATTCAGAGAGTGAGAACCATTTTTTGGACAGTTTTGCAACCCGGAGTGTACCCTTGTTGAATTTTTAGGGCATTTTGATTGTGAAATTGAAGCTCAAAGACATGAGCATAGGAAGAACGACCATGACACTAGAAACACGATTGCTGACATATGGGCTGTAGACTTTGTTTTGGAGGAGAAGGCCACGAGGTTATACACACGCACTATTTTTTTTATTTCCAATTGGAGATACAAAATGGTATTCATAGATGTGCTATTGGAAAGTGAGAAACTATTGATGACTTCGTTAAATTTTTGTGAAGGATTTGGAACAACCATGCACCACTTTCTTCGAGGTATACAATAGACTTTATTTTTGTTGGTTTTGTTTACATTTTACTTTAAATATACTTGGCTCCGACACATGAATTAGTATGGTGTCATTTGCTTAATCGCTTTTTTGTAAGAATTTATATGTTTTTTGTTGTGCCTCATAGGTAATGGTGCGGGAGGCCAACATGACTATATATTGTACATGCAAAAGATTCGAACAGTTTGGGTTGTTGCACTCACACATATTTTGTGTGCTTAGGATGCTTGACGTGATGGAATTCCCTCAACGATATAAACTTAGACGTTGGATGAGGGAGGCTGTTACCAATAGCTCTCCTGGTGTTAATTTAGGTATGAATGAGGACGAAGATCGGTATAACAAAGTAAACCGGGTTATACGTGAGATAACACAATATACAGAGTCAGTTATAAACAAGCTTGTTACCAATTTCGATGCATTGTGCTTATTTAGGGATCATGTGGTTAAATTTTTCGATTCAGCTGACGAGGCCGTCGGGAATGCACCTCGTAAGAGTCGTAGGGAAAGGTTTGCTGAAATAACTGGCAATACACAACCATCTACAGTTACTGCTCGTGTCCCCGTTGGAACTAGATATAAAGGTATGGGTAAGCCGAAACGGATGAAGTCTAAACGTGAAATTGTAAGAAGCCAAACGGGTAATAAGAGATGTCGTTGTCAAAATTGCTTTTGGTACGGTCATAACAGACGTACCTGTAAACACCCTAAAAGGAAAGAAGAAGATGCTAGTTCTGAGGAAGACGGGGGAAGAAGTGGTTGAATCTGACGAGGATGAAGCTGACGATTGGGGAGTGTTGGATAAGTTATTTTTTGTGTTTGTACAAAGTGGTTTTCGGTTGAATGTTTATACTTCAATTTTTAAGTTTAAACGTTATACACTTGTTTAGTTTATGCCGTGATGAGTTTTTTTTACGGGCGAATTTTCAAAAGGGTACATATTGCATCTTGGTATAACAATGTTTTTTTGTTAATGTTTCCAAATGCTTTGTGTTTTTTATATATCGTATGGTGTTTTGTCAATTGGTTATTATGTTGTTTCTTTTATTTTAAAGAGAGGTTTAGACAATTGAATAGGTTTATGCCATGAGTTATAACAATTTATATGGTTTTGTTATCTTGTCGTATTTGTAACAGTGTTTTGTTTTCAAGCATATATTTCGTGATATTCGCTAATTCCGTCTGACATGAACGATATAAAACTAGTTTATTGTAGCAAAATATTAGAGAAAGTAAACCAAAAGAAAAATAATAACAAAACACAAAAGAAATGATCAAATGTCACACCATTTTTTCTTACCCGAAAAAACCCCATAAAATGTTCATACGTCACACAATTGTTTAGAGCAACCAAATTGAAAATGTACCAACTGGATTAACTTATTTGAAACCTACATTATACCTTCCAACCTGCGACAAATTATTTGTATTGCATTTTCCTCGAGCTTCACTCTTTCGTCCTCATCCAAACAAGCAAACTCTCTAACTTGTGTCTCTACAACCCCTCGTACTGAGTTCACCTCACTAAGAAGCATTTTTGATACATACTTCTCGCGGAGATCGGTGATTTCCCTTCTTTGATTATCTAAGACTTCCCCTTTTGCGTTCCTCTCTGATGATAGTCCACATTTCCAATATTTCATGCTTGTTCTTATATAAGTTAAAAGACATGTGTTTTCGTAAGCAGATACAATCATGCGCATCTACAGGTATGTTTCTCAATTTACGGGGGAACCTTTAGCTTACCGTTGTAGGTCTCCATATGCCGCATTAAGAAAATACCGCAGTCGGTACCGTTAAACAGAGTCTGCCATGGGAATTCCATTCTTACGGGTTTGGTAACTCTTAGTTTATCAGCTACCACTGGCTGTATACGGCTAAGGGACCCACAAAAGGCACTTATCGGTAATACATTATTGTTCTTTTTTTTTCAATATATAAATATAGTTATGTATATATCTGAGTTGTACGAAACATTTTTTCGACCGTCCCGCCGTATCTTTCTTCTAAACCAGCTTCACCCTCTATGTTGTCGATGATTATTATTTGGGTCGTTGACAAGTTGAAAAAAAGCAGAAAGTAGTGCTCCCCATTCAAGATAGTGATGTACACCCTCTGGAAACCTTTAAATGTCTTTTGTTCCGTACCGTCTAGTACATACTTCATGTTCTCTGCAAATCTTGATATCCGGTCTTTTTCTGGTAAGTCGAACTCTTTTTCAAGCTGCATATGTTTAATTAAAAAAAAATAAAGTTAGACGATATGGTGTTATTACAGATCCAAAACAAATTTTTCACTATGTTATTACAGCTCCAATAACCGAGTTTACATACGTTTATAACAGAATAACACCATTAGAGAATTTAGGCTTCATCTAAAGGGAGTCATATAATTTAAACAATATGCAGGCCTAGGACTGTCTTACCAATGATTCAACTATTTCATGTCCATTATGCTATAAAACTGATAACCTCGAAACTGACGAAATGCAAAGTTTTTTTCACATGTCCAATCCGTGTTTCAAGAGAATTCTTTCGGACTTTCATTTAACCTGATCTTAAAATGAGATACTATCATACAGTATAAAGTGAACTACTCTAAAGAGATAGGTACACATGTTTACAAGCAAACCAACTGAATCATATTGCAGAAAACTTAGGTAACAGAAGAAACTAAATTGCAATGATTAAAAACCATATTTCGAATCATAGATATATAGTCAAAATTTTGTTTAAAAATATTTAATCATAAGCACTGGATTGTGCAATAATCATATAAAATACAATCATAAACGTAGTCAGGTGTGCCTCATGTAGTTCTTGTTCAAAATAAGGGTAGGTAAAAGGGTTATATGTAAAAGCAACATAATAAATACAAATATTATGAAAGGTTTACTTGATAAACAAACGAAATATATGTAGTTTATGGTTGTCAATAAACAGCTTCACTTTTAACAGAACACACCCACCAAGTATATACGCAGACACACAAACACCAAAACAGTAGTACAATCAACACCATAATCAATAAAGAACACATACCAACATTCCAGCGTTGCAGAACAACTTTGGGGCTGTTCCCATCTTCCTCATTCTCTCCTCGTAGTTCAAGACTACAGCCCATGCACTGATGACATCAATATGTACCGTGACACCCGGTACCATCGATTCGAACGGTGCCCTCATCACCGAAAGTTGACCATTATTGCTGAAAATTATATCCCTACAACACGAGAGACTTATTTAAATAAATAATGTTAATGAATAAGTATAATTGTACGATGGATACGTACCACGCGTTACGCACCCCGCAGAAAATACACCGTGCTATGACCTCTTCGTACTTCTCTCGCCCGGCCCGCAACGAAACTACGCGGCTGACATATGGCGACCGTAGTGTTGGCGACAAAATTATTGTCCTCTTGGGGCGTGGTGCTTTTTCGTGCATCGCAGATCGACCCCCCTCAACACTTTCATCATGATCCCAAACACTGTCAAGTTTTTTTGACAGGTTCACTGCCTCAAGCCCTGACACATTGAACCGGGTTTGTGGTGTCTTTGCTGTATCCACCGCGTCTATCACTGCCTCTACCTCTGCCATAAATGATGACGTCATTGGTGAAAAGGGAGATTTTTTTTGACATAGTTTCATGATTTCTCGTATTTGGAGTAGTGTTACTACTGGTTAATTTTACACTACCTTCATGACGGTTGACATCTTGCGTGCTCGCCTCATCCGCTTGTAGGGATATTTCAACTTCATTCTATTCCATGTCAATGCTTTTTCCTTCAATTTCTCACTTTTTGGATATAATGAACACGATTCCGTAATCGTATCATTGATGCTACGTACGCATCCTTCAAAATCACGGAACAACTTATCCAAAAGGTTGCATTTATCCTGTTTCAAAATCCGGTTAAACAACATATTTGGTAAAACAATATATATTGTTTCAGTCTATTTACAACTTATTGTTTATTTACCTCATCAGATTCTCTTCCAGATGCGGATGTGGGCGATTGTGTGTCTCCGTACTGCGACACCATCGGCACACGAAACGCTCCATCTGGACCTACAAGCATGGCACACGTTTGGGTGTCAGTTTGCGTCAGAAAGTAGTCCGCACAATGCTTGTATATACCAAGGTGTGCGTCATCATCTTCATCTTCTGTAGTACCTTTATTCACATTTTTCTTTTCTCTTCCATTGATCTCCTCCGATCCACGTTTCCTTTTTTCTCCCTTTCTTGCTGAATCAACATCCTCACTTGATATCTTTTTACGTTCCATCTCTGAAGCCAACTCCTCAAACAAGTCATCAGTTGCTAATCCAATCAGAGCCAAACTATGTGTTGCAGGTATCTTTTTTTCTCTATTGCATAGGCCATCTGTCAAGTTTCATGGAAAGAGGTTTAGTACAGTTTTCTACAAACTTTAAATGCATGATTTCTTATTGTTTATGTTTTATTTAGTATTAACTTACCATCAGTAAAAGATTGGGCCCCTGAAATGATCCTCGTCACCGTGCCATGATCTCTTCATGCGGTTTAGGCACGCAACCATGTAAGCACACCAATCAAAACTTGATATTTTAACTTCTGGCTTTATGCACGGAAGATACCGGACATTTAACGACTTGTTGCTCGTCGTTTCTCCCAGAAATGAAAAGTATACAACTATGAATTCAGAACTAATAACCATTCGTAGTCGTCTATACTTAATATATGCATCATCAGCTGCAATGGAGACAGTCTTTTTCTTTCTACATCTTTAAATTGATCCCTAAATTCCTTCATAACTTCATCCCTCCTCTTGCTTGCCTTCGTCCGTTCAACCAGCACATTTTCCCCACGAGGCAGCTTGAATATGCGGTATACAAGGTCTGCAGTAATGGGTATCAGCCTGTTGTTTCCTACATTCAAGACGCATGCATCTGGGTCGTAATTTGTGACCAACCAGTGCGCGATTGCGGTAGGGACACCAGTAACCTGAAAGTTGAAAATTGAGCCAAATCCGATCTCGTAAACCTTCTCTCGTTGCTTCGCACTCAAACCACCTGTTAGATTCAACAAATTATCGATTGAAACTTTTGGCCTAATTTTTGTTCCAGTATAGGGCTTGTAAGGTTGTGATTGTATTTGCCATTTTGGTTGAATCGGCGATCTTTTGGCTAGCGACTTCTTCCGTTTTCCTGGTGGGGTGTCAACAAAGTCATCGTCTGGGTCTGACGATGGCTTTGAAATCACCTAATCAGGCTTCTTTGTGGTTAACTTTGAATAAAACAAAGATACTATTAATAATACCGCACAGTATAGAAATTTAGTTCAATATAATTTTCAACGAAAAAATGAATACCGTTTGTGTTAGTTCCTGCAACCAACCATCTTGCAGTTGATTTGAACTGCTTCCCTGGCGGGGGCACTACTGTTGTTGTTTTAGGTGCTTGTTGTGTCGGCACTTCTTTGTTTTGATTTGTAATATCACTAATACGCCCAGGTTTATGAGCACGCACATGTGTACCAACTAAATTCAAGTATTATCAGTTATCTTGTATCTTTCAATCGTTAAAACAGGTGCGCGACATTTATTTGCAATGCAAGTACCTTGTTTCTCGTATTCCTCTCCATCTGAATCCGAACACACGACAACAGTTTCTTTTGTGTTCTTGTATTTTGAGCGGTACATTTTAGTACGGAGACGCTGGCTTTTCCTAACTACATAGCACACACGTGCAACAAATGTATTATAACCCTAGTTGTTACAACAAATGTATTATACCAAATGTATATATATAAACCAAGCTATTGAAACAAATGTGCTATAACACCAGGTATGAGACCAAATCAGGATTAAAACAAAAATAAAAGAACTCATTGAAGACAACTCACCGCAGTGTTTGTTGAATGACTACAACTCACTAAATAACACCCTAACAGGTAAGCTATAACAGGAACAGCCGCAAAAACCAAAACCCCACCCAAACAGACAAACACCAACTAAAGGAATGCAGTTTTGTTTGAATGGACACAAAAAACAGCATAACTCATTGAATACGATGTATTTTTTTGTTTCAATGAATACAACTTATTTTACGAACCCCATAGACGGTAAATAACACCAAAAAACAGAGTAACTACTCGAAAACACCACATCAGTATTTGATGAATGCATACACCTCATTAAATAACTCCCTAACAGTAATCTCTAACAGACAAACCCTAAGTATTAGAATGCAGCAAACTCACTGAAGACACCCCACATAAGTGTTGTTGAAGGAATACAACTAATTAAATAACACCATAATATATTAAAAAACACCACAATATACGTTAAACACTATCACAGTTTATGAAAAAGCTCTACAGTATCTGTAAAACACCATAACTTATAATACTTTCAAATAAGTTGTGAACCATGTGTTTGAAGACTAATCAGAAATAACACCATTTATTGTAAATAACACCCTAATATGTAAACCCAAACAGAAACAAAAACCAAACTAACAATTTATAAAAACACCACAAACACTTAAAAACACCAAAACATACAATATTCTCAAATAAGTTGTAAACCATGAGTTTGCATACTTCAGAAATAACACCATTGATTTTTTATAACACCCTAATATGTAAACCCTAACAGAAACCAAAACCCATACTAACAATTTACAAAAACACCACAAACTCTTGAAGACACCATAGCATTTAATCCCTAAATCATAAAATGCAGTTTTGGTTTTTTTATGAATATGACTTAAATCGAACTCCATTGATAAAAATAAAAATAAAAACTTAATAAGTCATTGAAAAACACCAGAATAATTTCATTTGGTTGAAATTAAGCAACTTATCGAAAACCCTAATCATACCAACCAAAGGAATCAGCAATAACACAATAAAATGTTTCAATACAACTAAAAACACCTTGCTTTCGTTTCACATTACATACCTGGATGTGATTTTGTAGGTTTCCCCATGGACATAGTCTGCGCCTTCGTCTCCTTCTTCCAGTCGCCCAGATTTCGTTCCTCAATTTTCTTCATTTAGTGCAGAGTGATTTTGCGATTACAACTGCTATTGAAGATTGTTTCCTGAATAAGCTCCCAAATTGTAGAAGTTTTGATTGTGATTGTTGGGGAGACGATACGGTTTCTCTTTTGAATTAGGTTAAAATGTCTAAAACACCCCTGAATGCTCCAATCAGTTTTAATTGTTTGACACTTTACTCTTCTCACACTTTTAAATTTTCTCACAATAACCTCACCCTATATATATATATATATCCTAATTTTTCATGAGATTTTGTGTTTAGTAGTGTACAAACTAAAATAAACTATATATACATGCATATATGGAAGTGGGATCTAAAGAAAACGCCTCAAAGTTAAAAACGGTGAGAACAATTCTTAGCTACAATATCTTAGTGATTTGTTGTTGAGATTGGCGCAATGGGATATTTGTAAATATTGGGGTCGTAGAACTATTAGGAGTGGTAAAATAAGAAGATCCTAACAACGGTGCACATGCTAATCACATGTCATTTCCCCAAATATTTAAACGTCTGTAACTTTTTTAAACATGATTATTCAAAAAAATACACCATAAAATCCAACGTTTTTTATCTTTTCATCGAGTATACGATTGATATACTTTTAAAAAAACATGAACTGGGTTTTTTATGGCGTTTTCAACTTTGTGTTTTTATAGCGTTTTCAACTAGTTTTCTCATTGTGTTTTCTGACATGAGTGCTTTTATGGCGTTTTCATCTGGGTTTTTCATGATGTTTATTTGAACTGGATGTTTTATGGCATTTTCAACTGAGTACTTTCATGGCGTTTTTCTGAATTAGGTGTTTTTATGGCGTTTTTATTTTGGACACCCAGTTCATGTCATTTTTTTAATTTAAAAAATATAGCAATAGTATACTTATTGAAAAGATAATAAAACACTCGATTTTATAGTGTAATTTTTTTTACAAAAATAATCACGTATAAAAAAGTTACGGGAGTTTAAAAAAGATGGTGAAATGTGCATGCAACTTGAATGTGCATGATCTTTTGCATGTGAATGGCATGTGCATGGGCTTTTTGACAATATTTCCCTCAGTGTAGGTTAGCATCAACGCCACATGTCAACACCAAAATCGTTCTCACTGTTTTCACACTTTTAACGACTTTTGGGCGTTTTCTCCAGATCCTGCCACTGAAATATTGAACATTAGAAAGATAAAATGATCATCAAGTAGTTGCACGGACGATCCATGACGAACGTGAATCTTTTTTCAACCTTATGTCCAACATTAATCAAACGATGTTTAAGCAGCGCGACCACGATCACATGTACGTACGAACCATCATGTGACCCATACCTTTTACCGATAACTTTTCAAGATTTAATTTAACGTTCAAAGAAGTCAAGTCATCTACAAATTGCATAAGGGTCCTAGCGGCACTATCCTCATTGCCCTCAAGTACCTTCATTCCCCCAACCAATCAAACATGATGTGTTCTATATAACAAGTGGTTTTTGTGTGTAAATTCCCCATATTTGTATTTGTTTACCACAATCTGATATGAATAGATAGTTGATGTAAAAAGGTTAGTGATTTG
This sequence comes from Scalesia atractyloides, assembly GCA_947069175.1. Classification (NCBI taxonomy): domain Eukaryota; kingdom Viridiplantae; phylum Streptophyta; class Magnoliopsida; order Asterales; family Asteraceae; genus Scalesia; species Scalesia atractyloides. The sequence continues at coordinate 21,573,226 of CAMTDV010000027.1, forward strand.
CATGTTTTTACGAAAAAGGAGAAGATTTGGACGAAATAAAGCATCAATGAGTGAAAATGGGAGAATTATATGAGAAACAAACTGGGTACGACCCGCACGTACATTAGAAGGTATGACCCGTACTAGCAGCTGACATAATGATGACAAGAAACCCTTATGGTGGCCCAATCAACAAGGGTATGACTCGTACGCATTAAGAGGGATACGGGTCGTATGCCGACTGAAAGCCCTAAAATTTTGCCTATAAATACCTTACGTCGTGGAAACCTTAAAAAGAGACTTTTGACATGTGTAACGAACAAAAAGGCTACTAAGAGGCTGTTTGGAGGAGAAACCAGCGAAAAGACGTGAAGATTAAGGATCTAACCTTGTGGATATTGATTGCTGTGTCCTTTGTTTTTTCTTGTCTTTAAACATTTTTATAATTGTTCAGATGCGATGATCTATTGAATGATCTGATGATTTGATGTTTGATTTGCGTATGTAGTATGATTTCCGTAGTGTGTAACGAATTTAATCTTATGATGTATACGAATGCATGTTGCGTATTGATTGTTATGCTGAGTTGTGTGGTTGAGTCAGTCTTTTTATGAGGCTATGCATGCTAGATCTGATATATTTTCTCTCTGGGTTATACTGAGGTCCATTAATCTAAGGTTTGAGACCCTAACATGTAATAGACAACTTAATAACATAACTTGTAAAACGTGTGAGCTACCTACGAGAAGGATCCAATTAAAAGGATTTGAAATCTAGTTAGGGTTTTCTATTTGGTTAACTTAACTAGTTTGTAAGTTACAATGTTTGTTGATTATAACATTTCTAATTTTCACGCTAAGTCGATGGCGTGTTGCAAAACACATATGTTTTTTCTGTATATTGTATACGTTTTAAGTCAGTTATGTAGTTGTTTTTAGCTTGTACTTAGTTGTGGGTGTTTTTGCAGGTGTTCGTGTGCAAAAAGAGCGAAATCGAGGAAGAAACGGGCACACGGGAAGAGGCATGAGTAAATGAAAAAACAAGGATCTGATGTTCTTAAAGTGTCGCGAAGAACTAGTGTTAAATCTGGCCTGTGACTATTTTAGATCTCGCCACGCGAAAACCAGAGGAAAAGTCCTCGTGACACACGAGGGCCGTTGGAATCGTGAAAAACCCTAATTCGATGTTTAAATTCGCTTTTGCCCAATCTATTTGTGATAACCTACTTCCAGATGAAAAAGAGAGCACTTTGGGGCGATATCAAGATAGAGAAGGCATTTGGGATCAATAATCATTGCTAGAGATCAAGGATCGAGTACTTTTGCCACTTGTTAGTTATGTGTTTTGAAACCTATTGTTTATTCAGAATTCTAGACTTCATGTTTTTGAATCTTTTGACTTGTTTTCTGATTTCAACCATAATTGTTGGCTAGATCTTTATACTACTTAGGTTTATGATGAATATTTGTAGAATTTTGGTGATTTATTGCTTCTGTATTCTTTTGAATGGATTAATGCTAAAGTAATGTGTTGCAAAACACATGTGTTTATCATGTATATTTTGTTTATTTAGTATATTTGATTAGTTGGTGAATATCTTGGGGGTAAATGAGCTGGAAACGAGCTAAAGAGATGAAGAAACGAAGAACTGGGAACCAAGGAAGAAGTTCGAGGGACTTAAATGAAAATTTGAGAGAAAAGACCCCTTCGTGTCACGCAAAGGGGGATGACATAGGTTGTCGCGCGATGCGACAAGGTGAAAAGTTCAAGTTAATTATACAATTGCCACCGCATCAGAATTATAATATCATGCCCTCGTGTCACATGAGAGGGGAAGACAAAAGTTGTTGCGTGACACGACGGCGGCCATTATCGGGAAAAAATGATTAAGTCGGTTTTTGGCCAAACCCGCAGGGGTACCCGTGATACGCCCCATGCACCCTAATCATCAAAGGCAACGAGGATTTGGAATAAAGTATTATCACTAATAAATATATTTATAAACCAAAAGTAATTGTAAGAAACACAAAAAATTATAACTGTACACCTTTTATAAAAATGCGTTTATAAATTTCATTTGTTAAATGTGGAATGATATATTCCCTAAGAAGAAGTATTTCAAAATCCAGATGGTCAAACCATGGTGGATTACACATTTACACAAATGAGTGAGGCAATGCTCTAACTAAAGAAGGACACAAAGCCAAACCATAGTCAAAGATGCTTAACATACCAAAGCTTATGTCTCTTTCTTGGTCATCATTATATGTCTTATTTTCACTAAGTTTAAACTTTAAAGCCTTATTATAAAGGCAAAATCATTTTCAGAATGAAAGGTGGACCAGACACTCAACTACAGTTAGATTATAATCAATTTCTAATCCTAAGAGTTTTTGTTAAATTCATTAATTAACATAGTGAGGTAGAATCCTCCTAAGATTATAATCAATTTGTAATATGATTACTACCTTTTAAACCACCATCATCTTTAACGTATCATTATCAACAATAATTTGAGGAAGCAAATGAGAAGAATGTATAATGTTTGTCATTTTCGTTATTATCATAAAATTAAAATGAAAAGGTGTTGAATAAATTCTTTTATCATCTGATCGATATCATATATATTCCAACTAAGATATTATTTTATTGATGTTAAGAAATATCATCTATTTTATTTTTTCCCAATCAAATTCAATATTCATACATACCAAAACGATATACCGGTATAAATTTCTAACACGATACTAAACTGACACGGAATTTACAGGTTTACTTTTGAGTTTAGAATAAATGAGTTTAATTTAATTTCAGGTTCAACTCGCGAACCCCTTTAGCTAAACAGGCCGGGTTCGTGACAACCTAATGAGTTTGTGTGATTGACCTGTTTAACCCATTTATTTATTATTATATATATTAATTAGTGTAATAATTTTATGCCAAAATCTAAAACTTATAAAAGAAATTGGTATAAAATTTTATGGATTAAAATGTACCTATTTTTATATTTTTGTTTGAAAGGCTAATTTATTAGAAAACCCACTCTACATACAACCAAACGACCAAAAAATGGCCCAAACCAACTTTACATATAGGGGTTTTAGAACTTAAAAATTACACCATTGATCCCAATCGAGCAGTTCAATCGTTGACCGATGCTTAACCCATAGATATCCCAATGCTTTCAGTTCTATCATAATATTCCCCACGTCTAGGTTTTTCGACTTGAAAATAACTTCGTTCCTCGTTCTCCATATCAACCAACATGCTAAAAGGATCACTGTTTGTATTAACTGTCGCTTAATTAGGGAAGTATCAGCGCCCAAATGCATGCCAAAGAGATCCTGCAGTGTGAATGCATAAATGGGAGGGATGTTGCACCAAGTTGAGACAGACTGCCATACTACTGCCGCTACATAACACGAGATTAGAATGTGGTCCAATGATTCATCCGATTCACCGCAAAACGGGCAAGCAGAGGAATTGACATGGATACCCCTTTTCAGTAATTCCACCTTTGTTGGGAGATGATTTCTAGCCATACGCCATCCGAATATGTTGACCTTCTTTGGAAGCCACTTATTCAAGGATAACCAAGGCTCTTCGTGCGGTAAAACTGGTTCAACTAGAAGTTTTCTAAGTGTTTTGACCGAAAATCCACCATCATCGCTGATAGTCCACGTCCATTTATCTTCACCATCCTTTCTCTTAACCGTGTTGATAATGTTTATACACTATTCAAGTTCATTAACCTCCACTACACTCTCTGGTTCTCAGCTCCAGCTCCAGCTCCAGTTAAAAGATGACACGGTACCATCAAACAACACCCAGTCGATAACAGAGCATAGTTTTTTGCTTGCTCCAATCTGAATAGGGCCGGGAATAAATCTTTGAAGCACGAATCCCGCCTAACGATCCGTCCAAAACCTTATTGAAACCCCACCCCCTGGTTTACCGATTATAAGATTTCCCAAAGAAATATTTTTGTTCTTTAGATCTTTTTTCTACCTTGTTTATATTACACCATACACCTGATCTTCCAGCTTTAAGAGGTAAAAACTCCAACAATCTGGTTGAGTGATGGAGACCTTGTACCACTCTCCTCCATAATCTATTTGGTTCCGATTTGAATCTCCAACACCATTTGGATAGTAAACTTCAATTAAAGATCCGAACCCCAGTCCACCATGATCCCATTACAATTTGCCATTTCACCCATGTCATTTTGGATTTTTCACCTGTGCCTCCCCAGAAGAAGTTATGTCTCAATTGTTCCACTCTTTCTATTACTGATTTCGGTGCTTTAAATAATGAGTAGTACGTTGGCATGCTATCCAGGACACTTTTAGTCTCCCTCCGTCTGAAAGAGTGGTAGCTTTCCATTCTGAGAGGCGCGCTTCAAATGCATCGATGACCGGGACCAATTTGAAAATTTTCTCATGTTTGCTCCGACCTTGATTCTAAGATACACAAAGGGAAATGTGCCAGCCAGCTTGGCATCTCATCTCGGCTGCCATACCTTCAATCCCTTCCACCAAACAGCGCATTAGCCTCCTAATATTTCTCTCGCATTCGATTGAGACCATTCACCTCCAATAAGAACATCGTCTACAAAAATTAAGTGGCTTATCGACGGACCTCCAAGACCCCACCCCGTTATATACATTTGTATTTTATTACTTGATAGCAGGCTCACTTGGACAACAAACTGAAAGTGCATGAAGCTTTCCGGGCCAACGTGAACATTAATGGGCTTTCCTATATCCGGCCCATTAAAGCAACTTGCACAATAAGTCAAAACAACCTCTAAAACCCTCACTAGATCTCTCTCTCTCTCTAAAACCCATTCTCTCTCTCTAACCCTTCTCTGCAAATTCAACCTACAACAATGGGATCCAATCAAGCAGCAGTCTCCTTTCTCACAAACCTCGCACGCGCCGCCTTCGGCATCGGCACCGCCGCAACCGTCGCCAGCTCCGCCCTCTACACCGTCGATGGTGGCCAACGCGCCGTCCTCTTCGACCGTTTCCGCGGCGTTATCGACGACACCGTCGGCGAAGGTACTCATTTCCTCATTCCATGGCTCCAAACGCCCTATATCTTCGACATCCGCACCAGACCTCACACTTTCTCCTCAATTTCCGGCACAAAAGACCTCCAAATGGTTAACCTAACCCTTAGGGTTTTATCTCGACCTGAGGTTAATAACTTACCGTCGATTTTCAAAACCCTAGGACTTGAGTATGACGAGAAAGTGCTTCCGTCGATCGGAAACGAGGTGTTGAAGGCGGTTGTGGCGCAGTTTAACGCGGATCAGCTGTTGACGGAGCGGCCGCAGGTGTCGGCGTTGGTGCGAGAGAGTTTGATACGGAGAGCGAAGGATTTTAACATTGTGCTTGATGACGTGGCGATTACGCACTTATCGTATGGTGCGGAGTTCTCTAAGGCGGTAGAGCAGAAGCAGGTGGCGCAGCAGGAGGCAGAGAGGTCGAAGTTTGTGGTGGCGAAGGCGGAGCAGGAACGGCGTGCGGCGATTATTAGGGCGGAAGGAGAGAGTGAGAGTGCGAAGCTGATTTCGGATGCGACTGCAGCTGCTGGAATGGGATTGATTGAGTTGAGGAGGATTGAGGCATCTAGGGAGATTTCTTCGACTTTGGCGAGGAGTGGGAATGTTACTTATTTGCCGGGGAGTGGTAGCCAGATGCTTCTTGGGCTTAATCCGGCTCGTTGATGGTATATTGTTGTTCTAACTTTGTGTTGTTTTGGTTTTGTTTTGCATAATAGACTTGAATAATTGCGCGAATGTTTCCAGTATTAGTTATTTGTTTGGTAGTTTGTTATGGTTATGTTTTAAAATTGTATTGTGAGCCTGATCACTTGTTTAAATGTTTGAATGCTAAACGACTGCGTCAGTCGTGTTTTCATTTGAATGATCTTTGTCTAGGTTTCTTATTAGTTGTAGGCAACATATACACCTATAAGACATGTTCATTTTAGAACCAATAATACGTTGAGTCGTGAGAACAGTGTAATGCATTGTAGCTATTGTTTTGAATGTGATACACAAGTTTGTTAGTTTGTTGTGGTAATATTCCAAAATTGGATTGTGAGCCTGATCACTTTTTTAAATGTTTGAGTGTTAAATGACCGCATCAATTATGTTTTCATTTGAATGTGCTTTGTGTAGGTTTTTTAATAGCTGTAGGGAACAAATACGACTATAAGACATGGGTATTTCCAGTGGGGAAGCTTGAGATTTCCGACCAGGGGGTCGAAAACGTATATACCACAAATTTCTATAAAACCGGGGGTCAAAAAGGTATATACTCAAAATTTATTATATGAAAACTACATACTCTCCACTAATGAGCGAAAAGTTCGGGGGGGTCGGCCGCCCCCTCCCGCCCTCACAAAGCTACGCCCTTGGTTATTTCAGAACCAATAACATGTTGAGCCACGAGAACAACATAATGCATTGTACCCCTGTTGCTTTGAATGTGATACACAAGTTTGTTAGTTTGTTATGGTTGTATTCTAAAATTGTATCGTGAGCCTGATCACTCATTCACTTGTTCGAGTGCTAAATGACTGCAACAATCTAGGTTGCTTATTAGTTGTAGGCAACAGATACAGCTATGAGACATGTTTCTTTTTAGAACCAATAATATGTTGAGCAGCAAAAACAGCATAAAGCATTGTATTTATTGCTTTGAAAGTGATACGCAAGACTTTTATGTAATGTAACCACTTGTGATAGTTTGATACAAGTGTATTATGCGGTTTCCAACATATTATTGGTTCTAATTCTGACCATACACCTTTTTGGTTTTCTTCTGCACTAAATATTTAGATAATGCACAACAGATTTGAATTATTGCTTATATGTTTCCATTCTTAGTTGTTTGTTTTGTAATTTGTTATGGTTATATTTTAAAATTGTATTGTAAGCCCGATCTCATTTAAAATATTCGAGTGCTTTGTAAGCCCAATCAATTATATAAAATATTCAAGGGCTAAATGACTTCATCAATCATGTTTTCATTGAATGTGCTTAATCTAGGTTCTTAATTGTTGTAGGCAACACATACAACAATAAGACATGTTCATTTCAGAAGTCAGAATCAATAATGCATTAAGCCGTGAGAACAGCATAACGCATTGTGCTTATTGCTTTGAATGTGATATGCAAGACTGTTATGTAACCGACTGTGTTTCTTGTTTCCATACCTCTAATTATCTTTCATGCACTACATACAAGTTTATTATGCAGTTCTCAACGTATTATTGGTTGTGTGATTCAGCATAAAGTTGAACATCTTATAGTGTGTTATTGCTTGTTATGGAGTCACTTTTGACTGTTTGATTCTATCGCAAGCCTGTAAATTATTCTAACTTTATACCTCTTTTTGGTGGTTTTCTTCTGTACTATATATCTGGAATCTGGATAAAGCGTATATGTTTCCGATATTAGTTGTTTGTGATATCTAACTATTCTGATACCACACAAAGTTCATTTTGCTTGATATCGTGGTTCTTTGGACTGTTTTATTCAATTGCAGCATTGTTATGATGTTGATTCTTGGTGACTTAAGTTTCCTATGTATTTGTGATTTGTGAATGGCTTCTGTAGATCCTATGCATGAATTTATCTCATTTGTTACTGAATTTTTATGCTCGCAGGACTGGTTGGCTTCAAAGGAAATTGCATTCTATCATTTTCTTACAACATTTAGCTAAGTTGGAAATATGAAGACACATGCTGCTTAGAGAATAATTGTAACAGCTTTTGTGACTTGGCAAAACTTCCTCTATGAGCTGGCATTCTGATGTAGAGTAGAAACGATAAGTAAGATCAATCACGTTGATTCTACGAATACCCGTGATGAACTTGTCCCAACCCCAAAATTCAACCCAAAGGGAACGAAATTTGAAGTGAAAAACTGTTTTTTCCAAAACTGAAATCTGATCATTATCACCTCATAACCAACATATAAATAGAGTTATAAATTCGAAACGGGCCCCAAAATACACTCGGGCCAAAAACTAAAACAAAACAAAAGTTGGCAAAAAACCCAAAAAAACATAAAAATGAAAAACACTCATAGAAATAAGTCTTTTTTGGGCCGGAACGTCCACCCAAACCGCCTAAGGCCGTTTGCAGCAAAATGGGATTTTTCCTCACGATCGTTTTGACTGGTTGCACGCCCAAAACAGACCCCCGTAGCCCAAGTTAAAGCCATTTTAGTGAAGCCATATTTGTCACGCGATCTTGGGCCTCCAAATATAGCCCGCTCCTCCACACTTGGGCCCGCAATATTCCCCCCGGATAGACAAAATTCGACCTCGAATTACCAACAGGTTCATCATCAGAAGAATCCCCATAATAAGGCAACAAGTGCCTCACATTGAACACATCAGAACAACGAATGTGACTAGGCAGCTTTAGACGATACGCATTCTGGTTGATCTTCTCCACAATTTCAACTGGTCCAATCTTCTTAGCTGATAACTTGTTGTATTCTCCAACGGAAAAACGATCTTTAGTCAAAACAGCCCAAACAAATCACCTTCCTCGAAGTCAACATGCTTACGTCTCTGATCAGCAGCTTGTTTATACTTCGAATTAGCTTGGGTCAAATTATCATAAACAGCCTTATGAACCTCATGTAATCCTTCCACAAAATCTTGAACCCTCTTTGGGACAGGCCCAGAAATAGAAAGTGACATCAAATCAAGTGGTCCCCGGGGCTGACATGAATAAACCACCTGAAACAGGCTAAATCCGGTGCTCCGATTGACAGCATGATTATGGGCAAACTCAGCTTGGCATAACTTTTGATCCCATGCCTTCACATGATCTCCAACCAAACACCTCAGCAAATTACCAAGTAACCGATTAACAACTTCAGTTTGGCCATCAGTTTGGGGGTGATAAGCACTGCTGAAGTTGAGTAGAGTGCCCACCATTTTCCACAAACTACGCCAGAAATGGCTTAGAAATCGAGTATCCCGATCAAACACGATAGAAGAGGGTAGCCCATGCAAACGGTACACATCTCGAAAGAAGAGTTGGGCCACATTAACAGCACCAGTCGTCTTCTTGCAAGGAATAAAATGGACCATCTTAGAAAACCGATCCACCACCACAAAGATAGAATCATTACCCCTCTGAGTACGGGGTAACCCCAACACGAAATCCATACTAATATCAACCCATGGTTGTGAGGGGACAAACAAGGGCATATAAAGGCCTGCATTAGTAGCTGTGCCCTTTGAAACCTGACAAACACGACACATTTTCACATAACGGTCCACCTCTTTCCTCATAGTAGGCCAAAAATAAGAACCTGCAACCAGTTGTAAAGTACGATCACGACCAACATGCCCTTCATCATGTAACTCCCTAATAATCTGCAAGCGAAGACTAGAATTAGGGATACATAGGTGATTCCCCTTGAACAGAAACCTTCATGTAATAGAAAGTCTGACTTTTTCCCAGCACCCACATCCTGCAAAATGATTGAGAAAAATGGGTCAGTGGCCAACTACTCACGAATGACCTCTAGACCCGGCACAACAACCTTCATGGATACAAGCAGATTACTCCTCCTGCTTAGGGCATCAGCAACCCTATTTGAAACACCAGTCTTGTGCTTGACCACAAAAGTAAACTTCTCAAGAAATGCCAACCATCGCCCATGCTTATGAGATACCTTGTCTTGAGTACGAATATGCCTTAGGGAATCATGATCAGTGAATAAAACAAACTCTTTATGAAACAAATAATGACGTCAGTGCTTTATAGCTTGGACCACTGCATAAAACTCCAGATCATAAGTGTTGTGCCTCAACTTTGGCCCAGATAACTTCTCACTAAAATAAGCAACATGCCTACCACCCTGACTGAGAACCCCGCCGATTCCAACATTTGAAGCATCAGTATGAAGTTCAAAAACTTGAGAAAAATCAGGCAATACCAGAATCGGTGCTGAAGTGAGCTTGTCTTTCACAAGTTGAAAAGCCAACTCTGCCTCTTCTGTCCATACAAACGTCTTCCCCTTAATACAATCTGTCACCGGGGCCATAATAGAGCTTAAATGAGGAATGAACCGCCTATAGAATGAAGCAAGCCCATGGAAACTACGAACTTCAGTAATGGTAGTAGGAGTTGGCCAATTTCTAACAGCCTCTACCTTGGATTCATCATCCTGTATCCCATCACCAGAAACAACATACTCCAAGAACAAAACCTTAGGGGTCATGAACACACACTTCTTAATGGCTGCATAGAAACTGTCTCTACGAAGCAAAGTCAAAACCTGCCTCACATGCACAACGTGGTCACTGAAAGAAGCACTATAAATAAGAATGTCGTCAAAATACACAACCACAAATTTCCGAATGAAGGGCCTAAGCAACTGATTCATCACACACATAAAAGTACTAGGTGCGTTTGACAAACCAAATGGCATCAGCAACCACTCATACAACCCTTCACGAGTCTTGAAGGCAGTCTTCCACTCGTCACCCGGCCTAAGACGAATCTGGTAATACTCACTCTTCAAATCTAACTTTGTAAAAATAGTAGCACCACTAATCTGATCAAGCAAATCATCAAGTCGAGGAATAGGAAACCCGTACCTCACAGTAATCTTGTTGATTGCTCGGCTGTCAACACACATACGCCAGGTGCCATCTTTCTTTGGAGTCAACAAAGCAGGAACAACACAAGGGCTCATACTTTCGCGAACATGACCCTTAGAAATCAACTCTTCAACCTGCCTCCGCAACTCCTCATGCTCACTAGGGCTCATTCTGTAATGTGGTCTGTTGGGCAACTGTGACCCAGGCTCCAAGTCAATGTGATGTTGGATGTCACGCAACGGTGGCAATACATCAGGCAACTCATCAGGGAAAACATCAGAAAACTCCTCAAGCAAAGGAAACATAGCATCAGGAATTTCAAATTCCTCAGGCACCGGCTTCCCCATCAACACAAAAACACTATCCCCCTCCTCTAGTTCATCTTGAAACTGGCTAATAGTCAACAGTGCCTGAATATTTCGTGGTTAACTGTCTAGGCTTGGTAGGAACAAGAGTGATCTTCACGCCGCCAAACAGAAAACTATACGTATTAGATCGCCCATTATGCTCTATGTTCCGCTCGTATTCCCAAGGCCTACCCAACAACAAGTGACACGCATCCATAGGGACCACATCACACACAACATATCTTTGTATGTGGACCCAATAGAAATGGAAACAAGGGCTCGCTTAGACACCGAGACCTCTCCATTCTTCTTGAGCCACTGAAGCTTGCAAGGCTTCGGGTGACTCTCTGTCTTCAGAGATAACTTCTGTACCGCCTCTTCAGATATCAAATTATCACAACTTCCAGAATCAATAACGAACATGCATACCTTCCCCAAAATGGTATATGTTGAATGGAAGATATTATGCTTGAGCCAATCATCCCCATCTGCCTTTGGTGTATAACAAGAACGTCTGACCACTAGGTTTACCCCAACATCACCGGACACAAACTCTTCCTCGTATTCAGTTTCTTCATCATACACCGGGGTATTCTCGTATTCTTCATGTTGTTCATCCTCAGACTCGACAAACAGGTGTCGTTTACCAGCCTTTTTACACTCAGCTTGTCGATGGCCCGTTTCACCACAACTGAAACATCACGGACCACTACTACTAGCCCCTTTAGAGGCTGACCCGGTATTGTTACCCCCTGGTCTCTGTTGGCTAGGCCCCCCGCGAGGTGCCCCACCACCCGACTGTACATTCCCCCACTAGGGGCGTTAGAATACGAACCACTCGACCGTCGGTTTTGCTTCTCAAAGGCCAACGCCCGTTGGTGTGCCTCTGCAATGGTCAATGGATCAAAAAGATTCACTGACTCCATGATTTGCACCCTTAAACCCCTAATATACCGAGAAACAAGTTGCTCCTCCGCATCTTAAATATCGTTCCTGGCGATCAACTGGTAAAACTCGGTTGTATAATCATCAACCGACTTAGCCCCCTGCTTTAAGTTCTGCAGACGCTGGTACATCAACCGTTGAAAGTTATGTGGCAGGAAGTTGGACCGCAAGCACTTTCTCATCTTGGTCCATGTCATGATTATCGACTTCCCGAGCCTTTCTCGTGTAAGCTTCAATTGCTGCCACCAGGCAGAAGCCCTACCACGCAATCTGGTAGCAATCAAAGCCACCCGCTTATTCTCAGGAACCTCCTTGTACTCATACACTTCCTCGACAGTGGACAACCAATCGATGAACCCCTCCGGGTTCAAACTAGCCCCATCGAGTTCCGGAATATCAACCCTTATCCCAGAATCCCAACGTCGATTGCCCTCTCCTCGGCCTCCCCTCGGCCGATCCCCCTGATCGCCACCGGAATCCGAACCATCGCCAAACGGATTACTGAAATCCGAACCATACCCATCATTGGGTTGCTGCCTCCTACGATTCATCAAGCCTTCCATCCGGTTAGTCAACTGATCGACCACCTGGTCCAATCGTTGATCCATTCGGGCCATGAGCCGCTGCTCCAACTCCCGTTCATAAACTTCATCGAGTCTGTTTCTTCTCGGAGGCATTTTGAGCCAGGAATTAGGCTCTGATACCAACTGATGTAGAGTAGAAACGATAAGTAAGATCAATCACGTTGATTCTACGAATACCCGTGATGAACTTGTCCCAACCCCAAAATTCAACCCAAAGGGCACGGAATTTGAAGTGAAAAACGGTTTTTTCCAAAACTGAAATCTGATCATTATCACCTCATAACCAACATATAAATAGAATTATAAATTCGAAACGGGCCCCAAAATACACTCGGGCAAAAAACTAAAACAAAACAAAAGTTGGCAAAAAGCCCAAAAAAAAACATAAAAATGAAAAATACTCATAGAAATAAGCCTTTTTTGGGCCCGTACGTCCACCCAAACCGCCTAAGGCCGTTTGCAACAAAATGGGATTTTTTCTCACGATCGTTTTGACTGATCGCACGCCCAAAACGGACCCCCATAGCCCAAGTTAAAGCCATTTTAGTGAAGCCCCATTTGTCACGCGATCTTGGGCCTCCAAATATAACTGACCCGCTCCTCCACACTTGGGCCCGCATCACATTCTTTACATACCAAATGATTGGTGAATTCTGAACTATTTTGTGTTGCATTCTGCTATATGCAGTTTCAGTTTTATCATTTTATTTATTAGTGGTTGTTAGGGATTGGATTGCTTATCTAAACTGATTACCTTGTTCCTCTCCGCTCGCATTTGTCATCATCGCTGATCCCTCATATTTCTGATCTTGAAGGAAATGATAGAAGCTCAGGTTACTAATGTCAAGATTCTTGTGCACCTTTTTAAAACTTAATGATAATGTTTTATAGAGGACATGGAAAAGCACTTAGATTTGTGATTCGCATGTTCTAGTCGTTGCCAGTTTAACGACAGTGGGGAATAGATTATAGTGAATTAGGGAATGCAATTAGAGGAATGCATAGAAAGTATGTCGTTTGTCGAGCCATTATCATGCTAAAATAAGCTTAACAAGCACTTCCTATGCTGAATCAAACCATCTCATTTACTCAAAATTGGGAACAATGCAGAGCATAAACCAAAAACCGAAGTAATTATATTGATTCTAGTTATTCTTCAAAACAATTCCACAACCAGGAAACTGAGTAAATCCGCGTGCAATTGCAATTATATAGTATTGTCCTCCAGCCGCACAGCCATGTCAGCAGCTCAAGACTTGGCCATATGGCGGATCAGGTCAACAACACGATTACTGCAACACGACGACACATATCCAATAATTAACTTATGCCTGGATATATCCACAACAAAACTAATTTAAATTCATGAGCCGTACCTGTATCCCCATTCGTTGTCGTACCAAGAGACAAGTTTTACAAACTTGTTGTTGAGAGCAATGCCAGCCTTTGTATCAAATATGCTAGACCTGAGGTCTCCCACAAAGTCTGTCGACACAACATCATCCTCGGTGTACCCTAGGATTCCCTTCAAACTTCCCTCTGCCTCAGCCCTACACAACATAATATTCCCAACAATATACGAAATAATCATCAAATACTTAAAACATCATTCATATAATCATCAAATTCTTACTTGATAGCAGCCTTGATGTCATCATATGATGCAGGTTTCTCAAGTCTTGCAGTAAGGTCAACCACCGATACATCAACAGTAGGAACACGGAATGCCATCCCTGTAAGTTTCGCGTTGAGGGCAGGAAGGACTTTTCCAACAGCCTTCGAAAGAGGGCAGTTGATTTAGGAAAAGAAGTTATGATATATCTGCAAATAGAACTTCAAAAAACTATACAGCATACCTTAGCAGCTCCAGTGCTGCTGGGAATAATATTAAAAGAAGCAGCTCTTCCACCCCTCCAATCCTTCATTGATGGACCATCAACGGTTTTTTGAGTTGCTGAATATTAAAAAGAAAAAAAGAAAAAAAGTTGGCCTGTATCCAGTTACGTTATAACCTTACGTTAAAAGGGTAGGACGACAATATCCATACCAGTTATCGAGTGAACTGTGGTCATAAGGCCTTCCACAATTCCAAATTTGTCATGAATAACCTATATATTAAAAACAAAAAACTTTTTAACCATTTATCACCACACTCATGGTTTTAAAAAGGGCTAGGCGTTTTTTATGTACGACCAAATAACTTTTATGTACAATTAACATACATCTCTTTTATTTATTAGACTTATCATGTAAGCCATTTCTAATCTCTTTATCGACACGCTTTTTTTATATCAACATCACAAACATGTTCGCAAGTAGTGAATTAAACCTTTGCTAGTGGAGCGAGACAGTTAGTTGTGCAGCTAGCGTTAGAAACGATGGTTATATCCGATTTGTATTCCTTTTCATTAACACCTATCACAAACATAGGAGCATTTGCACTTGGAGCTGAGATCACAACCCTCTTTGCACCTCCCTAATCAACAATAAAATTAGCAATTAAATACATATTTACTTCCTTCACCTGCAATAAACATGCTCAAACTCAACGTTTATGAAATGTTTGCTTGATAAAAAGGTTAATATAAAACATATTAGGACACAACTTGTTTGTAATAAAGCTTATATTTGGTTGTATATAGAGCAACGCCTAAGCTTTTGGGACCTAAACACCTCGTAGTGCCTTGCGTTTTTTATACCTAGCTCACGAGCCTAAACAAGTCTGTTGTTTATATAATTATGTTATATATATGCTCGAAGGATGGAGAAATGGCCTACCTCATCCCGTAAACCTTAACCGGCTTATCTCCAAACAGAAGAGTCTTGTCATCCTTAACTTTGATTTCACCCTTTTTATATTGTCCATGCACACTATCGTACTTATACATGTAGATCTGAAACAACAAAACCAACACAAGTTAAATCCACATACAAATAACACAATGTCTTTACAATATGTAAAGATGGAGAAACCGAGTAACTAACCATGTAGTCGGTAGTAATGAAAGGATCATAAACCGCGACAAGCTCAACATCATCGCTCTGTAGCGCAACTCTAGCCACCAAACGGCCGATTCTTCCAAATCCTGTATGGAACCAAACCAAAATGATCAAACAATTGTACTAAAACGAATCAAATAGGATCGAGTAATGAGGTTTTACCGTTGATTCCGATCTTGATCTTGGCCATGCTTAGTGTTGTATGATGGTGTGACTTGATGTACGTACATATGTGTGTATATATATTGGAAAGTTTAACGGTTGGCAGTTAAATGTGGACAAAGTAGACCGTTAGCTTCGCTCAATATGAAGATTGTTGAGGCATGTTTTTTGGAGATGGGAAGTTTTAGATTAAGTCCTTCAAGTTGTGTTTGTGTTTCACATAAAGCTTTAAGGTTATGTGTTAAAGCATTTGAACCCCCTCAAAATAAATATGATACATTGTAGCTTGTATAAATTCATACTTGTATAAAACATACAGAATAATTAGAAAACACACTTTTGGGTCATAATTAGGGGTTGTAACTTATATGTGAAAGAAGGATTTACTTGATAAAAAAGGGTTGACATCTAAAACAAATGCGAGAAACAAATTCTGGAATTTTATATGGACGTGCTAGTAAGACTAATGTGTTGTACGATTTAGAAAAAAAGATAAGTAAAATTTAATATATATTACATTTTATATCATGATTTTCTTAAAGATGGCCAAAGACAATGTGGGCAAGATCATTAGGAAAGCATAATTATTTATGTGGTTATTAACACTTAAATTATAAAATTTTCTCTAATGATGCAGAATATAACGTTATTGAAGAGTTGAGCCTTGGATTTGACGGCGGACTTAAGAAGCCACTTATAGATGCTTAGGGGTGTAAACGAATCAGGCCAAGCCCGAGCCTTATACTACTCGAGCTCGGCTCGGTTCAAGTCTACTTATTCAGTTATTTGAGCTCGAGTTTGGCTAGTGAGCAAAACCCAAAGCTTGAGAGTAAAACCCAAAGCTTGAGCTTGCTCGAGCTACTTTGAGAACAATCCTAAACGACCTAAAACCTCGGCTCAAGCTCGCTTCGATATCACTTAAATGAGCCAAAGCTTGGTTCGAGCTCGGCTCAACAATGTTATTAGTTTAAATCATATGGGCCTAAGTTGAAACCAACTTGGGCTTTTTAGGATTGGGTTATAATCATCATTATCATTGTCATATATAAAAAAACTAAAATTGTTTGGGCTCGCGAGCCTAAACGAGCTTTATATTTTAGGCTCGAGCTCGGGCTCGTTCGAGCTTTTAACCCAGCCGATCTCGAGTAATCTTGAGCCTCTGGGTTTGTTTACACCCCTATAGACGCTTCACGCCCGGTCATTCCGGATAACGCAGGCATTTCACGCCGGATAACGCAGACATTTCACGCCCAATCATTCCGGATAATGATTGCGTCCTCTATATCACCGCATAACTTATCTAGTTGCACATTGAGCAACAACTCGCATAGCAAAGAGCGTGTAGCGCCTTTTTAAACCAAGGTAGCTCAATAATGATTATATTTAATAGGTTAGTCATCTAGTAGAAAACATAAAAGGACAAAGGAATATGTGAGCCAACCAAACATTCTTTCTTGCTCAAAATACAAACTTATTCTTTTACACCCCAATAAAACTGTTGATCCATCATATTACATTATTGGCATCAAAATATGAGTTTATCACACCCTATAGCTCTTAATACAAAACCATGGTGTATGAATGTTCCGAAACCGGGCCACCAGAAATAACAACACATGCCATGACACTCTCATAATACATCAAATATTATGATATATAGGCAGTCATCAGGTGAATTTACTGATACTCTACAAAGTTGGAGGTATCCATATGTATCCATGAGTCTGAACATAGCCCACGTCTTCAGCCAGCTTATCGGCTGCCTCCGGGCCTCTGCTTCCAGGCTTGTATGCAAGCGATTTCAGTTCACCTCTATCGATTCTGTGCAGAAGAGGTGTAAATATCTCCCAAGCCGCCTGCTCATTCAGTTAACATTATTTTTAGATTTATAGTTTATAGTAGAGATGTCAGTAAGGTTGTTAACGGGTCAAAACAGTTTTTATAGTACATGTAAAAGTAAACTGGGTCGAGTGGAAGCACTTTGTCCTAAAACGGGGTGATTTCATGTATACACTCTAAAAGTTTATGATTTCATATATGTTTTGAGTAATGTCATAGATGCCCTTTTAAAACAATAAAAGTATCATATTTTTCTCAATGTGTGATAAATAAAATGAAATCAATTACTTACAATGGTGTTTTATTGAATAAACAAATGTTGAAATTACTATTCATATTTGGTAAGCAAAGATTTTATGTCATTTACTACAATATAGGCAAGTTTGATATTTTTAGTGTTTTGCAAGGGGGTGTGTGTGTATGAAATTTCCCACTTTTAATAGAATATATACAAAATTAACCCTTTAAAAATTTTGTATAAGAAAATAATGGATAAAAATCTGATTACTAAAACTATAGTTACAATATTAATGATCAGCATTTTGAATAAAAAAAATCAATGAGACTGTACGTCGCGTAAAAAATATGTTTTAGTCAACCTTCAACTAGTTTGACTTGTTATAAAACAAAACATGAATCGACCCGTCCAGAAGTAAATGGATCTAAATTGGATACTCGGAATATAGTTAAGTGGTTAATGCATACATTCAACTCGTCTCTGCGAACGAAATGTTGTTGGTCACCTCTTATCCTGTGAATCCAAACACCAAATTTGTTAAACTTTTAGAAACAAACAATATATAACTTTCTAATTGTGTAGTTTACTGTGTTTATATGCGCATATATTAATGTACTACTAAGATGTATAAGGGAACTAGCTTTTATATAACTAATTTAGCGGTTTGCATATACGCAACTATATACTTACGTGTCAAGAATCAAACGTTCATAAGCCTCAGGAATTATGGTTCCTTGATACCTCTGCCCATACGACAAATCTAATTCACTCTGAACAGTCTTCATTTCAAGCCCCGGTTGCTTGACCTAAATAGAAAATCATGTTAAAGACACTCTGTCAAATGTCTAAAATGCCCTTCAAGTATCTTTGCAAATTAAAATCATCATCCTTTGCAATGACTACAAGGGTATACTTACAGTTAGCTTCATGTACATGGCCTCTGACGGTTGCAGTCTAATGACAAACTCATTTCTGCCTTGTTTTTGACCTGAAGAGTTGTACAAGTATTGTTTTAATATTATAAAAAGCTAAATATAGAAATGTTTTAAAATTACGAAAACCCGATAACATACATTTATATATGTCGCCAGGAACATCCTTAAACTGCACCCGAATTTCCGCCTTTCTTGAATTCAAAGCTTTCCCTGCCTTTATAATAAACGGAACACCTACAACATGCCAAATAGAATTCGTTAGTGAAACTTAATTAAAAGCTTACGTTTATATCATAGTATGGGTACGATTAATAAGCTGCCTCACCTTCCCATCTTTCATTATGGATTCTGAGAACCATGGTTGCAAAGGTTGGAGTGCTTGAATCATCGGGAACCGTTGGATCATCTGTATAGCCTTCATATTGTCCAAGCACAACTTCACTGTCTTCAATTGGAAGAACAGATTGGAGAACCTAAGTCATAGAAGTATCGGTGAGTTAGTTGACTCTTTAACTGGTCAATATGTTATGTGAAAATGAACCAAAGCGTAAGGCTAGAGAAAGTCAAATTATTAACAGGAAAAGTCAAAGTATATACCTTCACTTTCTCATCTCGAACATGCTCCGGCTTTAGAGAAACAGGCTTCTCCATAGCAACTAGGCAAAGGACCTGCAATGCGAGGGGCATTTTAGACATTTGACATAGGATATATAAATTTTGTATTAGAGAATCGTGGTACTAGATAGGGGTGTAAAACGGGCCGTGTTCGCGGGTTAGCGGGTTCAACCCGACCCAAACCTGGAAATTGTATCATGCATATGAACCCGAACACAACTAGAAGATTTGCAGGTTCAACCCGATATTTTTTTTTCAAAAATTATTATATTAAAATTAATTTACTAAAAAAAACACATATGTATATAAGACAATTACGTTTTAATTATAAAATCTTATGCCAATTTCTCTTTTTAAGTTATAATTATGACATAAATACACACCCAATTTAATTTATGACATAAAATATATTGTAAAAATATAAAATATAATATAAATGGTTAGACAGGTCAACCCGCCAACCCGACCTGTTTAACTAAATGGGTTCGCGGGTTCAACCTGAAACTGACCCGAACCTGTTTAGACCAAACCCGCGAGATTTGTGTTAGGTTCTTGTCGTGTTTTCAGGTGGTTTCAGAAATTCACACTCCTAGTACTAGATTAATGCTCACAACATTGATTAATTTTCTCTTACCTGTAATAGATGATTTTGAATGATGTCTCTGATGATTCTGTTATAAGAAAGAACAGACGGAAGTCAACAATTAGTATCATGAGAAGAAAAACGAACGGTTTTAATGGCAACAAAGTGACATCGATAGTCCAGAAAAGATAAAACAATGTCATAGATAACCGTTGATTAAAACATCATAACATATGCATAACAACGAAAATTACCCATATTGATCGAAATATCCTCCACGCCCATCAGTTCCAAAATCCTCTCTAAATACAATCTGGAAAATTCAAAATAAACGAAAAGTAAAAGCATATCAATTAAAATTCAAATTAAATAGTAATAAATTTAAAACCAATATAAAACTAATGAAGTAATAAATTTCACGAAGAACTATCACCTGTATATTAGAGATGTTATCACGGTTCCATAGTGGCAAAAAGAAACGATTTGCGAAACGAAGTACCATCTGCTCATTAATTAATAAAGAATTATTGGAGAAAATTAATTTGACGAGATTTTAAAAGAAAGCTCAGGTATTTTCAGTCCTGTTATTACCAAGTTCTGCACTAACTCTTTTCCCAAATAATGATCAATACGGTAGATTTGTGGTTCATCGAACAATTCTCCTATCTGAGCACTGAGTTCTTCAGCGGAAGCCAAGTCCTTACCGAACGGCTTCTCAACAACAATTCGAGTCCAACCACCAAGGTCCGCTGTAGAAAGAACAGCTTACGTAAATCCAGTTGACACTAATATATCACATGCAACAAAAGCTAAACTTTTATTAAAATTTGGTAAATAACATATTTTTCTCTTATAGGATCCAGAAAGAGGCCAATTAACTTGTAACAGGTCTATACGATATAAGCTACCAATTTATACAGACGGGCGGACCCGAAACCTGACATGAAAGAAACAGGTTTAGGTCGACTAACACGACCCATTTAAAAAAAATGGGTCGGGTTCGGGTTGACCAGTATTAAAAACAGGTCGGGTTCGGGTTGACCCGTTAACCTGTTTAACTAATAATGTTAATTTTGGAACACTATATTATTCACTTGACACACTCATACTCACCATTAAACATGTTGTCGATAACCCGCTTAAAACCCAACAATTCGTATAAATCGTCAACATGTCTGACTAACTTAGAAATACGGGTTAAACGGGTCGTGTTCGTGTTGACCCGAATTTATATGTGTGCAGGTTAAGGTTGAAATCTTTGACACGAATAATAATATGGGTCAGGTTCGGGTTGCACGTTTCAACTCACCAGCCCATCAACCCGACACGCTTGAGACCCTCATGATGCATAAAAAATGTGAAGTCGAAATTAGGATATGGAACGCATACATTTATTCATGCAATAACTTTTTATCATCTTGCAGACGGGTGGATATATAGATGGAGGGAGAGCGAGGTAGAAGAGTCGTCTCGATGATCCTTCTGTACTGTTTTTTGACAGCTCGTACTCGGATATTGCCTTGTCCAACAATCGGAATCCCTCTTCGGTATCGTAAGCACCAGCTACGTATTTGATCTATACAAGCAATCACAAGTGAGAATGTGGCGTAAAACTATTAAAAGAACCTGAACCAAATTAACTGATACTTACCAATTGCAGAAATTGGGTTACGTCTTCCTCATGAGTCTGTTCACAACCTTTGCACGGTGTAAGATATCTGTAATAACAGACTAAAAATACCAGTAAGTACAAACAATTGGGGACCATCGTACATCTGATTGTAGTGAAGATCTGGTTTTCTAAATCCCGTAAACCAAGGAACGAATGAATGAGAATCTCACCCGCGAATGCGATCTCTTAAATCGTTATCCGAAATCTGGGTCCTGGAGTAGCCGAATATATGAACATCATGTGACTGAATAAACCCCAGACGATATAGATGAAACAGTGCAGGGAAAGTCTTCTTCTTCGCAAGATCACCGGAAGCCCCAAGCACGATAATCGAAAGGCATCCGGTTTCCGGCACAAACTCACTCACCGACTCGTTCTTAATCGGAGCTCTTTGTTCAACACACCATTGACCCGATCCCATCTTCACAAATCCCAAATCAAATTTATTTAGCTAAATAAACCTTTACTATGCACATACAAATTTCAAAAAAAGAAAGTCAACACCTTATAGATATCGCTCAAATGATCTAAAAATACAGATCAAGTTTCAATCACTAACAATTAACAGATTTGGCTCAAATGATCTTCACAAATTCCAGATTAAACTTAATTTCACCAACAAACTTATAGAAATGAGACTCTTAACACTTGATAAATTTTGCTTAAATGATCCAAAAAATACAGATTACAAAATTCAATCGAATACAAGCACAATAGATCAATTTTAATTGCTAACAATTAACAGATTTGGGTCAAAAATGATCTTCACAAATTCCAAATCAAACTGAAAAATTTAACAAATAAAAAAGACTTAACATTTTATAGATTTAGCTCAAATGATCTGAAGTTACATATCACCAAATTCAATAAAACACAAGCACAATAGATCAATTTTGAATTACAGATTTAGCAAACCCTAACAGATCAATAAACAAGAGATCCAAACTTAATTCTACCTCTACTCTGCACACACAAATT
Source organism: Scalesia atractyloides (assembly GCA_947069175.1). Taxonomy (NCBI): domain Eukaryota; kingdom Viridiplantae; phylum Streptophyta; class Magnoliopsida; order Asterales; family Asteraceae; genus Scalesia; species Scalesia atractyloides. The sequence continues at coordinate 21,595,747 of CAMTDV010000027.1, forward strand.
TCACAAAATAAAAGTCAACACCTGGATCAAATGATCTGAAAATAGTCAAAATATAGATCAAGTTTCAAACTTTCAGTTAGAGTTACCAAACCCTAATCAGCCTTCATCAATGAAGAACAAGGGATCCAAACTACAATAATCTGAATGAATGAGTTTACCGATTAAAGAAAAGGCAGAAGTTGAATTACAAAAGCAGAGAAGGTCAGCTTGGAGAGAAAAAAAAGGCAAGATTGTTGATGCTTTTATTTATGGTAATAATTGGAATCGAATAGCTACATAAGTTTGAAAACTTTCACCAACTGTTCAGCAGTTGAATGAATTCTGGTCGTACTTTGTTGACCTTCCCGTCAGCCGCCGAGAGGATGACGTCAGACGTATCTCTCGCAGTTAATTTCCACGGATATTTTGGCCGGAAAATGTAACTGCCACTTGTTACAACCTTATTTCAATATTTTCAACTCATCTCTTTTACATCACCTTTTCCCTCCATCTAGTTACCTTTTACTTGTCTTAAAGCTATCCGGTGTGGGTGACGGGCCTCCCTTCAGGATGACCTGCCACGTCGGTATTCACGTCAGAGGCCTTGGAGGACGCAGATGGAAGCAAGGAATGGGTGACGACCCGATCCCACCTAGTTAATTTATTTTTTATTTTTTTAATTCACCTCCCCACCGACGCCACCACCACCTTTAATAGTCAAGTTCATCACACCACCGCCACCACCACCACCTCTTCTCCCCTACAAAAACCGTAACACTTCTCTCTCCACATACCCAAACACCACCGCCACCACCACCACCACCTCTTCAGTTTCTGGCAGCCACCACCACCACCTACTCCGGCAGATGAACTTAAAGAAGAAGAACAAAGAAGAAGAAGAATAACGACGGTTTGTCCTCCAGGACGACCCCCCACATACAGAAAATAAATAAAAAATTATACGAAAGTAGAGGCTCATATCTGTAAACAATCAGAACAAAGAGGATAAATCCGTCATGGCTACAACTCTCTCGGTTGAATCAATGGTAGATTTCTACCACGAAACAGCCGGAGAATCACCCCGCCAAGTTACGGAGCATCTCAAACTTTGCTGACTTACTCATACAACAAGAAATTCTCCATCACTGCCTCAAATTATTACTACTACTATTAAGGGGCAAAACGAAAGTCATCGACGGCATAGGCGGCGACCACCCTTCAGAAACCTTACCACCGCCGCCTCGTTTCTATGTTGTATGAGTTTTTATGTTTGCCCCAAACCCTAGTTCTTAACGGCTATAATTTTGAAAGAATCTGGCCCGTCTCCAACGGCTTCAAGCCGACGTTTACGACGCCGACGACCCACCCGGCGCGTTGTTGGGGGATGTAGCCGGTTCAAGCCGGGCCTGGACGGCCCCCCACACGAGTGGCCTTAAATCATACTCGAGGGTGTTTTTTTATTGAGTTTGAAAATCATTTATTATTTTTTACATATGGTAAATCATATTTGGGCATGACATGAAGAAAATAATTTGTGTAATATGATAGAGAGAAAATAGTAATATGACTCATATAAGGGGCAAATTATACATGTATGACCTTTTTGACTGCTAAAAAATGACTGATGGGACAATGACAAACTTATATTTGTTTGTATGTCCATTTTTACCATATCATATGGCATGTATAATATGGTTACATACCTAGTGAACGCTTTTTAGGATTATTTTTGTACGGCATCTAACTTTTGAAAATTTTACTTATTTTCCAACCTATTCAAGTCATATAAAAAAGTTTGTTCTCTTCTTAAGGTTTCGAAAAATATTTCAATTGAAATGAATTCGTATTAAGTTTTTCCAGTTATGTTTAAAGAGTAATCCAAGCTTATATTTCGGTTTTTTTAATCGAGTTAAAGAAGAGGGATTTTTTTTCAACTAAAGTGACTCAGAAAATCTAAACAAGAGTTATATAATATTAATCAAGTTTTATTTAACTGTGTGATTAAAGTCACTTGGGTTTATTTGTTACTGTAAACATCATTCAAGTTTTAATGATGAAAAGTGGTAATAACAATTATTGGTTATTGCTTCTCTATAAGCTGAAATTTGAAATAATTATGAATCAAAAAAGTTAAAAGACTAATAAGAGTTAAATGCCTGGTTGGTCCATGTGGTTTATGAAAATTGCAGACTTGGTCCCAATGGTTCACTAATTACAGAGTTGGTTCTGCTAGTTGTAATTTGTGCACTCGGTTGGTTCTTATCACTAACTTAAGTTAGACTTTTCAGTTAAGTGTATATGAAATGACATATTTACCCTTTCACAATTAAGAAAATAAAAAATATATAAAGATGGGGCCTACCCCTCATCATCTTCTTCCCCTCTCTCTTAAACACCCTATCACCAACTTTATCCGTTCATGTCCCCCTCTCTCTATGATAACCGCCGGTCCCACCCATGATGGAAGAGCCGTGGTGGTGGTCGTTTGGGGAGGTGGTGGTAGTAAGGTGGTGTAATCCATAAAGTAGCTTAGAAAATTCGAAAAAAAAAGGTTTTTTGCTACACACAAACCCTTGGGAGACCGAATTTCCAAATTTCTATTAATTCATAAGTTGCCTAATTATTAAGATAAAACTCCTTGTTTATCCTTTTTTATTCTGCAGATTCCACTCGCAAATTCTTCACTGGATGTTATCTTTCAAAAGGGATGCCATGGAGAAAATTAGACGGCATTCTTTCAAGTTCTAAAAAATAAACAGATTGTAAAATCGATATTTTACAAATAAAAAGTAATAAATCATTTTTATATAAGGATGGGTGTTCGGTGCTGGAGGGGAGATAGTGGTCGAGGTGGTTGTGGTGGGTTGACGACGGTGAAGGTGGGATGACGGCGGTTGTGGAGGAGACGACGTGGAGGTGGGATGACGGCGGTTGTGGTGGGTTGACGGTGGTGGAGGTGAGACGGTGGTTGTGGTGGTTCACAATGGTGAAAGTTGGAGTTCGGAGGTGATGGTTGTAGTGGCCCAAAGATGACTGATAGTGGTTACTAGTGTTTCAAAGAGGGAGAGAGGGGGAGGGGGTGAAGAAGATGATGGGGGTGGGCCAATCTTCTTTTGTTTTTTATTTTTACTTTTATTTTTTAACTGTTGAGGGTAATTTGTCATTTAACATTAATTTAACTGAGAAATTTAACAGGGGTTAGTAATAAGGATCACCCGTGTGCAAAAATAACAACTATTAGGACCAACTCTGTAATTAGTGAACCATTGGGACCAAGTCTGCAATTTTCGTAAACCACATGGACCAACCAGGCATTTAACTCGACTAATAATTAAGTTTCATAATTGTTATAATTGTTTGTTTGTGTCACTCAAAAGTTAAAACATTTATGAAAAAAATTTGTAATAGTAGAACAATATTGAAACTTAATTACTATTTCATAAATTATTTTCCTATAATATAATTAATTTACCTAATAAAATCTTACTTATAAATAATTGGTTGTAGGGTTTGGTTTGCGCAAGGTGAGATGATATCAAACCTTTCATCTATCGTAAGAGATAGAAAAGCTGCTCCCAGTGATTTAACATATAAAAATGTGGATAAGGGAGTCCTCAAACTCGTATATAAAAATAGCGTTTTGTTGTTTCCTTTATACGAAACCATAAACTCTCAATCAAATTAGAAAGCCCTAATCATGTCTAGTCTCAAGTCTTGTTGCTTCAATTTACATGTTGTCTCTTAATACCATTCTATTCAAATTAACCCGGATTCCAATCAATTTTTTTTTTCTAAATTTAGTCTGAACCTGAATTTGAACCATTTTTTTTTCTAAATTTAATCTGAAGTAGAGTTGAATTCAATTTCACTTTCGGAAAGTCTCAATAAGGTTACCTACCCAGACTCGTGGTGCATGCCAGGGTTGGGGGTACATATTTAAATGAAGCAAGACATTAGTTTAATAAATCATCATGTTCACGTTTTATTTTTTTATTAAAATAAAAAATGTACATTTGAAAATACTTTGAATGGAACTAATGTGGGGCATGATATTCGATTACAATAATTGATTTTCTTGTGTAAGTCAATGTCTAAAAGAGAAAAGAACTCCTAAAAATCACTTTCGTATCTTTCAGATCACATTACAGGTTGAATATCAGACAAGTTTGAAATTTTGGGTTCACAAGATTTGGACTTCAAAATTGTGTAAGAAGTTTACAAAACTCACATGTTAACATGAATTTATCCGTTTAACAGAAAATTATTTTATCTTTTACATTTTGCAAATAAATAAATTAAAATTAAAAATTGCAAATTAGTAAACTAAAATAAAAAAATCTATATACTTTCTCTTTGTGAACAGTGATAATTCTCTTTTATGCCATTTATATTTCTTACATTATTAAGTTGATATCAAGTTAAATTTAATTAGTTATAATTTTTTTCCATCAACTTTCTTTCTTTTTTTTTATCATTTCCTTTATGTTATTTTTCTTTTCTATATATTTTAAGGTTTTTTTTATGTTTGTTTTTACCTCCTGTTTGCATTAAATTAACCTGTAATTAGGACACCGCCGCAAAGCGCGATATTTAATACTAGTTTACAGAAAAACCACAAATGTATGTTGGATAATTATATTATACTATATTAATAAATCAACTGAAATTATATTATATTATATTATATTATATTATATTATATTAATAAACCAAATAAACCAACTGAAATTAATAGTAGTTGAAGGCGTGTTTAAATTTCGTTGGTTGATAACATGGTCGTCTACAGTGATTCTTAAAACATTTTAGGCCTGGGACGAGTAAAGAAACGGACCCCTATAACGTAAAGTCATAAACTCAATAATCGTGGATGTCATAAGTCGTTGTTCCTTTCTCCCATCCTTGGCCCTTACAACCTTTTGTTTATTGGGGTTTAAATTTGTAACGAGATTTAATGTTCGGCTTTTTTTTATTTAATTGTTCAATAGATTGAGTAGTTGGCTTGTTTTCATTTGGGGTTGTAAATGTGAATTTCAAAACTCAATTCGAAGTAAAACAATAAAAAATAAAAGATAATGGATGTGATGGTTGGGTTTCGAACCACCAACCACCCACCATTACTAATCAGTTTGCTGCTGAAAACTTTTAGCAATAGGTTTTGTAAGTATTATATACATATACATATATAAAGAGAATATGTAAAAAAATCCGGCCCCCAGAATGATTGGGCTTTTGGTCGTCGCTTTCCCTCTGGAGCGGCCCTGGTTGATAATGCGATGGTTATTTGTGGTTGGGCAAACAGGACGGTGCCCTAATCTGTGGTATCGTGATTGGCTAAAATGAACGGTGTCGTGCTTTGCTTACACACGTATCCACCAAGCCCTTATTTCTTTTCCATATTAAATAACATGTTTTCTGTTTCTCTCACTAAAAAACACCAGTGCTACCGCCAACGATTTTGCCATGTATCACGTTTGTTTGCCATATTTGTTTGCTTAACCATCCAACGGGAGGAGGGATATATAGGAAATAGAAAGCAATCGGTGTTACGATGAAGTCGGCTAAGATTCCAACCAAAGTCTGACAACCCCTTTTCACTTGCACGTGATCTTTTCTCAACGGATTGGTAACCCTAAAGGTTAGTTTCAACAACATTGTCGCTTTTGATGATCATTGACAGTCCGACGAAGATTTCGGTGGCATTAGGTAAACTCCAATCACTGGTTTCCTTACTGGTTTCAGACTCCTCTCCCTTTTCTAACTATATCGAATATTATGAAAAAACACTGATTGAACCAGGAGGTATCCGTAGATATCTTAGTTACAGCTCAACGTCTCTGCATAAAAGGGTATCTCTCGTTTGCTTTTCGAGGTGATCTCGCTTCAAGCTATCTGCAAAACTAGAAACGTCGTTAGCCTCGTCATAGAAGAAAGGGGGAGGGTTTTCTCCGTGACCACACTCTGGCGTGAGAATAAGTATTGAGAATTGCAAGGTAATAAGCAAGTAGCAAGTAATTAGTGAGTGAGCTTGGAAAACATGTGTGTTACCTTGTGGTGCGATCCTTATTTCATAGCCGAAAAGAGGTGTATATGAGATGGGCTGATGGGCCTTGGGCCCAACGACCAAAAATATCCATTCTGTCTCCTCTGCATCGACCATTAATGGTCTTTGGTAGGAGGTGCGCTTGGCGCATGGTGAGTGGAGCCACGTGTCATGGCAGTTGTCCTTGGTGTCGGACCTGTCATCAGTCGATAGTGGAGATCATGTGACAGTCGCCGGCGTGATTTTGGTTGGTGCCACGTGTACGTCCTTGCATACAGTCTACCCTCTGCATGACTGTTCATGATGCGACGCAGTCTGACACAACCTGCCGAGCGGTTATTGGGTCACAGCTCTGCCACTTTGTACCCTTGTATTTGGTCAACGCCTTTTTGCGCTTCTCCCTTCCGCGTGGCTTTATCAGTGCTTTCTGGCCAGCGCGGAGTTGTAGGGATTAAGTCCTTTTTTTTCTCAAGACTATAAGTTGCTCTCATGTTGGTCTTGGCCTTGTGCAAGGTTTTAGGACTTCGCGGCTAGAGGATTGTTTGATCCGCGCAGGGTCTGGGTCCTGCGCTTCCAGGTCTAACTTGTCGCAGCGCAGTGCGCGCAAGGTTTGTTGTTCAACCTGCTAGTACCAAGGTTGCAGGAAGGTTGCGTATTGCACGCAAGGTTTGTTAGGCAACATGCTGGCTTCAAGAATGGGGCACCGTTGCGCATTGCACGCAAGGTTATCCTTGTGATGTCACTATGAGGGTATGGTTCCTTGTGCAGGCGACTGATGTTCTAAAAGTAGTTAATTAAAAACAAATCAAATTACCCTAATTCTAGACTCAAATTAAACTCTAGACTCTTAAATTATACTAAACTACTAATCGGCAAGTGAACCGATCAATTGTAGAATAGCTTAAGTAAGTCTGGATTATCGAATCCACGAGATTCTCTAATTACTATGACTACTTAATTTAGACTCGATTAAAACAACTTTATATATTTTAAGGGGGGGGGGGGGTTTCTAACTAATTCTAAATTATTAACTAAAACTATTTAATTGGAACAACTCGAACTTTGAACTTTTTAGAAATTGGGAATTAAATCAGGAATAATGAACTGGTTACCTAGGTTGGATTTTTAGATTACTACTCATTCGATTTGATAATAACTTTATTAGGTTGAATGATTTACCGGGATATTAAAATATTAAACTCTAGGTTTACCGAACAGGACCCCCGACTCTTCTCAAGAAGACACCTATGATAACCTAAAACTAATATTTGTTCACCGGTTTTAAAGATTCCTTTTCAGTTATCTTCTAATTTAGTAAAGTGTCTAATTAGTTAACTACTTCTCAATAATTAACCTAGACCAGCTACAACTTCTAGTTTAGCTTAACCAACTTAATTATGACAAGTAAATTAGATTTGGGAATTTCTCAAAACCTAAACCTAACAATGTATCTAATTAATTTAGGTATAATGATAAAACTGATTTTATATTTCATTTAGTTGTTTTCCCGGTTTTATTGGCCAATTTACCAACAGCTTCCCGAATCCCTAAAGACACGAAAAAGCAACACAAACCTATTCTATGGAAGACATCCACCTAGATTCATATAAAACAATTAAACAATCACAAATCAATCTAGATCATGCAAATACACTAAACTAGAAAATTACAGTTGTAAACTTTACCAAATACACATTCAAACCATAATTAAACTAAAATAAACCAAACTTTTATAAAATCATCATCCAAACCTAGGTAACTGAAATAAATCTAGCCAAGTATCATGTTTGTAAAACTAAATGAACAAGGTTTAAAACAAGAATTCATAAAAAAGTTAAACAAGGAAGTATAAGGATCAAGAATGTTGCAATAAAACCGTTAATGCTCCTGCCTCAAAACTCCTTGATAGCCCGAATGATTCCTGCAACCTAGATCACCTTCTTTCAGCTCAAGTTCTCCAGAAAATATCCTCCAAAAGGTCTAAGTTCGTCCAAGTTGATCCAAGATATGTTTCAATTGTATTATGACTCCAATAAATAACAAAACAATCCTAAATATGATGACTTTCGAAACTTTCTGGATAAACTACCCTCTCGCCAGCTGCGAGAGGGATATGGGTCCCGGTCGCGCCCCGCGACCGAGATATAACTCCGGAGATAATTATCCACCTCTCGAGGGGCGCGAGAGGGTTAAGGCAACGCGGTCGCGGGCCGCCAGAGGTCCAGAAACCTCTAATTTCGATTCGTTTTCTCATTTTCGTTCCAATCATGTTCCGGCTTGGTTCTATTTATCATTTTAGCTCGTTTTCCCATCCTTCCAACCGTTTTCACGAACCAAAACCTGTTAAACGTATTTGGATTAAAAGTAGATAAATTCTTGACAAACCGAAACGAAATCAATTAAAACTTTACAAACTCTACATGATAAATGCATGTATTATTCAATAAATCAAATATCCCCACACTTGCTCTTTTTTCGCCCTCGAAAAAGAATTATGCACAAACGGAATCATAACCAAATAATTACTCGATTTCAAATATTAAGGTTATTTTCATTAGGGAATGAGATTTATGTTAACTGCGATTGCAAGTATTTGTATCCACTTAAACTTAAAATTCGGTTCAAACTTCTTATCATGTGAATTTAGTTTAAGTGTGGTCAATCTACCTAGGGTCTCACACTAGAATCCATAGTACCCCTAATCCCACCTCAAGCTTATGGAACAAAAAGAACGAATTATTTAAAACATTTCCTAACCATTTTATACCAAAATATAAAGAATTTAAAACCAAGTAATTTTCCTTTTCTTTTTCTTTTTTTCTTTTTTTTTAAAACTTTTCGAGCATTTGATTTTCTTTTTGCATATCTAACCTAGAGGTTGTCTCAACCAGAGTCACCATCCCCGAGAGCGACAACCTGGGCTTCGATACTTAAAATTTCAACTAATCCTAGAGGGATTCTCGATCAGAGTCACCATCCCCAAGGGAGATTCCATAGGCCTCGTTTACTTTTCAATCAAGCTCATTTTTTCTATTATTTTTTCTTTTACATGATTAAAAATTCTAAAGATTTTAGCTTATAACGAATTCCTTATACTATTTTTGGCGGTTTTAGTTTCCTATTTTTCCTAGATGAGCACTCAATAGTAGACTGACAATTAAGGTAAAATAATCTCAAAGAACATAAGAACCGAATCGAGCATACTCACATATCCCAAGTTAGACACAAACTCACCATTTTATTTCTCATATTATTATTATTTGAAACCGAATAAAATTTAATTTTTCTATCATTTTCCGTTTAATTTCATGCAAACTTCTTTTTTAAAAAAACATTTTCGAATTTTTTAATTTTTTGGGTTTTTTCAGTTTTTTTCTCAAATAAAAACAACTACTTTACTCTACTATCTCCCATCCCCACACTTAATTTTGCATTGCCCCCAATGCAAGGATGAGAAAAACTACCACTGAAAATAAATAAAATAAGGAACATAATAAACAAAAACAAAATATACAAGTGAAATGACTTAGCTGGTAATGTAAGACTGTCAATGTGCCAGTCAGTCCACTCATGCCCTCCAATCCGAACGCGCTCAGCATACAACTCTCAAAACTCACATGCGAACGGAAGCAGCATATAACATCGACCTATCAACATACACTTCCAAAAAATAATATAATAAAGCAAATAAATCAATTGTCTTGAAAAGTGTCCACCATGATACCCAACCCATTCAACACCCCCACAAAGTAAATTGTTTAAATTACAGACCATTAAGAGATTAAAACAGCATAAAAGAAAAATAATAAAGATAAGCTCCACTGCTGCTTTAATCATCATCCTCCGATTCTTCCGACGCCTCGAAGACTTGGTACGACTGGATGTCCTCCATTCCAGCAAATTGACTTGACCCCGGCTGACCACCTTGATGCTGAAAGTAGGATGGAACCCCCATGTTCAAATTTTGCATCATGAACCTCATCCGTCTTCCAGCCTTCGCTGGCTGGCCTCATGCATACGCCTACTCTCCATCATGGTCTGACGAACGTCACTAAACTGCTGATCGACATAGCCTCGCAGGTCCCCAAACCAGTCTCCATCCTATCATACAAAGAGTCCAAAGTCAGTGGGTCTGGGCGAGGCTGACGGAGAGGATACTGTCGTCCTGGCAGCTCTTGACGCGTGACCGGCTGCTGATATCCAGTGGGAACCCTAGCATGCATAGATGATGCAGCTTCAGATCCTGGAGGTGGTTGCACCTGAGGTCCCTGGCGAACTGGCTCCCAGCTAACAGGCTCTTGGGTAGTCAAAATCCCGGCAGCCTGGAGGTCTAGAATACTCATGACGCATGGGGCTGGGCCTTCTCTCATCCTGTCTTGGGGATATCTGTCGAACACCCCAAGACTCTCAACTAAGCACGTAATCAGGGGCCCACAATACACCCTTGTCCTTGGGCCTCCCCTCCACAGCCGCTTCATCGACCATGCAAATATAGTCGCCAGGTTTGCCGCCGTCCTTCCACCATGCACATCAAACAGAATAAACTTACCTGATTTACCTTGTTATCCCCCTGCCCTCGCCCAACCAGTGTAGCATCAAGAATCTTGTGAATACTACCGGTAGACCGTATCGATAATGTCGCTTGTTACCATATTGTTAGAATATGGTGCAGAAGAGATAGTACCCCAGAACCTGGCTAGTTCATCCGTCTGAACACTGTGCGGGTGCCTCCTTTTGAAGACCCCCTGAAGACTGGTGGAGAAGTCCGGCGCCTAGACCTCCTCTAATGAGTATATCTGCGAGGCCACCGCGAACTATGGAACCGTCATTTCATAAACTTGCCTCCCCAAAGCGAACGAGATAGCATCACTCTCATTAAATTTACCCTGCTGGTATTCAGACGTAGAGTGAAATTCGAAGGTAATATCTTTATACTGTCTAGCTCCGCAATCCAATACCCTCCTGAACTTGTCCCCCAACAACTGCTCAATTCTACCCCTCTGACCCAGATGGTCAATCATATCCCATTCAATCCGTCTATAGGGTAGTAGATCACAAGTGATTAAATTGGAAAGCCTGTCCCACCCGTGGGAATCTAGATCGAACTGAAGCAGGGGACTGTCCACTATCCGCGTGCTCTGCCCATGGGGAATACCGTCCCCCTGTACCGGATTCGTCGTCGACCAAAATTCGAAGGCTGCAGTGGTGTATCAGCCGGGTCACCTCTCTGTCGAGGTGTTGGCCCTCTCCTCTTTCGTCCTGCACGGCTTGAACTACCTTCCCCAGACATCTGAATAAAGCACGAGTAAGACAAGTAGAACATTAGAAAGAGGCAACCATATAGAACAAATGACCGTATAGCATTTCATTCGCGGTCATGGTCTGAAAAAGATAAACAATTTACCAAATAATATTAGATATATTTTATTAGGTGTGTAACATTATTAATTAATAAGACCGAATCTCGCCCGAATGGAGATTGAGTACGGGCGAGACAGAATCCTATATGCATGAACACCCAAATGTTACTAAACCCCAAAATGTATCCAAAACCATACTACCCTACCCCCTCCGGCACTTTAATTGCCCTCAATTAAAACCGAGGTGCTGAAAAATCAGCCAACATTGAGTGTAAGTCTAAAGATGAAAACTTTATGAACATAGCAGAAACAACGGGTTGAGGCTCTTAAAAATCTGATTTTTGGTACCAATATTAACCAACCCGAATCCCCACACTCAATGTCGAACCTCACCACCCCCGCCAAGATATACCCTGTTGACACCCAATCTGCCCACATAAAGTAACAACCACCACAATCAAGAAGTCAAACCAAACCAAGTGTATCCCAACCCGAAAATAACCTAACATGCAACTATCACTAGACCAAACACCAAAATATATGCAGCAACTAGATATAATATGAAAATGAAAGCATAAAGGTTGCAAGAAAACATATCGTGGCGCCGATCTGTAAGAATTAGTAAGCAAATAATGGAAAAGTTGCAACACAGTTAAAGAGCTCGGTTGAAAGGGAAAAACGCAGACTTGCACTTGAAAGTTGGTTAAGGTTGATGTAGGGAAGTAATGGTAGAAGATTTTAGTGAATGTAGGTGGAAAAATGGTGGATTTTGGTGGAGAGGAGAGGAAAACCGTAGGTGAAAACGTGAAAAATGGTGTTGTGGGGAAAAGTGGTTTTAGGGTTTTGAAACTGCAGATAGGGCCTCTCGCGAGCCGCGAGAGAGGAGGTTAATCCTCTCACTCCCTGCGACCGAGTGGCTATCTACCGGAATTGCAAGCCTCTCGCGGGCCGCGACCGAGTGGCATGTGCCTCTCGCGCCCCGCGAGAGGGGTGTTTGAAAATTTTCTGGTTTGAAGCACCTCGCATGCAACCGGATACTAACAAAACGTACTTGCAAATCCAAGCTTCCCATCGATGGTGGCGTGATATAACCTGCAAAACAGCTAAACCGACCCACAAACACACAAAAATACTCAAAGTACGAAAAACAAGAATTAAAGACTAAAAAGACATGAAATGCAATGAAATACCAAAATTACATACTCTACACTTGAGCCGATACCCACGAACCTATGCAGTATGAGGTGGAACTTCGAGAGGAGTTTCCTCCTTCTCGTGGGATCTAGTGGCCCTCCTAAATAGTGCTTCAATCAATGCCCATTGACCTTCCACGTTCCTCCGCCAGCTTCATCTTTCAGCTCGATTGTTCCATACGGGAATACCTCGTTTACCACATACGGGCCTGACCATTTTGACTTCAACTTACCAGCGAATAGTTTCAATCTCGAGTTATATACGAGCACTCTGTCGCTGATTTGAAACTCTTTCACACCTTTCAATCTCCTGTCATGCAGCACCTTGGTTTTCTCCTTAATGCTCCATGAACGCTCATACGCCGTATCCCGAAGTGCCTCCAACTCGTGAATTTGGAAGTATCGTCTCTTGGCAGCTTCAGTGAGGTCCAAATTCACGGTTTTCAAGGCCCACAACGCTCTATGCTCAAGTTCAATCGGGAGATGGCTGGCTTTACCATAAACGACCATGAAGGGCGTGGTGCCTAGCGGTGTCTTATAGGCGGTTCTAAACGCCCACAAAGCATCATCTAATTTATCGGACCAGTCCTTTCGACTTTTACCTACCGTCTTCTCGAGGATCTGTTTCACCCCCTGTTCGCATTCTCCACTTAGCCGATCGTCTTAGGATGATAAGCGATGGAGAGGCGATGAGTGACACCGTAGCGTGCCAATGCCTTTTCCATGATGGCATTGCAGAAGTGTGTGCCACGATCACTAATAATAGCTCGTGGGGTACCGAAATGGGTGAATAGCTTCTTCAAAAATCGCACCACCACCGGGCATCATTTGTGGGTAAAGCTTGAGCTTCAACCCACTTGGAAACGTAATCAATAGCCACGAGGATGTACCAATTCCCGCTAGAGACGGGAAACGGTCCCATGAAGTCGATCCCCCATACATAAAAAACTTCAAGAATTTGGATCGGGTGTTGGGGCATCTCATCCTTGGATGAGATGTTGCCGGTGCGCTGGCAACAATCACAAGTCTTAACGAACTCTAGAGAATCCTTAACTACTGAGGGCCAGTAAAAACCGCAATCAAAAACCTTCTGTGCGATGACGTGCGGACCATGATGACCTTCTGTCAGTACCTCGTGCACGTGCCTCAAAATCTCCGCCCCTTCTTCTCTACTAATGCAGCGCCTGAGAATCCTATCTCCCCTACCCAAAATAGAAACGGGTCATCCCAGATGTATCGCCTCACATCGCGGAAGAAATTCTTCTTCTGCTAAGTGGTCATACCCTTCAGTACCACTCCATTTGCGAGCTAATTCGCAAAATCGGAAAACCACGGCATCCCCTCCTTTTCCGCTGCCACAAACTCTACTGACTCATGGGGGAATCTATCACTAATCTCTTCTTCTCGGGTTTCTTCTCTACTAGGATCCTCTAATTGGGATAGGTGGTCAGCGACCACATTCTCTACACCCTTCTTATCTCTAATCTCTATGTCGAACTCGGAAAGCAAGAGAAGAGATGAGGCTTTGCGTCCTTGTTTTGGAAGAGGAAGCACAGAGCCACATGATTAGTAAAGACGATGGTCTTGGAAAGGACGAGGTGGGAGCGAAATTTATCAAACGCGAAGACGACTGCTAAGAGCTCCTTTTCAGTAGTGGTGTAGTTCTCCTGAGCTTCATTAAGGGTTTTACTAGCGTAGTAAATAGGATGAAAATATTTATCTCGTCACTGACCCAAAACGGCGCCAACCGCATAGTCGCTCGCATCACACATGAGCTCGAAGGGCAAGCTCCAGTCGGGTGAGACGAGGATAGGAGCACTCACCATCTTCTCTTTAAGGATCATGAAGGCTTTCAAGCAGTCGTCATCAAAGACGAAGGGCACATCCTTTTCGAGGAGTCATGTCATGGGGCGGGTGATCTTAGTGAAATCTCTAATGAACCGTTTGTAGAAGCCCGCATGACCGAGAAAACTACGTTTAGATTTGATGCTAGTCAGTGGAGGGATTCTGCTGATAGTATCTATCTTCGCCCTATCGACCTCTATACCTGCACGCGATATCTTGTGCCCTAGTACTATCCCCTCTGTCACCATAAAGTGACATTTCTCCCAGTTCGCATCTAAGTGACTAAGACATTGATCGAAAGTGTTTCCATAGACAGAGAAATCGTCCATGAAAACCTACATCAAGGTCTCGATCGTGTCCTGAAAGATAGCGACCATGCATCGCTGAAAAGTAGCCGGAGCATTACATAACCCGAACGACATGCGGCAATATGCGTAAGTACCGTACGGACATGTGAAGGTTGTCTTCTCTTGATCCTCGGGAGCAATTGGGATCTGGAAGTAACCTGAGAACCGTCAAGAAAACAATAAAATTGTTGTCCTGCGAGTCGCTCCAATATCTGATCGAAAAACGGGAGCGGGAAGTGGTCCTTGCGGGTGGCGTCATTTAATTTTCGATAGTCAATGCACACCCGCCAGCCAGTGACTGTTCGTGATGGGATAAGCTCCTCCTTCTCGTTCATGACCATTGTCATTCCCCCCTTCTTGGGAATGACCTGAGTAGGACTTTCCCATGCCGAATCGGAGATCGGGTAGATGAGACCAGCTTCCATCAGCTTGAGAACCTCTTTCTTCACAACTTCTTGCATATTCGGGTTTAGACGGCGCTGAGGCTGCACTACTGGCTTAAAGACGTCCTCCATAAGGATCCTATGAGTACAGAAGGTAGGGATAATTCCCTTGATATCAGACAGTTTCTAAGCGATGGCCTCCTTATTGGCTTTTAGAACCTCTATCAAACGCTCCTTCTCCTCTGTCGACAATTTCGAATAAATGATAACAGGTAAGCTCGAATTATCGCCTAGGAACGCGTACTCTAAGTGGGACGGGGAACCTTAAGCTCTATGGTTGTTGGGGTCTCTAAAGGTGTACTCTCACTAGCTGCACTAATCTCACAGAAATCTAAGGTCTCGGGAACCCCTAGGGGGTCGTCCTCTATATCCTCGCTGACGCTCTCCTCAGCTACTACACTCTCATTCACTAGGTCGGCTCCGCTAATATACTCTAGACAATGATCAACGCATGACATGAATGCATTCAGAAAGTAGACGGGTGACAAGGGCCACTATCGCTGTCGCCACCGCTTGGGTGTTGCATCGACCTTGCGATTTCGAAAGTGTCGTTCTCATCCCCGACGCGAAGTGTGATTCCCATCATGAACATCAATGAGTGCTTTCGAGGTGCGAAGGAATGGGCAAACTAGGATGATGGGCACCTTCTCGTCGGCCTCCATATCTAGGATGACGAAATCCATGGAAAGACAAATCTATCGACCTTAACCAATAAGTTCTCTACAATTCCCCGCGGATACTTAATAGATCTATCAGCTAGCGACAGTGACATACGAGTAGGGGTGAGCTCCCCTAAACCTAATCTCTCGTAGAGTGAGAACGACATTAGATTGATGCTAACCCCTAGATCTGCTAGGGCGTGAGCTGGAGCAATGGACCCGTCGAATAAGCATGGAATCGTATAGATACCCGGATCAGTCATTTTTTCGGGTAACTTGTTCAGAACGAAGGCGGAGCACCCTCCAGTCAGCGGAGCATTAGAAAGCTCCCCCAGCCTATCTTTTTATTTTAGAAGATCCTTCAAAAACTTAGCATATTTGGGCATATGCTGGAGGGCTTCGATGAACGGGAGATTGATGTTCAATTGAGTAAACATATCAAGGAATTTCCCGTATTCCTTGACATATTTTTGCTGTTTAAGAGGTGTTAGGTAAGGTAGGCGTGAAGAATCTACTAGTGGTTATGGCCTAACCTCTACCGGTTTCTTCCCTCCCTTATGCTCTACTGAAGGTCCACTGGTTGGTGCGGTAATTGCTGGGTCTAGCCTAGTGTGCACCCTAGGTGGAGCCTCCATCTCTATCTCCTCATCCACTTCTTCATCCGACTCCTCTACATGTACCCCCTCTCTACTCACTTCTTTCAAACTCCTACCACCGCGTGTAGTGATCGCTTTCGCGTGTTGGTTCGCCGGGTTGGGTTGGGTATTACCCGTGAACTGACCGTGTGGCTGCTCTTGCAGCTGCTTAGTGATACTATTTATCGACCTTTGCAGATCTAAGAGTGCGGACTGTTGATTTTTCAAGAAAAGATCGTGTTCCGCAAGAGTTTTCTGGGTAGCTTGATCCTTAACCACTAATTGAGATAATAACTCCTTAATCCTATCTAGACTGCCCCATGAACCTCCACTCCTAGTCTGACCCTCCTTATTCGAACCCCTACCATTAAACTGAGTAGAATGACCTGACCCCCACTAGAGTAGTGACCCTGCCCCTGTTTTGATATGAACCTGATTGGAAACCAGGGGGTTACTGGAAGATCGAAAGTTATTATTATTATTACGCCAGTTTGGATTATAATTGGAAGTATTATTATTAAAAGGATTCGTCGGACCTCAACTCTGACCAGTGATGAACTATACCTGCTCGACAGTGTGACCCCTCGACACACCTTACACCTATCTACTTTCTTCTTCAGCTCCTGAATCTCCTTAGTGGCCTCCCTCTTAAAGCTATCTAATGCAGCCGCTACCGTAGTTTCCAAGCTAACTTAGTGTAGGCCCCGGTTAACCGGAGGCGTACGAGAAACAGGAATTGAATTCCTGCCGCAGTGTTGTAATCTACGTCGTTACACTTGGCTACTGTTTTCTTTCCCATCAGGTGTCCACCAGCAGAAGTGTCGAATCGAGCGCGGGTCTCAGGGGTGAGACCGTTCTAGAATTTCTCTACAAGCGCCCAGTCCGACAGACCGTGCTGAGCGCAGCGGGACACTAAAGTTTGGAAACGCTCCCAAGCTAGATGGTAGGGCTCGTCAGGTTCCAATCGGAACGAATGGATCTGATCACGAAGGCGAGGTGCTTTTACGAGTGGGAAGTATTTTTTTAGGAAAGCATCTCGTAGAGCAGCCCAAGTGGAAAAAGTACCGCGTGGTTGAGAGTCAAGCTAGATGGCGGCTCGACCCCCAAGAGAAAAAGGAAAACTTGAAGGAAACGGGCATCGTTGCCCGCACCCTCCATATTGAAAGGGTGACAGAGACGGGTGAGGCGGTTAATATGTGCAGGCGCATCCTCGTCATCACGACCGTGGAATTGGCAAGAGTTAGTGATAGCGGTCATGATATAGGATGGGATTTGCCAAGCTCTATCGTTATTCATCAGGGGAAGGGTTGTCACACCCTCAATTTCCACTTGCGTAGTATTACCGCGAGGCGTGTGATCAAACCAGAATCTCAGACACTAGCAATATCGAACGACTCTATATGATTTATTTAAACGTTTTCCAAAAACATTTGTTGTAAACATTCATAGTCATTTTCAAAATATCAAGGTTTCAAAGTTTAGCGGAAGCATTAAAGTAAAGTA
Source organism: Scalesia atractyloides (assembly GCA_947069175.1). Taxonomy (NCBI): domain Eukaryota; kingdom Viridiplantae; phylum Streptophyta; class Magnoliopsida; order Asterales; family Asteraceae; genus Scalesia; species Scalesia atractyloides. The sequence continues at coordinate 21,613,751 of CAMTDV010000027.1, forward strand.
ACGGGCGCCAACATAAACGCCAAAACCAAAATCCCAAAAATTATTCCTAAATAAAAACTTGATAAAAAGGTCTTGATCAATGCAAGTGAGTGCACCTAGCGCTCCTAGCGTCCTGAGAAACATGTAAAGAAACAAGTGTCAACATTTAAGAAGAGTGAGTTCACAGGTTTTTATAAGTTCACAAGTTCGGTTTAAAAGATTGTTTTTCCCCATTATCCCTAACCCAGGATAACGACATAGTTCCATTATTCCTAACCTGGAATAATAAGGTTGGTTCGTAAATAAGTTCAATGTTAACATGTAGGTAGCGAGCCTAGAGTTACGTCACGTAAGAGTTCCCGATCGAAGCTGACTGTTGTTGCCTCTGTGTTGCCAGGTCTATCACTGACCATGGCGAAAGTTATGCCAAATTAATCACCCGTTGACCATTCCCGGTCGGTTAGCGCGACCAGCTCGGGTGGGGCTTGTCGGGCCCAGTAGTACTACTATAATTTCCCCGCTATTTAACCCAATACTAACGATCCGAGAGTTGGTTGAGGACTTTCGTGAAAAAGCTACTTAGTGACTATAACGTATATTAACATTAACTTAGTTACCGAGTAGTTAACATTAACTTAGGTACACACAACGCAAGTTATCATGTTTTAGCTTGTACGCTCATAACTGGGTTGTTTTCGAGGATTTTTATAAAATAGTTACAACGTTCCAAAAATTCCAATTGTTTTACAGGAGGTGTCCATTAGACTGTAGAATTTTTTGTAAAATTTTCAAATCCTAAATCTTTACCAATTATTTATAAACATTTATATACTAGGCTGCAGTCAGATTCGTCGCTTTCTGACTGCAGTCCACTAGAAAAATTATTTAAAAATCATCGTTCATCCAATTAACAAAATTCCAGTTGGAGATTTTCGGAAATTCCCGTCTCCAGTTACTGTATAAATTTCGTGACCTAACCCCATACAAACTATGAGATCCGACTCGATAAACAACCAGCAAATTCTGCAGAATTTATGCAGCTTCAGCTGCTGCACTAAATGACCATTTAAAAATAGCAAACAACCTCAGAAAAATATGAATCCGGCGCCATTTGAAGAGTTTTTCAAAAATACACGTTATAGGCTTCAGAAAATCCACTTTTCGATAAATAATGATCAGGTTACAGCCAACTGAAGTTGGCTGTAAATGCCAATCAGCTTATTATTTTCGACTTTATCGCACTAGAACATGTTTAAACGGTCATGACGCTTAGTTGTATTGATTAACAGCAGGTCAATTTGTCAAATATCAGCATATATGTCAATATTCATGCAAACCCTAAATATATATCATGATCATTAGTTCGATAAAACGCAGCCTACGATTTTAGTATTCAACATATCATCACAACCGCAAGGATTCGCATATTCATCCGAACTAATCATACACCACAACACTTTTTCATACTAATAATCATACAAGCACATAATCATGATCAAGATTACACAAAACCTAGTGTGAATCGCAATAAAATTAAACCCTAACCTTGAAACGATGATGATTAGCGAACCGGGACAAGCTTGGAATCAATCCGAGAGTTGTAGACTTGCGCGACCGTGAGAGGGGGAGGGCTGCCGTCGCACTCTTCTAGGGATTAGGGTTTTTTTTTTGAAAGCTACCCACAACATGCATTTATACATAAAGGGAGGGGGCGGTTTGGGTTAGTGCCTTGGGCCGCAAGGAGGTGTGGGTCGCAAGGGGGTGTGGGTGGCGGGTTGGGTTTGCTTGGTCGCGAAGTCAAAACATTTCACAGGCTTGGTTCGGTTTATAAATAGAAGTTACTAAAATATTATTCGCGACACGGAGTTTATAAAAATATTAAATCACGTATTTGGAGTGGGACGCAATAGATTCACAAACGTCTAATAACACATAGCACGTAATTCAAATACAACCCGTCTAATAAAACATAGCACGTAATTCACCCTATAGATTCACAAAGTTAGCGTAGTTATTGCGAGCGTGTAATTTAATTCTCCGAATTAAATCAGCGTAGGAGTGAATAACCATAAAGTAGCGCGTTTAAGATACCTGAAAAGCCGGGATGTCACATTATCCCCATGTTGAAAGAATTTTCGTCCCGAAAATTGAGTAAACGCGGTTTAGAATGCAACGCACAAAAGTTCAGTTTGTTTGAATGGTAAAAGTAAATCCCAGGTTGTCACATCATCCCCATGTTGAAAGAATTTCGTCCCAAAAGGTAATTTGAATTATAAGAATGGGATTTTAATATTTTTATATTAATATCTACTAAAAAGGTAATTTGATGAAAACTAAGTGTACTTATAACATTTATATAGTTTAGTAATTTTAAGTTTATAACACCTTGAACATACTGTTTATTATGGCTTTATATGACTTTTAGATCATAAAATTATATATAAATATACAGGGTTTCAATCCGGGTAAGTAGACTTATACTATTTATTATGTTTTTTAGATCATAAATATATAAATATATAGGGTTTCACTCCGGGTATTTTTTTTAAACGTGAACTTCTTTAAAAACCGCTAACCCACAAACAGGGCGACCAAACAACATAAGAGATCTATAAAATTATAAAATTACACGACTTGGTCCACGACACAGCCTAGCTTTTAATCTACTACTAATCCAAAGGAACCCAATCGATTTAGTTTCATTAATGATGTCTTCCACCCGGGCTTGTTTGTTTGAAAACTTCACTCCATTCCTAGCACGCCAAATACTCTAACAACTAATCATTACAATTCCATGAAAAATCTCTTGAGCCTTCCCTTTTAAACCAACATGATTATATAGCTCCAAAAGATCCCTGAAAGAAAAAACAACAAACGGCGTAACCTTGCACCATATCGAGATGTGTTGCCAAACAGTAGGGTACCACTATGGAAGAAGAGAAAAGGTGGTTACTCGTTTCATCGTTCGATCCGCAGAAAGGACATGTGGCATCTTCGATCTCTATCTCTAAGCGCTACCCCAGTTGGAATGTTTCCCATTTCGGCTCTCCAAGCGAAAACGTTACATTTCATCGGAATCCATTTGCACCACTTCATCCCATAACTGCCACTATTATCGGTCCTTTTGTTCAAAAGCCTTCTCACCGCCCCAACTGAGAACTCACCCGTACTCTCACCGATCCACATCCATTTATCACCGCGGTCTTCATAGTTAATAGCGTCCAAATCTCTGTTAAGCTAATCCAAATCTTTGTTAAGCCAATTCACTCTGGGTAAATAGACTTGGGTTTCTTTTCCAAACTCGTAAACTTTTTAAAACAATCTCATATTTGTTCAATTCCCAGCTAACAAGCTTGGTTTCTTTCAGGGGCGGAGCTAGTGTATTAGAACGGGTAGTACGGGCTACTCCTCAACCTCGTCTCTATACCGTTTTCGTAATGTAAAAAAATAGAAAAAAACTGGTTTTATACAAAGGATACCCCTAATCCAAAAAATAAAAATAAAAATAAAAAATTAGGATGCCCCTGAATTTTTGGGCTAGCTCCACCACTAGTTTCTTTTACCATCCTTATTTACTAATTCTTCTAGTTATTATTAGGGAAAATGTTACAAAATAATAACCAAGTTTTAAAAGTGTTCTAATTAGGCCACTCGTATCGTTTTTGTCTAAATTAGATAACTTAACATTTATATCAAGGCATGTCCTTTTTTCCACGTGTCAAGAAAAAAATGGAGCATAAGATGCTTGGTCAAATTATTTTAATATATGAAATTAATTTATTAAAAACAAAAATATTTTAATTACATTAAAAATAAAAAAACAAGTTAAAATCCACATCATCACTCGTCATTGGCATGAATGAAAGGGAAAAAAGAAACAAAAATTCACATCACCACGGTTACCTATGAAATGGATGAAAAACTATTAATTTTAATGAAAAATAAATGTTGAGTGATCTAATTAAACATTTTTGAAACTTAAGTAATTTTCTTTTGAAGTTAATAACTAACAAGTATTTATTAAGCTTTTTTTTGTTACATCATTTTGTAATTAAAAAGTATAAAAGAAAAGCTTTTCCGAAAAAGAACTAAGTTCTAATTTTAGACAAGATATAATTTAGGGTAGTGAATGTGTTCTTGGTCTTTACAAAAAGTATAGCATATCAAATATAACTAAAAGTATTATAGTGTTAGGATAATAAAATTAAACTAGTAATTGTAGAAAACATAAACATTTAAATACAGCTAGAGGAAGGATAAAAAAACAAATGGTTTTAAGTGTAGGAAATATTTTCGACTATTTGATCACTAATTCCGTTATAAAAAAGTTGATCATTAATCTGTGATTAAGATTAAGTTATTGCCTTTATTGTAAGTTCTCGTTCTATCAAGTTTTCTTTTTAAATTTCGTTTTAAATAAAAGTATTAACTTTTTAATAGTATATTATTTTTTGAAATATATAATATTATAAAAAATTATTATATTTAATTTGAGTACAATATTATTATAGTTTTATATTTTTTAAGATGGTATGTGATTGATTATATAACCCGATATGTATCTATATAATCTGCGAGTACATGATTATACGTTATTATATAACCTTGAATGTGATTATATAACCTTAGTGCGCAATTATATATCCCTCACCTAAATCATACATTTTCTATTCTGATGACATAATAAATTCTCACGAAAAAAACCCTTTGTACAATAACGACCCTCTTTAAAAATATGTTGGATGGCTTTTGATTCACTCCACTAATGCAGTTATGACTTTGTTAAGGGGGTTTTTCTTTTTAAATTATTCTATAACATTACTCTTTGAAAAGAATATTTGTTTCTCATTTTCATGAAATACTACAAAATTTATTTTTACAAGAATATGGTATTTTGATGATAGACACATTGTTTCCTATATGTAAGGTCGCACATTTCATTGGGAGATTCTATTAAAATTTCATAGGATGATTAAATGTATGATGAATTCGTTAAGTGTAACAAACGAATCTCTAGCGTATTTAATCGAAGATTATTTTCTTGATAATCTACAATATAATGAAGTGTCATTTAAGATTTTGGATGTCGAAGGGATTATTTTTAAAATTTGTTGGAGATGTAGAAATCGGATTTGAATGTTTCAAGAGGCCTAGATGGGAGGATGAAAAGGAGTTTTGAGGTGTTAGAAAAATGTACATCGGTGATTAAACAACTTGCAACTTGTAATCCTCTTGATAAATACCATGTGTTTTTTTAAGTATGGCCAATAGGACTTCACATGAATGGCGTAGAATATTTATGTAATGCCATAATTCAGTTATATGACATAAAGTTCTTAAGTAGACTGACAAGCCATGATTGATGTATTTAATTTGAAAAAAAAAATCGAGTATCTTGTAATTGGGTGATTTAAATCAGGCACCAGAAGTTATTTCAAATAGAAATAGAACAATTTTTAGAATATTATTCCTTTTCTAAATTCTTAGCGAACCATACGGATTAGAACCAAAGATCGCTTTCTTATAGCCCATTTTATCTCTCTTTCTTCTTCTTCCTCTTTTTCCATCTCTCTCCTCATTCCAGATCATTTTCAAAATATTATCAATGATCCAAGATATATATATTCTTCTGCATTTTTATCATCGATTTCCTCGGTGATATTCTTGTTCATCAAGATTCAAGATTAACCTCATGTAAGTCCCCTATCTTTCCCATATTCTTTACATGATTAATGCTACTTCTTTCATCGATTATGTGCCAAAAAGGGTGCCTTTTTTGATGATCTTGTGTTCTTCTGTTTGCCCTTTTGATATTTGTTAATTTTAGGCGATGTTTGTTCAAGAATGCTTTGTGGGCCTTGTAGATCATGCCCAGATCTTGATATCTTGTTGTGTTTTGATCTTAATGAAAGGCTCTGATTGGTTGTCATGATTATTATACAAACCCTTTTTATGTGTATGTTCTGTTTAAAGTGCTTAAAGATTGAGGTTGACCCTTGTTTCCAGAGGGAAACTGTAAAGATTTGTGTTCTTGATGAACTAATTTGTGGGTATTTTATATGCTATCTTGGTTTTGTTGGGTGCAGCATTTTTGGGCTTTTTTTGCCCCTCTTGGTTCTTGAATTTGTTGGATTTCTTGGAGGAGAAGTATTTGGTTGATTAAACTTTAAGTTATATGTTGGAATGGTTTTTAGGAACTTTCTGAAATTGGTTTTATGAAAAAAATTGAGCTTGACCCTTTTTCTGCAGAGGAAAACTGTAAAGATTTCTGTTCTTGATGAACTATTTTGTGGGTATTTTTTAATGTTATCTTGATTTAATGATATTATTGGTGCATCATTTTAGGGTTTTAATTTGTCCCTTTCGATTCTTGAGTTTGTTGAATTTTTTTGCAGGAGAAGTATTAAAGTTTGGTTGATTGAACTTTAAGTTATACGTAGGATTTATCTTGTTTTCAATAGGGAAATTGGAGTGGTTATTGGTTTTAAGGAAAAAAAATGAGCTAGAGGAAAATTGTAAAGATTTGTGTTCTTGATGAACTAATTTGTGGGTATTTTATATGCTATCTTGGTTCTTTTGGGTGTAACGTTTTCGGGTTTTTTGTCGCTTTTGAAACTTGAGTTTGTTGGATTTGTTGCAGGAGAAGTATCAAAGTTTGGTTGATTGACTTTAAGTTATCTGTAGGATTTTTCTTGTTTTTAGTTGGAAAACTGGAATGGTTTTAAGAAAAAATGGGCCTGACCCTTTATTTCTAGAGGAAACCTGTCGATATCTGTGTTCTTGATGAACTAATTTGTGGGTATCTTAGATGCTATATGCCTATATATTGATTTTATGGGTGCAGCATTTTAGGGGTTTCTTTACTCTTTTAGTTCTTTAATTTGTTGGAATTCTTGCAGCATTTTAGGGTTTTTTTACCCTTTGGTTGATTGAACTTTAAGTTATATGTTGGATTTATCTTGTTTTTTGATTGGGAAATTGGAATTGGGTTTTAGGAACTTTCTGATATTGGTTTTAAGAAAAAAATTAACTTGACCCTTCTACTCTACAGGAAAACTGTCAAGATTTGTGTTCTTGATAAACTAGTTTGTGGGTATTTTTATATGCTATATTGATTTTGTGGGTGCATCATTTTAGGGTTTTGTTTGCCCCTTTGGATTCTTGAATTTGTCGGATTTATTATGTTTTTTAAGACGGGGGATTCAAGTGGTTTTTAGAAAATTTCTGAAGTTGGTTTTAAGGAAAATTTAGGTTGACCCTTATTCTCTAGAGGAAAACTGTAAAGATTTGTGTTCTTGATGAATTAATATGTGGGTATTTTATATGCTATTTCCTTTTAATGGGTGCAGCTTTTTTGTTATTTTTTTGCCCCTTTTGACACTTAAATTTGTTGCAGGAGAAGTATCAAAGTTTGGTTGCTTGAACTATAAGTTATCCGTACGATTTATCTTGTTTTTGATCGGAAATTGGAGTGGTTTTAAAGAACTTTCCGAAATTAGATTGAAACATTTTACTCAGAAAGCGATTAGGGTTTGGTGTTTTAGCGTTTGATTATCAAGAAAGTTTTTGTCTTTTCTGGTTTAAGTGATGTTCCACAAGATACTTAACCGGCTTCCTAAAAAGCCACATAAGTCAAACGATAATCGAGATGGAGGAAACCATAACACATCTTCACATACATCAACTAGTTCAAGAACCAACAATGACGTGCCAATTACTCGATCCAGTACTTCGAACCCGACATCCGGTCAATCCCAAATCGTTCAAAATCACACCAACAAGAAGGTTCTTCAATCTCAGAACTCAAAACTGAACGGGATTTCCACGATTCCCAACACATATGAGGCGTTACCTAGTTTGAAAGACGTTCCAACTTCTGAGAAGCAGAATTTATTCATTCGAAAGTTGACTTTGTGTTGCGTCGTGTTTGACTTTACCGACCCCACCAAGAATTTGAAGGAAAAAGAGATCAAACGACAAACATTGACCGAGCTTGTTGATTACGTCACTTCCGCAAACGGGAAATTTCCTGAAATCGTTATGCAAGAAATTGTGAAAATGGTGTCTGTAAATATCTTTCGTAGGCTTACTCCGCAACCGCGGGATAACAAAGTTCTAGAAACTTTCGACGGGGAAGAAGAAGAACCGTCGATGGACCCCGCATGGCCCCACTTACAGTTAGTCTATGAATTCATTCTAAGATTTGTAGCATCACCGGAAACCGATCCGAAACTTGCTAAACGTTACATCGATCACGCCTTTGTTTTAAAATGGCTAGACTTATTCGACTCAGAGGATCGACGAGAACGCGAATATTTGAAATTCGTTCTTCATCGAATGTACGGAAAGTTCATGGTGCACCGCCCGTTCATCAGAAAAGCAGTCAACAACATTTTTTTCCGTTTTGTTTTCGAAACCGAAAAGCATAACGGGATCGCTGAATTGTTGGAGATATTGGGAAGTATTATTAACGGATTTGCGTTACCGTTGAAAGAAGAACATAAGTTGTTTCTTGTGAGGGCTTTGATACCGCTTCATAAGCCGAAATGCATACCGATGTATCACCAACAAATATCGTATTGTATTACACAATTTGTGGAAAAAGATTGCAAGCTTGCGGATACGGTTATTAGGGGCTTGTTGAAATATTGGCCTATTACAAACAGCTCGAAAGAGGTTATGTTTTTAAGTGAGCTTGAAGAAGTTTTGGAAGCAACTCAGCTTCCTGAGTTTCAAAGATGTATGGTGCCATTATTTCACCAAATTGCGCGTTGCTTGAGCAGTTCACACTTTCAGGTAAGTGCTTTAACTTTATAAACATGTGCTAAATTGCCTTAATTCATGATAAATTGTTACATTTTGATCTGTACATGTGGGTTGACTAGCAAACACATTTTTATCCACATTTAAAGTTCTTTATAGACAATGAACGGGTTAATTATGATTACAAAAACAGTATTATTAAAATAATAATCGAAATCTTGAATTGATTTAGGTGGTTGAATGTATTTTTACCTTCTATGAGTGTGCACTGGTTCTATGTGTTAAAACTTCAACTCATTTGACCCGTTACCCTATTAGCTACTTTTTGTTGAGTTGGCCCGTTTGAAACCACTGTTGTTAACAGCGAGCATAGCGCCCGCTATAGCGTTTAGCATGGTGATGCGGTAATAGGTCGTAATCTGATTTTCGGTCCTCCATAGCGTGAAAATAGCTGGATGATAGTTTTTTTTAATAAAAATACATATAAAAACAGCATATTTTGATAAATATACATATAAAATATTTCTAAAATTTATTGCTAGACATAAAATAGCGCTCGCTATTTCATCGCTATCGCTATGTAGCATATAGGTAGCCTGTCACTATCGTCCACTATTCGCTATTAACAACTATGTTTGAAACAAAACACAACCCAAGTTGACCCGTGATGAGGTCATCTTTGGGTTCAAAGAAAGTTTCAAGAACTGTATCAAGCAGTACAAGAAGTACTTCTTATAGTGTTTGAACGTTGACGAATTTCCACTTTTCCATTATACTTTCTCATCATACAGTTGTTCTTTAGTACACAAGATTGTAACTTTTTCTTGAATATACAGGTGGCAGAGAGAGCATTATTCCTATGGAACAATGATCATATAGACAACTTAATAAAACAGAACCAAAAAGTGATCCTACCGATCATATTTCCAGCACTAGAAAGCAACACAAAGACACATTGGAACCAAGTGGTACTAAGTTTGACTTTGAACGTCAGAAAGATCTTTTCGGACGTTGACCCTCAACTGTTTGAAGAATGCTCTAAAAAGTTCAAAGAAGACAAGCTTAAGAAGGAAGAAAGCAAGCTAAAACGAGAAGCCATATGGAGACGGCTTGAACTAGCGGCTCAGGGTCATGAGCAGGTCATGTCTCAGAAGCTAATCGCGAACCATGTTTCAGCATCTGGCTAGACGCGCGTGCGCATGGGGGTTTTGAAAATCGGTTGTTGGGTTTTTGTTGTTACTTTAGGTTGTTATGAGATTCGTGACGATGAAGGAATGGAAGTTGTTCTTGGTGTGGTGATTTGAATGCCGTGGATTTGTGTATATACGGTTCAGGCCGATTTGAAATTGGTTGTTTTTAGATGTTTGTAATTTTGGTATGTTGTTTTCGTGGATTTTAAATCTGTATTAATCTCATTACTTCTAAATATAATTCATGTTTAAGTTGCATCTCTATGTATTTTTTTCTGCACACATTAATGCTCAATTTTCAGAGGTTTTCTTTTCTCTCTTTTTGGAAAAGTTGTACTCAGATTCACATTCACAACTAGAGCATGGCTTAACATTCTGCTTATTAGGCCGTTTACTATGGATCAACGCCCCATGCCATGGGGTCCGATGTGATAGGGCGGGTAACACCGTGGAATGGAGCGGGGGTGGGGTTGTGGTTTAAATTGATGGGCCCTGTTAACAAACATGATATGAAGATCCAACACAAAAAATACGGACAAAATAGGTGACAAAATCTTATTTAATCAGCCCAAAACTGTTACCCCCAAGAACCCAAAGATCTTACATACTGTAAGATCAGAAACAATAGTATAATACACAAGTCTCTATATGATCATCTGATCATCAACACAACTTCAAATCTCCAAAATACAATGAGAGATGATAACAAACTTAAACAGACAATAACAAAACCCTAAAATATACAAAGAGCAGTAAGAGAGACTATGTGGATGGTGATGATGAAACCCTTCAGTTATCAGCCCTTTTACACCAGCATCTTTACAATTTACACTTTAGTCCAAATGTATTGCACATGATGATCGCAGTCCCTGAGATATTGCCCCTCGACAATTCAACCTACATAATATAAACTCAACAGACCAACAACCTAATATTCCTCATATATTGAGCCCAATACTCAAGCCCAGATACAATCAAACAATAGCTCATATAAATAACCAGAAACCCAATATCTCATATCACATATACAATACCATATGAATTCAACTTAAACTTAAAGTTGTGGTGGTGGAGTACTTTCAACACTACAAATCTCATCATTTGAAAGAAAACTTACCACGTTAATATGCACAATCCTCACATTATTCGTGCTTGAACTTTGATGCTTCAGGTTCCTTGTGGTGTCACTTGGGAGTCTTCCTCCACTTCCTCTCATTTGGGCCATTTCTTCCGCAAGGTGACCCACTTGCTTTTCCAATGCCTTGTGCGACTTGCCTCGCACCTCAAACTCCTTCTTCATTTCCATCTTGATCTCTTGGTTTGAATCTCTAATAGCATTCATGATTGCGTCAAGCTTGAAGTTCAACGGGTCATCACTACCTGTTTTTGATTTTGCATCACCATCCCATTACCGCCTTGATTATAGTTCCTTTGGTAACCCCCTTGGTTACTACCTTGTCGATTTTGGTATGGATATCCACCTTGATCCCTGGTGAAAGTTCAGGTTCATTTGGTTTGAGGCGTTACCATGCCTAAAATTAGGATGGTTCTTCACATCCGCGGTGGATCGAGTGATGTTTACTTGGCAGTTCGGTCTGGTGACCGATGTTGCCACATTCTTCACACACGGAAAACTGTACCGCACCCACCTCTTTCTTCTTCGTACGAACCAACTCCAGTTCTAATGTTTTAATCCGGTCTTTAGAACTTGCATCGCGGCCGGGCCAAGACTTTGAGATTGGATGCTTTTTAGTTCGGTCCGCCATACCCACGACCTTGGATTTCTTACTCATCCTCTCCAAGAGTTCCCAATCATCTTCCTCGTGGTTGTTCAACAACGTACCATTATTTGCCGATTGCAAGTACTTATGATCTTCCGATCTAATCCCCGTACGAAACACTTTAACAATTCCCATCTAGGAATTTGATGGTGATGGCATTTTCGAACCAACTCCTTGAAACGAGTGAGGGCCTCATGTAACAACTCACCCGATAACTGACGAAACGACAGAATCTCATCCCGCGCATCATCGTTCTTTGCTATCGAATAGTATTCATCAAGAAATACATGTTGCATTTTTGCCCAAGTACGAATGCTATTTGCCGGAAATGTGAGGAACCAATGCTTGGCCTTGTCCTTTAATGAGAACTGAAATAGCCTTAGCTTCACTTCCCCTATCTCGAACTTGTGGCCCCGATCGTGCCACATATAGCGGAGAATTCCGCCAAGTGAGTGTATGGTTCGTCATTCGTCCTACCATTGAAGTGCCATAGCATGTTAATGTAATTGGGCTTGCACTCGAATGATCGCCTCCCTTGAGGTCTAGGCACCATAGGTGAGTCATTTTCGGTGACTACTGGTCCAAATCGCCCATTAACACCTCTTGGGGCTTGTTGATTTGGTTAACGTCGTGGACCGTTAACCTCTTAATCCACCGGCCGATTATTGCCCCTTCAATCACTACCTGTATCACCCCCTTGGTTACCGCCTCCCACGAATTGCGGTATCCGGTTACGGTTGATATTATTATTGTTTTTATAATTACCGTCATCCCGATTCCGTTGATTGTTGTTTCGTGGTGGACGGTTGTTTCCGTAGTCATCACTTCGACCATAATTATACCCATAATCCTCGTTGTTTCCCACATAATTGACGTTTTGATAGCTAATATCTTTATACTCAAAACCTTGAGCATTGTAGAATTCCCCACATTGTCATCACCCCATCCATCATCTTCAACCTGCTCGTTGTAATTCACATCATCGTCTGAGTATTCCAAATGAACACTCACATGTTCTGGTGATTGATAACTGGGAACTCTATACGGTGCATCATCGGATGGTTGTTTCTCAAATCATCAAGATCGAAAAACTGAGTTTCGTTCGTGGGAATGCCACGATTTTGGTTAACTCCACGATTGGCGTTAATATTTTGGTTGTTGAGGTTGGGCGGCAATTAGTTTTGTCGGTTTTGGTTTTGAGGTGGAGGTGTGGGTGTACGTTGGTTGGTGTTTGGGTTTTGGCCACAGGTTTGGAACGGTGGTGTTGGTGGTCTCGAATTGCTACCACTCCCTGGTTGGTTATTTTGGATGTTTTGGTTTTGTGGAGGGTAGCCTTGGTACTAGTATTGATGTTGGTTTTGGTTGTTTGGGTGATTGGAATTTTGAGTATCCATTGGACTAGGCCCAACGGATGGTATAGATGGTGATTTGGTGGTGGGTGGATTAGAGACAAGCGTTGCCTCTAACTGTTTGGTTAACTTTCTTCTAACGACCCGCTCGAACTCCGGTTCGAACATTAATGGTGAAGTCCTCCTGGAGTTCCGTGTATGGATGCACTGCCTTTAACCTACACAAGTAACACACCTGCGTAACACAAAAGCAGAAACAATATAAGCATACAAACACTTAAACAAATAATCACTAAATCAATTAATATCCAAACGCAAAAAGCACGAACTCACCAGAAACGATGCCAAAATTTGATCGGGGTGTCGCGCCCCTGTCAAAGATAATATTTATAGTCCCAAATTACCCTTAAGAATGTGTTAGTGGTAGTAAGGGGTCGAACCGCGAAGAGTTTGTGGTTTGCGCGCGGACGTGATTGATTTTTAAGAATGTTGTCACTTTTATGAAGCTTGCTAAGAAATTGATTAATTTGTTTGTTTGAAAAGGGTGTCAGGGTGTACAGACAATTTTTGGTTTCAATTACTAAACTATGAAAAACTTGAATAATTGCATGAAAACTTAATTAACGATTTTAAACAATATTTGGAGAACAAGGTTCACACCTGGTTCGGTAATTGAAGTACTAGAGTTTCTACACGTTTTAGATTCAATTCCATTGCAAATATGATTAACAAACTTAGTGTCACGTGGCTTGGGTGCCAAGAGCTATCAACGTCATAGACGACGGACCGCAATGTACTTCATTACCAAGAACAAGTAAATTCTAACCTAGACAAGGCATAATTGTACATACTCATTTTGCAAAGTCAAATTTAATATTCACTCGACAATTCACGATTACGATACACATGCAGGACAATTATCATAGGTTTCAAAATAAAATTACAATTTGTCACAAATCAAAACTTAAAGCAATGTTTAACCCTAGAAACTTACAAAAACCTACACCAGGGTGAAACCCAAAGAGACTAGCCGCTCATGGTGAACGGAACACGATCGCCGGGTGATGAGAGCTAGAACTTTGACATCTTGAAGCTTCGAATGTGATGGATATGATGATTAGGGTTTAGGATGGATGTTGATTAAGTTTGGATTGAGGCATTAATGATGATGATGATGGTGATGAAGGTGGAGAATTAGGGTTAGGATCGAAGGGATGGATTCGATGATTGGTGTGAAAGAATGGTGAATATGGATGAGTTCTTGGCTCCAAGAAGGTGTTTCAAACTCACAAAACTCGTTACTCTTTTGAACATGGTCAAAAAACAACTCATATACCCATCCCCAAACAACAAATAAAAAAGTTTTGAGTGTGGCAACAGGAGAGGGCGTCGGCGATGATGCTTGGTTTTGCTATCTTCCTCCGACGCACTAATCTATTGTCTACGATTATTTCTGGCCGACGGAACATCTGAGGGGTGTCGCCGACAGCCTAGGAGGGCGTCGCCGACGATGCCTGCAAATCCCATTCTCTGAGCTTTCCATTTCTCGCTCCCGGTTGACTCGTTTTCCATCCCGGTGCTTCGTATAGCTCCCGAATAGCTCCTTCAACTTTATTAGACCTGCAAAACACAATTCCAATTAAAAGTAGGCTATTCGAAACTAAATGTTACATAGAAACATCAACTTAAACATAAGAGAACACCGGTTTTCGACCATGCATCACACCAACTTTTCACGCATTTTTTCAACCACAATCATATAGAAAAAACTTATTTTTACGTATCAAGATAATAAATAACAAGGTGCCAGAATTCATTTTATAGAATCAGAAATATCTAAAAACATTTTAAATGGTTCTTACGGTTGGTAGGCGAGATGTCATTGTATTTGACACTACTCCATACAAGTGAAGTGCTTTTTTATGATTGAAAATGTGAGAACGAACTACATAATTTTATTTTGTTAGAACATGATAATATTATATATATTAATAGAAACTGATCATGAATAGTGTTTTAATTTTATTTTAATAATTGATTATGAATAGTGTTTTAATTTTATTTTAATGTTGTTTGTTTTTTATATTTAATTATTTTATTAATATATTTTTAATTGATTTTTCATGTTATTTTTCTTTTTTAATTAATTAAAATACGATATTTTATATTCTATTATTATTTTATATATACTAATAGAAACTGATCATGAATAGTGTTTTAATTTTATTTTAATATTGTTTGTTTTTAATATTTAATTATTTTATTAATATTTTTAATTGATTTTGCATGTTTTTTTCTTTTATAACTATTAAGATACGATATTTATATAATTTTTTTGAGTATGTTGTTGCGACGTGCCTGGATTTTTCTCTGTATTGATACATTTTTTCCCTAAGTAATCGAAGCACAAACATACATGTTATCAAGCCTAACTCACATTTAGTTTTTTATATATAAATTGTCATTACTTTTTTTCTTTATTCTAATAATACAGTGTAATACTTTATAAAGTTCTGAATATATGTGACATGTTTATATATGTCTTTGTTCCGCTAAAAGTTTTGTTCAAAATCAAACTGATCAATATAATTGATTTTTATTTGTTCTTTACCGTGATCAACCGAACAAATACCATGCGAAACTTGGATAACGGTATATAGTATCTTTAATATTATAAACTATAGCGAGTATGAATACCGTACTGGTACCTTGACGAATCGAACTTATACCGTCTGTTCTTTACCATGACGAATGGAACCGATCCCGTGCGAACAACTTTGATGGTAGTATAGAGTTTTTTTTAATATCGTAAACGATAGCGAGTATTGGTACCACGTCAATTCCAATCGAACAACATTTAGCAATACCATCGGAATGAATACTGATATTCATTTCAAAAGACATTACTGATATTCGTTTTTATGGTTTTTGATTTATGTAAAATATGCGTAGATATCCTTTTGGGCATATTATAACTTTATTGTTGGGTTTTGCCTTTCGATTGCTATAAAGAATGTCGGTATCGTACTGATATGTTGTCCAGTTGTTTTCAATTCGATTTAGTATGATAGTGACACCCGCCGCGAAGCGTGGAAAAACCTCACGTTACTATTATTTGATACTATCTTCAATGTAGACTACGCGAGAAAACAATGAGTAACCTGAGTTAATTGAGTAAAAAAGTTATATTGTGCATTAAAACATAAAAGATAAAATAAAACTAATAGATATTTTTTGAATTTGTTTAACCACAATCGTTTAAAAAACTCGTTTCACAGATCAAGATAATAAATAACAAGGTATACGGATTGATTTTATCCTTCTACTCTTGGAATCAGAACTATAAAAATATACGACTGAAAAACTAAAGTATTGTTTTTTAGTACTAAAAGTGAGAATGAACAAAATAAAATAATTTAAATAATTGTTAGAACAAAATGATATTACTATAATTTGATATGATATTTAATGTAGAGTGAGAAAACAATATTGGACGCCGGGGTGCTCAAGCGGGTAAGGCTAGCGGGTGTACAGTGATAGAACCGAGTTTGAGATCGGCGGTCTCCCAAAAAAATATAAAAAACACTGGACTGAAAGTAAGTAAAACAATTCGTAATTTTGCTGCCAATTTTCTTGTATTCTTCACTAATTAAACAATTGCTTAAGTAGAAGGAAATCCTATGTAACTGAAATAAACGTGCATGATGGATGCTTCCTAGATAATGGGATCATGGATGGTAATGCAAAGGTATCATGGACATGGTGGACGATTAATAAAACACAAACAATGCGTGCATAATAAAATATAGGAAATTAAGTTGAGATAGTTGTTTGTCGATTCCATATCAGTTGCTCGGTCAAACTGCAAAGTGGGTCATCGTATGGGTCGGCAACCGGTTGCTTATCAGGCCATGGTGGATCCGTATCATAGAGTAACACCATCGCCACCCCCTAGGGTAGCCCAAGCGGTTAAGGTGTCCAAATAACGTTTGCCGCGCGAGAAAGGCAAAGAGTGACCGTTCAACGGTAAAAAACGTTAACGTTTGGAGCTAAAAAAACAAATCATTATTAAACCTTTATATATATATTTCCTTCCACTTCCATTTTAAATCATACACACTCTCATTTTCTCTTCCAATTTAAACCAAACTCATTTCACTCCAACTCACTCTCATTTTAGCCATGAATTCACAAACAAATTCCTAAGGTGCCGGTTCGAGCAAACGAGGTGGTGGTTTGAGCCGAGGTGCCATTTTTGGTGGTGACGTTTATAGACCATCCGCACCCTCTTCCAAAGCAACACCAACAACCTAATTATTTTTATGGCCAACAACCTAATTATTATTTTTTTCACAACCTATGGTTCCATCCGTCCGGCTCAATTTATCTCAATAATCTATGAATAACTTCGACTCGTTTAGATCGTATAGAAGCCAATCTCACTCCCGACCCGTTTGGATCGTATAGGAGCTCATCTCACTCCCTCGAATATCACCCCCTTTAAAATCAGAGTTGGTGTGATCTAAGTGGTATCTTCATGAAAGTATAAAAATGCTAAGACTTCTAAAATGTGAACGCCCGCTGAGTACTCAAATCCCCATGAGTCCCCTATTCCAACCGTGCTTTAGTTTGAAAGTATAACCTGCGAATGAACATGCGAACAATCAACATAAGGTTGGCAAGTTCATAGTTTGTTTAAAAAGATTTAAAATAAATATTTTTGGTAACCAGTTTAAGTATTGTTGAGAAAAGGTAATAAAACCATTTTTCTTGGTATGTCAATTTAAAACTTTGTATTTGTAAAACTTGTATAACCGTCGATGTTCGCGTACGACAAATACAACATGCCCACATGAGCCTATAACCCACCCCATGTTAGAAAGTGCCTCGCCAAACCGTTTACTCAAGACAGTAGACTAGTAGGCGGTTATAATTCCGATATGTAGCGAGGACTTCATTGTACAGTTTAAGCGATCCTAAGGCCCTTAGTGTTGAGTAGTGGACAATCCAGTCCTTGAAGCGAGAACCTAGTCCTCGAAATGAAGCCAGAACCCAGTTCTCGAAATTGAAGTGAGAACCCAGTTCTCGAAATTTGAAGCGAGAACCCAGTTCTCGAAATAGTAACCGGGACCATCCCGTCACTAGCCATGAACCTCATGCACGTTTCAAAAATACGTGTGTGTTTTGTAAAACCTGTATATTTAACATAATCCTTTCGTAAACCATTTGAGTTCATTGGAATTCATTCGTATCATGGTTTAGAAACAAACAGTTTTCGTTTATCGAAATTTTGTGTACTATTGCAAAACTTGCGTGTCTTTCCATTCCCCAAACATTTATAAAAATGTAAAACTATAAAAAGTTGGGAGTTATGAACTCACCTCAATATCCAGTGCGAAGCTAGCATAATATGATTCCAAAATTTCGTTTCCAAACGTAAACTCGCTAGCATGCAATCTATAACATTCCTCAAGGAATAAACATATAACTTTCTATTAAAATTTAGCTAAACAACGTGTCACCAAGCTCTACCGAATCGTTAACCAATGATTCGATGTGAAAATGCTGTTAAATTGAAGGAAACACTAATGATATACTCGTTAAGTTCCATTTGTAGTCGGTGATAAACACTAAGTTTTAGAAACACTTAGTTTTTAGAAGATTTAGAATATATATATCCAATTAAAATATAAATATATTTATGGAATCGTGTTAGTCGTCCCGAATGGTATTACGTGTACGTAACCAAGTGTTCGTATAAAAATAATACACGTTATAGACACGTATAATGTATTTATGCGTTCCCCGAATAATCGTCAGATACGTTGACGGATAATAATATGACTTATCATAGTGTTCCGTAAGATGTAGACATATGTACATTTATATATGTAAACGTAAGTGTATATGTATCTAAACGTAGTGTAGCCGCAATAATACTCCCGTATCTCGTTGATAATTATCAAAATAATTATATAATTACACGCTAGATAGGAATTGACTTTGTTTGTTTATTATCAAATAACTAGATTGCTAATACATGTTTGAGATCGTTCGGTAATATATTGTATGCCGTTTAGGCGTCGGAAATAAAAATAAATAATTATATTTATTTTATAAAGTTTATCGAGTTGTAGACATTGAAGATAAATATAAAGTTTATCGAGTTGTACACGTTTGAATTAAATATAAGAAATTATGTCTATACGAAATAAGTTTCCGCGTTCCATTATCTTGTTAACCGCTTTTTTCGAGACGTTATAAATGCGTTTTTGTGAGTTATAAAGTGTTGCAAAAAACAAATATACACTTATATTTATTTTTATAGAATCCTTGAATTCCGATAGGGGTCGTTTATATAATATGAACATGTTTCGTATTACGGATTTTTACGAAAAACGGGCAGAGTTTCCTCTGTTTTTGGACGATCCCGACAATACAAGTTGTCCATATATTTTCAAAACTCAATAAACAAAGTAACCACAATATATATATATATATATATATATATATATATATATATATATAACTTCCCGTCGTGTTCAAAACTTCGATTTTGTTGCGTGTAAGTCTAACACATAAATATATATTTTGTAACGAAACGCCGGTTCATTTTTAATTAACATATACACGATTTATATACAAAAATCCATTGCACGGGTTCAAGTAATCTTTATAGTTTATTCGAAAAATATTTGTCGTTTCACTAGTCAGGATGGTTTGAGTTCGGTTTCGCGTTAATTAATATTTATATAAAATAAATATAAACGAAATTCTTGTCGTTAAACTTTTACCAAGTCTCGTGTCGATCGTTGATTGGGTTTGACTGCATTGACCGAGTTGAACGTGTTTGACCGGGTTGACTGTGTTTGACCGCGTTCATTGAAACTGACCGAACCGAACCCAAGCTAAATCTGAATTTCTTGACCATCATTGACCAGTTGACTGTGTTTGACCCGAACATGAACCAAACTTGAGCCGAGACGTGACATAACCCGAGCCAATAGCCAACTTGACCCGGAACAGAACCACCTCCACTACTGTCACACCCCAACCTGCAGCAGAATAAAAGTCGGGGCATGATTGGGTTATCACCAAAGCTCATGATATTTACTAAGAAGTTTCATATTTATTAAATTCAGATTAAAATTTAAATATCCAAAAAAATTTTCATACAAATACAATAAAAATCTAAACGTTTGTTCCAACGCAATAACTTGTTTATTCTTCTAGGCCATCCTAAGTATTTCTTTCCTCAACTTGATCACCTGTATCATGTGTAAAACAGAGGAGATTTTGGGTCAACAAAAGTTGGCGAGTGAACCGTTGATAAAACATTTAAATAATTGCTTATTTTGTTTATTAAAGAAAATTGTGCATAAATCACATGTGAGTAAATATAGATATGTAACCAATCACAAACCACATTGAATGAATATATGACATGAATGATGATGTATCTGAGATCAAGGCTCAATCAAACGGAGCCGATCTAATGAGGCACCTGATGCTCAACCCGTATCCCACGAGGAACTGATGGGCCTAATGAAATGAGTGCACTGAAATGATAAATTGAATCCACATATAAACCACACAACAAGCAATTCACATTTGATCACGAAATGATATAAGCACAAGTGTTTAAATTAAATAAAGGAATGATACGACACATGATACACCCAAAACGTGATTAAAACGGGGAATTTGTAGAGATTCACTCACAGTGGGTGCGTAGCCTTGGTTGATGATGAGTGCGCACGAGTTGAGAATTTGACCGACGAAAGAATACTAACCTAAAATAACAACGCGATATTTTGATAAATATATAACTAACTTTTTGATTAAAAACCTTTGTTTAGATTTTTAAGTTTATTTTTGTGGTTTTTATTAATTTTTTTAAACCTTTGTATTTTAGGTATTTTTAATAAGCTTTTCTTTTAATATAACTATAAAATAAATAAATAATTAAATAAAATAATAAAAATAATATTTGTTAGTCTGACAGGCTGACTGTCAGACCGGTTCGCTAGGGGGGTTGGTATGCGCGTGTATAGAGTCGAACCCGGGACCTCACGTTCACGTGCACTCAGCACTTCCAACTGAGCTACGTGTCTAACCCGACATATTCTGGATTTTAATTATATTTATACCCATTTTAGATTATTTCCAATTTAATTAAATTTACAAAAAGGTTTCAGTAATCCGACCGGTGCGTGCCAAAGTGCTCGAACCCGAGACCTTGACGGTGTGTTGCACCCAGCCCAACCAACTGGGCTGGGTGTCTAACCCGGCTATACATGCATTTTAATTATACTTATATACTAAACAAGTTTACACAGAAAAGGTGAATTTAAGAAGAGTTTTAAAATGTCAGGCCGGTGAGAGAGCGTGGACTCGAACTCAGGATTACGCGTATATAATGCACACAGTCCACCGTTGGACTGTGTGTCTAACCTGTTTAAAACAGCCGTTTTAATTATATAAAACATTTCACTCCACTTCGTCTTCTTCATTTCGAATCTGAACTAACCCTTATACCCGCCCGATTTAATCTGTTTCACTTCTGTTCTTCTATTAACCATCTGAACATTATGTTTATTAAATAATATTCAAAGGAAAGGGCAGCGTAGAACAGAAGTGGAGGATCGTGATTTCCGGCGGTTGAATTCCGGCGACTGACTGTGTTTTTCCGGCGAACAGGGGGGTGGTGAGCGGAGGAACAATGCGAGCAGAATGAGCGAGTTGATTGTGAGAGTTCGACTAGTATTTATAGGGGGTGGCAGGAGGTTTCGACCTCGCTTGATTTTGGTAACACTATTCGATGATTGGGAAATTAGCCAGAAGGATGACAGCCGAGCTAATTGGGTTTTGCCAAAAATACATCCCGAACTAGCTGTCGGAGGTTTCAAATAAGAAAGGAAAGGCGCGTGATGTCGGATCCAGTTAGTTGCAGGTTTTTACTCGGATTCAGAATATAAGTTTTAAATTCTAACATATGCACATCTAGTGTGTGCAGTGCAGTGGTGTTTGTTGCGTGTGTGTAACCGGGCGCCCCGGGTTCGATTCCCGGTTCACGTATTCTTCTTAATTATTTTTATTATGCTTTTTAATTATCTATTAAGAATATATATTTATTATTTAATTGATTATATTATCTCATTAAGTTTATTTTAACATTGAATATTATTACAATAATAAAAATAACCGAACGACAAGAATAAATACACTTTGATTGATAAATTTGGGGCGGGCTTTTGAAACCCGATTTATGCAAATGTTACAGTATCCCCTAATTTTAGAAATTTCGTCCCGAAATTTAAGTAGTAGTTGTAACCGGAAAAAGATGCGGGTATTTCTCGCGCATTGAGTCTTCATGTTCCCAAGTAAACTCAGGTCCTCGTTTTGACTCCCAACGTACCCTGACGATTGGAATACGACTTCGCCTTAAACGCTTTTCACCGAAATCCATGATGTCCACTGGTCTTTCAACGAAGTGCATCGATTCATCGACTTGAATGTCTTCTAGAGTAATATGGAGGTTTTCGTCGGCGAGGCACTTTTTCAAGTTTGATACGTGGAATGTGGGATGAATTCTGTTAAGATCTTCTAGTAGGTCAAGCTTGTATGCTACAGGACCTACTCTTTCGAGTATCTTGAAAGGTCCTACGTAGCGTGGTGCTAGCTTGCCCTTTTGGCCAAAACGAACCACTACTTGATCACCAATGTCAAACTCCAAGGGCTTTCGTCGTTTGTCAGCATAACTCTTTTGACGACTTTGAGCCGCTAGAAGATTGTTTCGTATTTGAATGATTTTGTCGGTTGTTTCTTGAATCAATTCAGGTCTGGTGATTTGCGCTTCACCAATTTCGTGCCAACATACTAGAGATCGGCATTAACGACCGTATAAAGCCTCGAAAGGAGCCATGCCGATACTTGAATGATAGCTATTGTTGTACGAAAACTCGACTAACGGTAGATGAGCGTCCCAGTTCCCTTTGAAGTCTATGACACATGCTCGAAGCATGTCTTCAAGGGTTTGGATGGTGCGTTCAGATTGACCATCAGTTTGAGGGTGAAAGGCGGTACTGAGATCTAACTGTGTACCCAAAGCGGTTTGTACGGCTCGCCATGTTCGTGAAGTGAAACGACCATCACGGTCTGAAATGATGCTTAACAGTACACCATGACGGCTTACAATCTCTTTGATGTAGATACGAGCTAACTTCTCGTTCTTGAAGTCCTCGCGAATCGGAATGAAGTGAGATGATTTTGTAAGACGATCGATTATTACCCATATGGTGTCATACCCACTGGAGGTGCGAGGTAACCCGGTAATGAAGTCCATGGTTATGTTTTCCCACTTCCATACAGATATTTCGGGTTGGACTAGAAGTCCTGAAGGTCTTTGATGTTCAGCTTTCACTTTGGAACATGTAAGGCACTTGGAAACAAAAACAACGATATCCTTTTTCATGCCAGGCCACCAGTAGGTTTATCGTAGGTCTTGATACATCTTATCGGCTCCTGGGTGTACAAAGTATCGTGTTTTGTGTGCCTCATTCATGAGGAAATCACGAAGGTTGTCGCGATCGGGAATCCATATGCGGTTTAAATATTATAGAATACCGTCGGATTTGGTTTCAATTTTGAGTTCAGCTCCACATGACAGCTCATCGCGTACGTCATTTTCCGTTACAGAGACATGTTGAGCTGCCCGGATTCGATCCTTGATATCGGTTATGATTGGCGAACATAGAAGATGAATAGAGTTCGCATATCCCTTTCGACTGAGCGCATCGGCCACCACGTTTGTCTTGCCAGGATGGTACCGAATCTCGCAGTCGTAATCATTGAGAAGTTCGACCCATCTTCGTTGCCTCATATTCAACTCTTTTTGGTTGAAGATATGTTGGAGACTCTTGTGGTCAGTGTATATTTCACACTTGGTACCGTAGAGGTAATGCCTCCATATCTTGAGAGCGAACACGACGGCTCCAAGTTCCAGGTCGTGGGTGGTGTAATTCTTCTCATGAACTTTGAGTTGCCTAGGGGCATAGGCTATCACTTTTCCTCTTTGCATCAATACACAGCCTAGACCTTGCCCTGATGCGTCGCAATAAACCGCAAAGTCATCGCAACCCTCAGGGAGTGTAAGGATAGGTGCGTCACAAAGCCTTTGCTTTAAAGTTTGGAAGGCCTCCTCTTGCTTAGGTCCCCAAATGAAGGGTTTTCCTTTGTGAGTCAAGGCCGTGAGCGGAACGGCGATATGGGAAAAATTGGCAATGAAGCGTCGGTAATAACCAGCCAAGCCAAGAAATGACCTAACTTCTGTAGGGGTACGTGGCGCTTGCCATTCCTGTACTGCCTTGATTTTCGAAGGATCGACATGAATCCCCTTGTCATTGACGACATGACCAAGGAATTGTACTTCTCCTAACCAGAATTCGCATTTTGAGAACTTGGCGTAAAGCTTTTCAGTTCTTAAGAATGTAAGAATGAGTCGAAGGTGTCGCTCATGATCGGATTTTGACTTGGAGTAGATAAGAATGTCGTCGATGAAGACTATGACGAAACGGTCGAGGTAGGGTTTGCATACCCTATTTATTAAATCCATGAAGACATCGGGGACGTTGGTTAAACCGAAGGGCATAACCATGAACTCGTAATGACCATAGCGAGTTCGGAAGGCGGTTTTTGGGATATCTTCTTCGCGCACTCTAAGCTGATGATAACCAGAATGAAGGTCGATTTTGGAAAAACAGGTGGCGCCTTGAAGTTGGTCTAGAAGGTCATCAATACGAGGCAGTGGATAGCGATTCTTAACCGTCAACTTGTTGAGTTCTCTATAATCAATGCACATGCGAAACGTTCCATCTTTCTTCTTCACAAAAAGAACAGGCGCACCCCAAGGCGATGAGCTAGGACGTATGAATCCTTTGTCAGTCAACTCTTGCAGTTGACTGGCCAACTCTTGCATCTCGGATGGGGCTAACCTATAAGGAGATTTTGCGACCGGTGTAGCGCCAGGCACAAGATCGATTCGAAATTCGACTTCTCTCACAGGAGGAAGTCCTGAAACGTCGTCGGGAAAAACTTGCGGGAATTCTTTCACAATTGGAATATCTTCGAGCTTCCTCTCCTTTCCTCCTTTCTTGACGACGTGAGCTAGAAATGCGACGTAGTTTTTGCGAAGATAACTTCGGGCTTGAAGGCAGGACATCAATTGAGTCCTTTCGAAGGAGTTTCCCCAAAGATACGTAGTGTTTGACCGTCGGCGAGAGGAATACGAATGAATTTTTCGTGGCACACCACTTCAGCGTGATGCCGGCTGAGCCAGTCCATGCCGATGATAACATCGAAACTTCCCAATTTCATAGGAATGAGATCAATTGAGAAATCCTGATCATTTAGGGTGAGAGTACAATCGCGTATAATAGAATTTAATGAAGTGGGTTTTCCGTCAGCAACTTCCACCGTCAGAGATTCAACAAGATTATCACGAGGTTGGTCGAGGATAGATTCGAATTCTAAAGACACAAAGCTCTTATCCGCACCGGTATCGAATAATATGGATGCATAACTACCATTTATGGGAAACGTAACGTTGACCACATTGTTGTCAGCCCTGGCTTGGTTGGCGTTGATATTGAAAGCTCTTCCTCTAGCAGGTGGAGGAGCTTGGTTAGCTTGGTTTACCGG
Organism: Scalesia atractyloides; assembly: GCA_947069175.1. Classification (NCBI taxonomy): domain Eukaryota; kingdom Viridiplantae; phylum Streptophyta; class Magnoliopsida; order Asterales; family Asteraceae; genus Scalesia; species Scalesia atractyloides. The sequence goes on from CAMTDV010000027.1 coordinate 21,639,512, forward strand.
CTTCGCTTGAGCTTGGGCATGGATGATGTTCACTAGGTGTGGGCAAGTGTTCCTGAAGTGGTTTGGGTCCCCACAATTGAAACAGGCTCGCATGGGTTGCATCCTGGGGTAGTTGGGTTGGTAGTAAGGTTGGGCTGCGAGTTGTGCAGGCGGTAGAAGTAAGGGTTGTTGGGCTTGGCCCACCATTTGATTTTGGGTTTGGGTTGGAGGTTGACTGCGGTTCAATCGCTGAAGGGTACGGCAGGTTTGGATGGTGTGACCCGCACGGCCGCAACTTGTGCAATGTTGGCAGGGGTTTTCAGGAGGGTGATGGTATTGACAACGGTTACACTTTGGGTGTGGGCCAGTGTATGGCCTTTTGAATGGTGCGGCTGGAGGGGCAACTTGGGTGATTGGAGCAGTAGTGATGTGAGGGTTGGTTTGGGTGACAGCAAAGTTCTTGCCATTTCGTTTCCTCTTACCAGCAAACTTCGAGGATGAACCTAAGTGGTTTGGATTTGGGGTCTCACTGGGTGTTTTCTTCTTTTCATCGTTAATTTTCCGTTTCGAATGCGATTTTCAGTGAGTTCCGTAGCTAACTCCATTGCGGCTTCGAGTGTTGCAGGCGAAGTGCTTAAAACCGAATCTTGGATTTTCGAGGGGAGGCCTCGAATGTAGTGTTCTATTAGGCGGTATAATGGGGTGAACAGATTGGGGACCATCTGGTTCAACTCGAGAAATCTCTTATTGTATGAAGTGTGGTTTCCTTCCTTTTGTTTCAATGCGTGAAACTCGTCTTCTAGCTTTTTGATTTCGCTTCTTGGACAGAAGCGTCTCGTTATGATTTCCCTTAACTCTTCCCATGTTAAGGCCATGACATCTTCAACACCTCGCTTACGCTTTTCCGTGTTCCACCAGGTAAGGGCTACCCCAAACAATCTCCCAGTCGCGTAACGTACCTTTCGGTCCTCAGGACAGTCGCAATTGAGAAAGGTGTTTTCCATTTTCTCAAACCAGTGAAGGAGAGCGGTGACACCTTCAGTCCCTTCATATTTTGGGGATCGCAGGACTTGAAGTGTTTGTAGGTGCATTTGGGGGTTTTGGGAGGAGGGTTGGCGACGCTTTGGTCTTCTTGGTTGGGAGGGTTGATGGGATTAGTGGTGAGGGTTTGCTGAACTTGTAGCACGATGTCAGAAAGCACTGCGGCCATTTGTTTAGCAATTTGCGTGGCCAAGCGCTCGTTTGACTTTCCTGACCTCTTACCTCCACGTAATTGCCTAGCCGACATCTACAAGAACATATGTAGGAAGATTGTGAGTTCAAGAATTTCCTAGGTGTCATGTGTCGTAAAAAGAATGAAAACAACATAACTGAAAATAATTTATCTACATCCATAGGATGTCTTGGGTTTGCTCATGTTTGGGCCTCCAAATGTCCCCCATACCATTGCCTGTGTAGTCATGTGGGCCCCCATGACTATTGGGCTTGGTAGGATTCACATTGGTATCGGCGGGTTAACACTCGCACCACCCGAATGAAAATCGTAAAACATGATTGCGAGATGTATGGTCGGAGGGTGTCCAGGTGTAGACACAATGACAACTCAAAGTGGGGTTAGCTCACACGACGTTTGGTATAGCATGCTTTGGCCTAATAGGTCCTTCGTACTCTCATCGTTAGTCCCCAGGTAGGCAAACTGGTCCTTTATTTTGGATTTATACGAATGCCAAGCCTAGACAGGACGTTCCGACTACCGGTACTCGTACCCTTCCAGTTACTACATGCCCGTCGTGAAAACTCACTTTGATGTGATTTGAAAAATACGAAAACATTGCAAAAATCTTTGAAAAGAAATCATGGAAATTGTGAAATCGTGAGGTGTGTGCTTTTATAGATATGACATGTTATGGGGATGTGAACTATGATGAGCATTGCATATTAACATGTACTTGTGAGAGTGTTTGCATAATATTGGGTGTGATAATAAACATGAAACATATAAACATCAGAATTTTGCATGTAACACATAACCAATTAAAATCTAATCAACTATAGTATAGGCTCTAAGGGTCTAATAACCTATCCTATATCCCTATAGTCACAAGCTCTGATACCAATCTGTCACACCCCGACCCACAGCGGAATAAAAGTCGGGGCATGATTGGGTTATCACCAAAGCTCATGATATTTACTAAGAAGTTTCATATTTATTAAATTCAAATTAAAATTTAAATATCCAACAAAAATTTCATACAAATACAATAAAAATCTAAATGTTTGTTCCAACGCAATAACTTGTTTATTCTTCTAGGCCATCCTAAGTATTTCTTTCCTCAACTTGATCACCTGTATCATGTGTAAAACAGAGGAGATTTTGGGTCAACAAAAGTTGGCGAGTGAACCGTTGATAAAACATTTAAATAATTGCTTATTTTGTTTATTAAAGAAAATTGTGCATAAATCACATGTGAGCAAATATAGATATGTAACCAATCACAAACCACATTGAATGAATATATGATATGAATGATGATGTATCTGAGATCAAGGCTCAATCAAACGGAGCCGATCTAATGAGGCACCTGATGCTCAACCCGTATCTCACGAGGAACTGATGGGCCTAATGAAATGAGTGCACTGAAATGATAAATTGAATCCACATATAAACCACACAACAAGCAATTCACATTTGATCACGAAATGATATAAGCACAAGTGTTTAAATTAAATAAAGGAACGATACGACACATGATACACCGCAAAACGTGATTAAAACAGGGAATTTGTAGAGATTCACTCACAGTGGGTGCGTAGCCTTGGTTGATGATGAGTGCGCACGAGTTGAGAATTTGACCGACGAAAGAATACTAACCTAAAATAACAACGCGATATCTTGATAAATATATAACTAACTTTTTGATTAAAAACCTTTGTTTGGATTTTTAAGTTTATTTTTGTGGTTTTTATTAATTTTTTTAAACCTTTGTATTTTAGGTATTTTTAATAAGCTTTTCTTTTAATATAACTATAAAATAAATAAATAATTAAATAAAATAATAAAAATAATATTTGTTAGTCTGACAGGCTGACTGTCAGACCGGTTCGCTAGGGGGGTTGGTATGCGCGTGTATAGAGCCGAACCCGGGACCTCACGTTCACGTGCACGCAGCTCTTCCAACTGAGCTACGTGTCTAACCCGACATATTCTGGATTTTAATTATATTTATACACATTTTAGATTATTTCCAATAAATTTACAAAAAGGTTTCAGTAATCCGACCGGTGCGTGCCAAAGTGCTCGAACCCGAGACCTTGACGGTGTGTTGCACCCAGCCCAACCAACTGGGCTGGGTGTCTAACCCGGCTATACATGCATTTTAATTATACTTATATACTAAACAAGTTTACACAGAAAAGGTGAATTTAAGAAGGGTTTTAAAATGTCAGGCCGGTGAGAGAGCGTGGACTCGAACTCGGGATTACGCGTATATAATGCACACAGTCCACCTTTGGACTGTCTAACCTGTTTAAAACAGCCGTTTTAATTATATAAAACATTTCACCCCACTTCGTCTTCTTCATTTCGAATTTGAACTAACCCTTATACCCGCCCGATTTAATCTGTTTCACTTCTGTTCTTCTATTAACCATCTGAACGTTATGTTTATTAAATAATATTCAAAGGAAAGGGCAGGAGTCTACCGTAGAATAGAAGTGGAGGATCGCGATTTCTGGCGGTTGAATTCCGGCGACTGACTGTGTTTTTCCGGCGAACAGGGGGGGGGGGTGGTGAGCAGAGGTACAATGCAAGCAGAATGAGCGAGTTGATTGTGAGAGTTTGACTGGTATTTATAGGGGGTGGCAGGAGGTTTCGACCTCGCTTGATTTTGGTAACACCATTCGATGATTGGGAAATTAGCCAGAAGGATGACAGCCGAGCTAATTGGGTTTTGCCAAAAATACATCCGGAGCTAGCTGTCGGAGGTTTCAAATAAGAAAGGAAAGGCGCGTGATGTCGGATCCAGTTAGTTGCAGGTTTTCACTCGGATTCAGAATATAAGTTTTAAATTCTAACATATGCACATCTAGTAACCGGGTGCAGTGGTGTTTGTTGCGTGTGTGTAACCGGGCGCCCCGGGTTCGATTCCCTGTTCACGTATTCTTCTTAATTATTTTTATTATGCTTTTTAATTATCTATTAAGAATATATATTTATTATTTAATTGATTATATTATCTCATTAAGTTTATTTTAACATTAAATATTATTACAATAATAAAAATAACCGAACGACAAGAATAAATACACTTTGATTGATAAATTTAGGGCGGGCTTTCGAAACCCGATTTATGCAAATGTTACAACTACCACCGCCGATTTCGGCGCCGTCCACTACCGCGACTGCCGCTCTTGTCTCGGAACCCTCATTGTACTGGAATCACCACCTAATACACCATGTGAGCGGCCGGAGTAACTTAGATCTAGAAAGATCTAAACGAAAAAGAGAGAGACTAGGGTCTTACTGGTGTGAAACTCAAGAATCGTGGCTGCCGGTGCTAGAAAACGTCACTCGCGTTGCTCAAATAAAAAAACAGAGGCCGGAACCGTGCTCGGCGTGGTCGGTTTAGGGGAGTACACCATCGTTCATTGGAAACTCCCATCACTGCTGCCACTCACGGCGGCGCCGCTGCCGGAAATCGTGTGTCTCATAGACCGTTGTGTATCTTGCCGGCTTGCCGCTGGCTTCGATGGTCAAGTCCGGCTGCGAGACTTCATGGGCCTAAGGCCCATTAGCCCATTAGCTAATAGGGGAGGAGGAGAAAGAGAAACTTATGTATGTAGGGTTTAAGTGGGTTGGGCCCAAGGCCCATTAGCCCGCTTCCTTATGTTCTGTGCGGCCCAATGCGGCTACGAGGCCCGTTTTTTTGAACCCAAACTTTGTAAAATGTCGTATAACTTTATTTAGGGTCATAAATATGTAAAATAGTATCGGGATTCGATATTAGTCGCGTACGTTCGTTGGTTGCGTTAAAACTGCGTAAAATGCTTCAGTTGTCGTTTCTAATCCGTTTTCCGCATGGATTTCAACTGCGGGTATTAAAATTTGATGATGAAGCTAAATATGTCATCATATTTTAGTTTTGAAGCTAATACACGAGTCCGATGCTTCCGTTTCGTTGTCGTTGCGTTATTGTTTCCGCGTAACTTCCGCTTTTGTGCTCTATGATAGAATAATTCTCATAATTATAAATATATGATAAATATAAGCACGGAATTTGTATTTTTATGCGTTGTTAGTATTTTGTTCGGTGTTAGTTCGGTGACGTTTAAATGCGTGCAAATTACTGATATCACCAATCGCGTATCGTACGATTCAAATAGACGTTCCTACGCATTCCAAAGGCCCAATTAAGTTAATTTCTGTCTTAACACAATACTTATAATTGTCTTAATGTTCGTTAACCGCGTAATTAATACACGTAAATTGTCGGTTGTCACACCGAAAACATGGATCATGAATACGTTATCAAGATGTTGATGATGATGAATAATACGTCCAAGAAATGCAATTCAATGTTAACTTGGATGAAAATGAACGTGGCAAGTGATAACTTTGTAGAAGAGGATGTGGTTGAAGTTAAAGTGAGGAAAAAAGGGGAAATTCATTAACCGAGCCGACCGAGTGGATTGGAATTTCAATGAAGAAGTTTGTTGGCTCAATCATACATCCACGTTTCATACAAGGAAATTAACAAAAAAAAAGAGTTTGTGGAAAGCCTTTCTAAAACACTACATACCGCTTGGGGGTAGAAGCGAGCGAAGCACCAAACAACTAAACTCAAAATGGTCGGTGATGTTGACTAAAATGAATTGATTCAACGGTTTTTTCATTAAAGCCGTACAATTGGTTTATTTTTTTAATTACATTCGATATATTTTTTATTTGCTATAGGATCGCATACATAAAAGCGGGTGTAATGATTTGGATGTTATGAAAAAGGCGCTTGAAGATTACTAAGATAAACACGAACATGATTTTAAGCACATTGCGGCGTGGAAGGTTGTTAAAGAACACGCTAAATGGAGTAAGATATATTGTTGAACGCAGAATCCGGTGGAAGTTCAAACAAGAGAAAATCATTGGATTTTGCCAACTTTGGTGCATCCGAAGATTTAGGGCAACCGATAAGTTGGTGTTGGACTTGAACGAGAAAATCGATGCGACACAACCTAAGAAAAGGGGTAAACAACCACATGGTTTATCTTGCCAAAAATGGATGATCAGGCGAGAAAATAGAAGCGTACACATTAATGAAGGAAGCGACAATGCAAGGTTTGATGGATGCTAGGCAACAAAATATTATGGAAGCTACAACGTTGATTAAGGAACAATGTGAAGGTGTCGCCCAAGCAGATATGGACATAGACTTTAAGACGTATACTCGGCCACACAACCATCTAGAGTACGGAATGCAAATAACCGCTATAGCCAGCAAATGAATATCACGGAAAAATATATTTGGCCGTTGGATGATTTAGCGGATATTTAGTTTTTTTAAATTGTCCTATTCTTTTAGTTTGAATTTACATATATTAATTTTTTTTAGTTTGAAAATTTAACATTTTATTTATTGTAATTATATTCAAATTTAAATTACAATTAATTTATTTAAATTAAAAATATGAAAAGTCCGATGGTACTTGTGGGTATCGCTTTCGTATAAAAAAGACTATAACTAGTAACTTTATTTTTATAATAATATATAGTTTTTTCTTTATATATTTACTTTTTTATTACTGTAATAGATTTTATTACACATATTATTATTTTCATTTAATTGTATCGGTATCGTATCAAAAAGAACTGAAACCGATTGAATAAGATATGTGTCGGTACCAATATTTATTTATATAGTTTTTGCTTTCGATAAACCACTATTGATTTATATTGTTTTTGTTTTCGATAAACTGATATCGTATCATTACTATACCGTACCGAACAACATCGTTACTTGTACTCATTTGCATGGTTTATGTTTAGTAATGAATTTTGTGCCGCAACCGTAGTAAACAGAATCGAAACCGAACGAACGACGTCGGTATTGGTATCGGTACTTATTATAGTGTTTTTACATTTGATAAACTGACGTATCCTAACGAACAACATTGTTACATGTACCTGTATTCTTTTTTATGATTTTCAGCTTCGATGATTTTCGTTTATACAACCCTATCTGCGATGATAAACGCCAATACCAGTACCGTCCGATCTAAACTAGTCGATACCATTTCGACAACATCCTTGGTACCGATGTTCATTTTTTCCGTTTTCAAATGATATTGGTTTCTATACCGAGTGCATGTATTGTACTAGTACTATAACGAATCTAACTCATATAGATCGAATGCCTGCGATAATGTAACGCTACAACACTCGAAGAAACAACCTAGTTATATATAATTGGTAACCTTGCATAAATAGTGATTTTATTTTTATTATAATATATAACTTTTTTTTCTTAATTTTTAATATTGTAAATTAGAAACCTTCATATGATATTATTTTTATAATATTATATAGTTTTTTAATATTTTATTATTTAATATTATAATAGTTTATTAATATATATACTTTTAATCTTAAACAAATTCTTATTTTTTATTTCCACTCTTATCAATTTTATTTTCAAATTTTTAATACCGTCCGAACATAGTTATCGGTACCGTATGACATCTGTTTAATTCTTTTTAAAAGTGACGCGATTATTATTTTTTGTTTTTTATAGATTCAATATTTATAATAATATATATTATTTAATATTCAGTTTATTATTATATATACTTTTAGTATTAAATACATTTTTTTATTTCAACTTTTATCGATTTTCTTTTCTTGATATTTAGAAATCTGTCCGAACAACATCGGTACCAATACCGTACAACATCAGTTTAGTTTTTTTTTATTTATAAAATGACATCGATTATCTTTTTCGTTTTTATTAATATAATGTAACGTTTTGTAAAATTCCGAATATACCCTCGTCATGTGCTTATTATTATTATGTACACTTCGATAAAAGTTTTCTTGGAATGTGTTAGGTTGATTTTTTATATCATCACAAACCGAAACAACCATGATATTGATAGATTCCATATTCTTTTTATAGTTTTCCCGACGTTGAACATAGATATATTTGCAATAAAATATTTTTTTATTGTCGTAAGCTATATCAAGTGTATGTATCATATCGGTACAGTAACGAACTGAATGATACAGACTGAATAACACTTGTACCGTTACCGGTACAAATATTCATTTTTGTGGTTTTCATTTGATGTAAAATAAGTGTTGCTTGCTATGACGAGTGCCGATATCGTACTGTAATGGTAGTGCAATGAACCGGGCGACCAATGATCGAAAACCTGCAGCGAAGCACACGATAATCCCGCTAGTATATCAATATTTATCCTAAAGCATCATGAATAGTGCCACAAAAGGGGAAGGATCTTCTGTGTTGCGCTCACAATTGGTGAAGTGCAACGCACACATGGTTATTGATTTTTCATGGATGATTTTTAATTGCCAATTTGCCATCATCCCCAGATGACTACATGCGTTTCTCGGTGTATCATCCCCCCATTTTTCTTATAATTGTAAAGCTTCATGAATAGTGTCATAAAAGGGAATGAACTTCTTTGTTGCGCTCATATGGTAAGGTGTATATATGCACGTTGGAGAAATGGTTTAACACATGGCTATTGATTTGTCATGGATGATTCCATTGATGACTCCATGCGTTTCTCGTTGTATCATCCTCCCCACCTAATTTATTTATTTATTTATTCTTTCATAATTGTAAAGCCTTATGAATAGTGTCACAAAAGGGAAAGTATCTCCAGTGTTGTATGTAACATTCGTTGTAAAACGGGTTTCCAAACCCGCTCCATTTAAAAATCAAATATTTATTTAAAAGTTCGTTCCGCATTTATTAGTGTTATTAAAAATTATGTTACGATAAATAAATAAGTTACATAATTAAAATAATAATAAATAAAAGAATAAGTAAATTAATTAAACCTTAAAATAATGAAAAAATAAATAAAATAAAATGAATAAAAGGGGTAGCTGGGATTCGTACCCGGGTTCCCCCGCAAACTCACACACACTCTACACCACTGCACCACACGCACACTTGTGAATAAATCGAAATCAATTAAGTTTTAATCTGAAACAAAACGCCTACCTGCAACCTTACTGAACCTGCAACAGCCGAAACAAAATCCGAGCAATTGGCTCTTTTTGAAGAAACAAGTGTAACTGATATTGAATATCAGTTACAACAATCAATCTGTTATGTAACCAACGGAAATTAATGATTGTTTTGAAAGTCCGAACGAATGTTTAAATTGAAACCAAAAATTCTTAACTAGATGAATACTCTATAAATACCGATCCTACATTTCGACTAAACTCGCTCATACAATCTCCTAAACTTGCAAATACACCACATCCTCTCTGTTCTCCATATCTCGCTTCGTCGGAGTCGGTTCGCCGCCGGAATTCCATCGGAGAAGTCAAGGTCACGTGTGTTCGGTATAATCCTTTTGAAATCTATTGTTTCAACTTTAAACTAATTAAACATACCTCAGTCAGAATTATGTTCTGAGTTTTAGTTTTATGAAGAAGATGAACATGAATAAGGGTTTTTGTATAAATAAATTGGTTGTTTTAAACAGGTTAGACACACAGTCCAGTGGTGGACTGTGTGCAAACACATTACACACGTCCCGGGTTCGAATCACTCATGTGACCGATTTTTCTGAAATAAAAATAATCTTTTTTAAACCTTATTCAGAACACCTCACAACAAGAATATAAATATAATATAATCTAGGATTATACTGGGTTAGACACCCAGCCCAGTGGTAGAGCTGGTTGCAACACAGAAGAAGGTCGCGGGTTCGAATCTGTGGCTATACACCGACTCAACAATTTTGAAAACCTTTTTAAATTAAATGAATTTCTGAGTAACCTAACTAATATATATATGTATGTATATATATATATATATATAAGTAAAATCAAAGTTATTTCGGGTTAGACACGTAACTCAGTTGGTAGAGCTGCGTGCACGTATACGGGAGGAACCTCACACACTGCCAATTTCACATACGATCCGACCGGTTGACCCGGTCAGACCTGACAAGGTCAAATATCTTTTAATTTTATTTATTTTCTCTACTTTTATTACTTAAAAATCATATAAAAATGCTTAAAAATAGGACTCTTTAAGTTTAAAAATTTTATTAAATACCACAAAAATAAACCTAAAAATCTAACAAAAAGCACTAATTAAAAAAATTAATATCAAATAAAAATTTATTTATTTATCGAGTTATTACGTTATTATTTAGGTTAGTTCCTCTCGTGGTTAAATCCAAACTCATGCACGTTCATCGTCAATCCAAGGAAACGCACACACTGTGAGTGAATCCTTACAAATTCTCCTTTTTATTTATGTTTTGGGGTGTATCATGTGTCGTTTCATATATTTCGTTTATTCAAACACTTGTGCTATTACCATTATATGATCTAACGTGTGATGTAAATGTTATTTGTTGTGTTATGTGTTTACATTTTTGTCAGTTGCGTGCAATCATTTACATTAGGCCCATCAGTTACTCGTTGGAGACGAGTTGAGCATCAGGTGCCTCATTAGATCCGCTCCGTTTGATTGAGCCTTGATCTCATTGTTCATCATTTGTCATGCTTTTGTGTGCATTGATTGATAATATGTGGTTTGTGGTTAGACTTACATATGCGTTTACTCATATTTGGTTTATGCACATTTTTTTATTTAAATAACCAATATAACTAATTCGTTCAAATGTTTAAATAAGATTCACTCGCCAACTTTTGTTGACCCAAAACCCTATTTTTACACATGATACAGGTGGACAGGTTGAAGCAAGGAACACATAGGAAATTGCCTTAGAAGAAAAATAAAGAGTTCATGAATGTTGTGCTTGTATGCTTGTTGTAAGTTATCCTTTAAATTGAAAATAATAAATATGAAACTTTATTAGTAAATGTCATGAGTTTTGATGAAAACCCAATCATACCCCGACTACCATTTTCGCTGCGAGTCAGGGTGTGACATTGTACTCATATGGCAAGGTGCATGTATACACATTGGTGAAGTGGACATCACATGGTTATTAATTTGTCATGGATGATTTATGATTGCCAACTTGCCATCATAGGAGTTGCATTGGCGACTCCATGCGTTTCTCGGTCTATCATCCTCTCCCCAATTTATTTATTTATTTATTTTCTTTTAAAATGTAAAGCCTCATGAATAGTGTCACAACGAGGAAGTATCTCCTGTGTTGTGCTCATATGGTAAGGTGCATGTATACACATTGGTGAAGTGGACAACACATGGTTATTGATTTGTCATGGATGATTTATGATTACCAACTTGTCATCATAGGATTTGCATTGGCGACTCCATGCGTTTCTCGGTCTATCATCCTCTCCCCAATTTATTTATTTATTTTCTTTTAAAATGTAAAGCTTCATGAATAGTGTCACAACGAGGAAGGATCTCCTGTGTTGTGCTCATATGGTAAGGTGCATGTATACACATTGATGATGCGGATAACACACATGGCTATTGATTTATTATGGTTGATATATGATTGCCGCTTAACCATCTCCTCATTGACGAATCCATGTGTTTATCAGTCTATCATCATCTCCCCAATTTATTCTTTTAAAATTAAATTAAATAGAAAACCTTTAATAATGTATATTTGGTTATTAGATTTAGCTTTTAAATACTTAGAATTAGAAAGATGGTCATAAATGACCTTCAATAATGTATATTTATATAACTATTTTTCGCTTATGTTATTATTATAAATAGTTTTAAACATTATAACTTACAAATATATTATCTTTTTAAATATCGAATATATAATAGAGATGTGCTTATTTTTTTGTATATTTTGGTATAATTTTAATTTAAATTTGAGTTGTGAATGGCAATGTAGAGGTAATCAGAAGAAAAATATATATGTTATCAAAGCAGCTACTATTTACTTTTTTATATTGTTTTCTTTTTCTTTATTAATAATATAATATAATCATGTAACAAATTTCACATATAACACTGCCACATGCTTAATTTTATCTGTCAATAACAATGTATTCAAAATCAAAAGAGTCAAATATAGCTTTAATAAAAGTTTTTTCTAAAACGAATGAGTCAAATATAATTGATTTTTTTGTTATTTCATTTTCAATAGAAATTGTTTTTACTTTGTAACTTTTTATATATAGTGTTTTATAAAGTTTAGAATATAATCTACTTTCGTTATGTATTTGTCCTATTAATTTGATTCAAAACGAATGAATCAAATAAAATTGATTTTTTTTGTTATTTTCATTTTCAGTAAAAATTGTTTTGCCTTTGTAACTCTTTATATATAGTGTTTTAAGTGGAATACCATGCCACTAGACCAACATGTCATATGTCGCCCAATATAAATTTTATTGAAAAATAAGTTGTATACAGTTTGGAAATCTTAATTGTTTTAACAAAATGATATTACTATTATTTCATATGGTATGTAATGTAGAGTATTTGATATGATATTTAATGTAGAGCGAGAAAACAAAGAGTGATGTATGAGCTGGACCTACCTAAGGTTTGTTGTAGTTTTAAGTCAAGACTCTTGTCATCGCATCCCCTCAAAACTAATTACAAAGGAACTCATGCTTTTCACACACTTCCTCTCCTAATCCTCACCACCAATTTATCTATATATATCTGGTCATTGGACCACCCTAGCTAGAGCTCTTGTCAATCACAGTTTATGATTAATGGCAAATTCTGCATATGGTGATTTTGTATTCAATCCCATGGAGAAAAAGGACTGCTTGTTTTTTGTTCAATATGGTACATGTACTTATGGTCAGAATTGCAAGTACAATCATCCCGCTCAGGATGATTCCACGGTATTATTATATCTCTTTGTTTCAGCTTCATTTCGAGTTTGATTTCTTATAACTGAAAAACGATTTATCGCCTTTATCTTTGTATAAACTTCATAAATTGTTTGTTTTAATGGTGTGAATTTATTTTCATATAATCAATAAATTTTGAATATTCTCGCGATTCTTTGTCTAAAACTTTTTTCTTCATGTGTAGGTTGTTAAGGAAGGAATGACTAAAAATGTGTATACAGATTACACTAGGAAAATCCCATGCAAGGTATAACGTACTGATCAATTAGATATCTATTCTTACACATTCCTGGGTGTCTTTGGTATTAAAATTGTGATTTTAATGAGTTTTCAAATTTGCTGGTAACGATTTTAAGGCAATTAGTATTCTTATCAACCCCTGTTTAATACAAGTTGATATAGCTAATGTTTTAAGCGGACAATTAAAAGTGGTACATACTTGATATAACTTTTGAGATATATTTGGCTTTTTTTTTGTTAAATTAAGGCCCATATAGTGACCCGTAAGTCGTATTTAATAGTGAAAATCTAAGAAGTAGGTTTCTTTATTAAACTTAAGAAGTAAATCTTTCGTTTTATTTAGTTTTGTAGTTTATCAATCTTTTGAAGGTCTTTTGTTTATTTTTTTTTCTCAATTTTAATAAAGTTTTTTTATGATGTATTGTACTTTTAGAATTTTATTGTTAAACTATTTAATTATTTATCTATTTTAGTTATAACTAAAACTAATATTATTTAAATAAATAAGTAATGATTGAAAAATGATAGAGATGCATTGAAAACTTATGAAACCATAATAGTGCCTAGTGAAAAAAGTGTGTGAAAGTGATGTGGTAAGGTGTCACTGATGTAAGAGTCACTTTATGAGGTAACAAAAAAAACTTGTGAAATTATAACGGATGGTCAGAGGGTCTAAATGGCTTACAATAAAAATTCACTTTTTGTAATCCTGCTTCTAATAACGATTTCAAAGAATGTTACATGTTAACACCATATCATCCTCAAATAAATCGCTTTTAATCAAAATTGATTTTTTTAAATTGGGTTAATATCTGTAAAGTAGCAACATTGCGTATTTTAAAATCCCGACCTTAATATCCGCACTTCAAATATATTAGGTTGACCAATATTTTTTTGTTAGATTAGATCTCCTATATCTTCTCACAAAATCCGCTCTGACTCCAATCTTTAGTTTATAATTTATACGAATAATGATATTATTTTTTGAATTAAACCTTACCAAAAACATTTTTTATGAATTTCTTTTTATGTTAGATTTATAGTAATAATAATGATATTTTTGAATTGTGTTACAAAAAATGGCCCTAACTTCAAATATATTCTCCTTTTAAGTTTTTAGTTACATAAGTTTATTTAATTTCAAACCATGATTATCTAATTTTTTCCTATTATCTAAAAAATTGCAAACAAACACTTTTACTTATTTAAGCCGTGTAATACACGAGACTATAACCTTGTTTTTTAGTACAACAAAATTCTTCGATTCTATTGATGTTATACTTGCGTTATTCCATGCCCATGATTTACCTCCAAATCTTTTGATTTTTGGTTAGAACCAACAAAATTTTATTTTTTTTTGTAATATCAATATAGAACTAAATCACTGTCAATACCAATTACAGTGAAGTCTGACTGTCTGAGTAAGGACAAAGTTTAAGAGTATGTAATATTAATCTTTTTTTGGGGGTATGGACAAAGTGTAATCTTGAGTTTCTTAAAATTAAGGAATTTACAAGCTATTTCTAAAATGCAAGCAAGCACACAAATTAAGTATGGATATGGATATGGATATGAATAACCTCAAGTCAACTTGGCAAATATATTTGTGTTGAAAGAAATGTAACCTTGTATTTCTGTAAGGTTCCATACGGGAGTACATTACTAAACTTTGGATTTGATTCCAAAATTCACCATCTATTGAAATCTTTGGAAAATTCAAAATATCTATCCCTCAGCATTATTTTATATAATATAATATAGTTACTTTTAATATGTGAACTGTTCAGAAGCTTGTTCACTGTTATTAACTTATTATCCTACCATGGAACTTTTTCTTGTAGAATCATGTAGTTGTTCATATTAGGTCTGTGAGATGAACTCAGATCATAAATCGTAAGCCCAACTTATGTGATGATCATTACAATGGAGTAAGTAGTAGCTTCAATAGTGTTGATCATGTTCTAACATAGTACGTCTTAATTAATTATCTTTTGAGCTGGATATGTATTCTGTCATTGACATTTTTTATCACCCTATTTACATATACATATATAGAGTGGGATCCGGTACAAATGAAAATAACCTACTAAACATATACATAAGTAGAGTAATTATTATTACTCTATACAGTTTTGAACTAGAGTAATTAGACTACCACAAATGAAGTAGGGTAACAATATTTACTCTAGTTAAAAAAACTCTAGAGAAATTACTCTAGTTATTTATATGTTTAGAACGTTAAATCTATTTGTATTTGATCGTAACACTTCACATATATTTATTTCCATAAAAGTGTTTAAAAAGATAATATATAAACATATGATTCCGATAAAGGAGGTCTCATAGTGATTGCTTCTAACGATTCTTGCTGCAGTTTTTCCGATCTGGATTTTGCATGTATGAAGCTAAGTGTGACTTCAATCACTCAATGCCAAATCCCCCACTTCAATACAACTCTGATGAACTTCCTATGCGAATGGTACTTTGTTTCTTGTATCTTTTTTTTTGTTTTGTTTTGTTTCGTTTTTTTTTTTGCATAGTAAGAGCAGAAGAACAAATTTTAGTCCTATAAAGTCTGAAGTGTATTACGGTCTTAAGTATATCACTGATTTTATAATCTCTTTAAGCAGGGTGTGCCACTATGCTCTTTCTATCTGCATAATCGTTGGTGTGGCTATGGAGCAGGCTGCAAGTTCCACCACCCGGAGTTATACTTTGTCTCTCAAGAGTATGGTTCTCATGCTTCTGGTCAGGCTCAGGAGTATGATGATGAGTTGTTAGGATCCGATGATGGGAACTACTATCCGCTAGGCGCTACCAACTCTCCACAACTGCTGTCAAATTATGCATATGATGGTAATCAGTAATATATGCTAGATGTGAAATCTTCTTAGTTATTTCTGGAGTTTGAAAATGTTGAAGTTTGATTTGAGGATTGGATGTTTGTTGATTGAGATGTTTCTTTGTTTAATTACAAAATGCTCTTTTGCCCCCCAGGCATACATTTTCTTTCCACTTAAAGCTAGAGAAACTTTCTTCAAATGTTTGAGAAATAGGGAGTCTTTGGAAGTAGTCTAAGAAAAATTAGAGCATATATAGGTGATTATCAAAATTGAAGTCTTCTTTTAAGTGGAAAAGACATGTGGTTATATATTGTGTCACTGATTTTTTATCCTGTATAATTGGCTGAGGAGCCCAACACTAGTCTCTTAATTGTCAAATTTGTCTGTAACAACAGTTGATAAGGTACATCAAGTCTTTGACACTTAACACCTGAAAGCTACCCTAAAACCAGCTTTAACAATCTTCATCTTGATTAGGAAGCACTTCATCCATATCTCAATCAAACCATAGTACTAAAACATTGAATGCTTCTAGAACTTAGCCTTTGCCAAAACTTCTTTTATATGAAAAGAAGTGCATTATTTGAAGTATCTACTTTCTCCAAACCAATTATCGATTTACTCAGTAATCACATCAGATAATTACTACAGGAATGCACATATGTCCTACCTAATAAAAAATGCTATACTACATTTTCATGCACATGCACTGAAGAAAGAATGACGAATCGTTCATTTTCAGAAAAACCTTGTTATATAACTAATAGGACTGGTTCGGAATATGGAGTCGGTTCTAGATCTAGATCGCTTAATATGTTAAGAGGGTTCTATTAGTTTCTCAAGAATAGAAACCAGGTCATTGCGTTCTATATTGATAACTATAGTCAGAATTTTCATCACCAAAAAATATCAAAGGAATAGAACTCAGATTTCTGCTGAGGTTCTGTTTGCCCACAAAAAGGGATGAATCAAAAACCAAACTCTGCCTTACGTAAGTTGCCAGAGTACAATTAACCTCTAGATTGGAATCAAGGCTTATATACCCGATATTAGCTATAATTCACAAGAACATTCTATAGTCTTAGCAAGAGGGGGTAATGTAAAGCTTATATACCCGAGATCACGTTGTCTGAGGAATGTTGATGAAGTAAAGTATCAATAATTACAAGGACGTTTTCATGGATAAATTCACAAACTAACATTCTGCATGATTGGAACCCCCGAGAGCGTGTTTGGGATTGAGTTTGAAAATAACTTATTAACTTATTTGCTTTTTTAAAAGTGTGAAAATGGTGAGACGATTTTAGTGTTGACATGTGATGTTTGTACTAACTTACACTAAGGGTAATATCGTCAACAAAAAAATGCACATGCAAGTCACATGCATATTCCACCGTCTTTTAAACTCCTATAACTTTTTTATACGTGATTATGTATTTAAAAAAAATTACACCATAAAATCAAGTATTTTATTATCTTTCCAACAAATATACTATTGCTATACTTTTGAAATTAAAAAGAATGGCATGAAGAGGGTGTTCATGAAAATGGATGTTTTTATGGAGTTTTCGAAAACGCTATAGAAAATGTCCAAATAAAAATGCCATAAAAACACTTGTTCAGAAAATGCCAAGAAATACACAGTTGAAAACGCCACAAATTACCCGGTTCAAAAAACACCATTAATAAACCTAGTTGAAAACGTTATAAAAACACCAAATTCAGAAAAACACCATAAAAATACTAATTGAAAACTCCATAAAAACACTCAATTCAGAAAAACACCATATCAATCTCGGCCACAAATCATAAAGATCTTGTGGCTGAGAATCTTTCTCACTGTTTTCACAGTTTTAGGCGTTTTCTCCAAAACCCAATTCTATATATATGTATGGGAATGAGTTGGCTACAAAGTGAGTATTTTCTATAACGTGTAGGAAGTGTTATGATGATGACATATGTCATCTATAGATTTTTAATAAAAGGGCACAATTGTAATTGAGTAAATTACTTATTTAAGTAAAATATAATTCTAAACAATTAGTTGAGATTTTCAAGAAAACCCTAATTCTTAAACCCACGACTATTTCAGTTATGTAGACCACTTAACACACATCATTCATCTTACTATTCACCTGGTTGTTATTTATTTATTTTTGCGTATTACGGTTCTTAATTTTGATGTCTAACGCAATATTGACTATGGGAATGGTAAGTATAATGTGTTTTCAGTTAGGCGACATGTAGGTTTTTGTTAAAGTTAACATTTTATGCATGTTCATGATTTATTACTTCACAGTGTGTTTTATTCGTTTCTGGTTTCATTAACTTGTTCTTCAAGCATGCTTTTTTTTTTTCACAGTTTCGTAACAGTGTGTTTTGCTTCACAATGTTATTTATCCGGTGTGTTTTTTTCACAATGTGTTCTTCTTCACAGTGTGTTCTATCGCTTTTTAGTTTTATTAACTTTTTCTTCATAATGTGTTTTATAAGCATATTGTATATCAGTTTCTTTTTTATCACCAATATAAACACAGTATTTGATAAAAAAATAAAACTTAACTCCGATTTTTGTACATAGATAAAAAAACAAATCGAACTTTAATTTAGTAGATTGTAGTTTTTAAACACAATCAAATCTTTTATCTTCATCCATGATTTTAGAGGATTTTTGTTTAATGCGAAGAGAATGAGGGGGAAGTTATGCGAGAAAGATTGGTGGGTTATTGAATGACGATTGTTTCTTTTTTTAAAACGTGTTTAATTACCAAAATGCCCTCTATCAATCGAATTAATTAGTAATTAAAACATAGATATTATAAAAATATCATTTATCTAATCTAAACCATTAAAATCACTCATTCAATAACCCAAAACACTTCTTACGCTTGGTAGGAAAAACACACTTTCTAGAGAAACCCATCATAACAAAAAGAAAAAAAAACTAGTTACTCTAACAGTATCCCCTAACGCATTGAATTGAATCTCTTAGGATACATGGACATCAAATTTTATTTACCTGTAATTGTTCACACTAGTGACCGATTAGATGACAGACTTCTTATAGTTCCACAAAAAAATTAAAGCTGAAGTTAAGTACATACATAAAAATTTATGCATCTCGATCAGCATCCAGTTACAGAATGAATATAACTAGTTACCCTTGTGTAGACTGGAACTTATTGGTATACTCCATGGCCAAGCTGTTATGCCAACGGCCTGAAATGAGAATATGAGCAGATTATTACATTGATGTGTATGTAGACTACAAATCAAAATGATTCATCCTATTGATTCCGTATAAGATCATAGAAATCGTTTAATGCAAAAAGAACATGCAAAAAACATAGAAGAAAATAATCTGAAATCGTATTCTATTCAAGAAAGTATGGCAGGAACCGGGCAGGAATCATTGTAGAAAGATGACGGATTGTTCCCTAAAGCAATAAGAAGATGATTCATATGAAAACAGTTGTTATTTTTACAAAGCTCAAGGCTACAGGAAAAAAAATAAAAAAAATACACCAGGACATCTCTATAGCATCGCCCTTGGGGAATGCTCGTACCCGATGTGGAAGAGGGGAGACAGGCGAGTCTGATGTGGCCAGGAGAGAGGAGTCAAATCTGTCAATACGGGCAGGTAAGGGCAAAAAGTGTGAGAGGGGAAGAGGGAGATCCGACACCCTTGGACACCCGAGATGGAGAAGGTCTAAACAACCTCTTACAGTGATCCATGATAAAAGTATGTAAGGTTCAAACCAAACAGTATCAACTTGCGAAAATGTAGCAATAGTTTACTTAAGAATGAACATGTCTGGAATACAATTGAGGTAGTGCAGTGGTATACTTATGCGGTCGGAAACGATATAGATTTTAGGTTTCAACATTGAAAGGGGAACCAAATACTATCCTTAAATGAATTTAACTTTATTGGGGAAAAGAAACCTACCTAAAGAAATATGATTCAAGCTGTTCCTTGACCTCAGGATCTGGCCATCGCAGTGCCTCCCACCAGCTCCTCTCTATCTCAATGTTTTCAAGTGTCATAACACTATTGTTATTAAAAGGAAATTCTTTCAATGTGCGACAATCGCGTATCTTTAAGGTCCTTAAGAAAGTCCAATCAAGGGTAAAGCCTAGTTTTCTTAGACTTTCCATTTTACAAAGAATCAGAGTAGTTAGTTTAGGGAAAACAGATGGGCTAACATCCTGAGAACATGTAAGAATCTCTGTAACTGTACCGCAGTCTTGAATTTCTAGATGTTCGAGCTCTCGAAGTTGGTTAAATACATCAATGGAAAATACAGTTGTTAATATTGGGCATTCACATAGAACTAGAGTCTTCAGTTTGGAGAGGCTCCCAAGTGGCACCTGGCCCTTCCAAATACATTTCAATTTCGGCAAGTTCTTTGCATCCAACCTTTCCATGTTATGAAGTAATGACCTATTAAGTGTCCCATCATCCCTCACAATTGCCCTCATATTGTGGCAACTTTCAATCAAACAACTTTTGACATGGTCCATGCTTTCAACGTTAGGTATGTGTTCAATAACATTGTGTTCATTAACTCAAAAGCTTGCACTTTTAAAGCTAGTACAATATTAAACACATCATTCTGGCGCCTCCCATTGTAATACTTTACGTACCTGTCATTATAACGGAAGTCATGAATTTTAATGTCATGAGAAATGAAGCATCCAATGAAGACTTGTAAATAATATTCTTCAAGATCTTTCCTTCGCTCAAGAAAACTTGACAGATGGTCTTCTGTGGGCATGTAGATCTTCACAGTATCACCAAGAACTTGTATCACGTCTATAACATCATTGAGAAGACATAATTGAAATGTAATCACACTCGGCAGTGTGCTAAACTTTTCAACGAGATCTTCAATCAATTTACTGCACTCTTGCACTTCTGAATCAACATCAACAATCAACTCTTTAAGTGCTGACAGCTTAAAAATCACATCATAGTTGGCTTGAGTTGAAATACGGAAGGATACTAACAAACGCCTCAATCGACGTAAACCTTCAATCTGATGTGGTAAATTACAAACTCCACTGCCACGGATATCAAGTACTTCAAGAGAAATAAGTTTTCCTATCGAACTAGGAAGCTTCTTCAGTACCTTACAACCGTTCAGATAGAGAACTTTAAGATTTGATAGCTTGCATATTGACGATGGTAGTTTTATGATCTCTGTCTTGTAAAGATTCAAGACCAGAAGGCTATGCATATGCTGAAAGAGTGAATCAGGAACTTGTTTCTTCTTTGAATATTTCTGGACAAAAAGTGTTGTAAGCTGAGAAGAATGAGGGGCATCAGGTGATATATTAAGTGAATCATTGGCCAAAGAGATCCACTTTTTATCAGTCCATAGGTCCACACACTGACGCTTTGGAACATCTGGTCTATGTAGAGCTTCACTAGGTCTCACCAAACACCCATCTTGCAACTCCTCAAACAAAAATTTTAATGCTATTGTTCGTATCACTTTATTCATCCTTATGAATTGCCCTGTTGCACCTTCCTCGAGTAAAATTACATTTTTGAGGTGACGCAATATATTCCGTCCAACAATTTTTGCATCATCACCACTCTTGAGAAAATTTTCAGCTACCCAACATTCCAATAAGCCGTCCTTGGAAATCTCAGTGTCCTCTGGATGTAAGGCACTGTACAGAAAGCAAAGCTTTTGTTCACCATTCAAGTGATCACAACAGAATTCTTGCAAGTTTTTCATCATATTATTCTCCCTTTCTGGCCATCTTTTAAATGTTTGTAGTCCATCACTCTAACTTATCTCGCAGGGTTCACTCATCTCTATTGCTTTGAAGACACTTGCCGCCATTTTTATCATCAATGGAAGACCGTCACAGATTTCTAGAGCTTTGCGACCTATGCGATCAAGCTGTGGCTTCTCTTTGACATTATTGGGAAGAGCCAATAGCTTATGGAACATGTTCCATGAATCAAGTGGAGATAACTTCTTCACTTCAATGTTGTAACATAATGGGAGCTTAACATGTTGAAACTTTGTTGTCATGACTATCTTGCTGCCTCTTGCACCTTCAGGAATACCAATCAAGTCTAAATCAAGTTCTGCTTTGACATCATCCAAGAGAAGCAAAAACTTTACACCCTCTAGTTCTTCCTTTATTTTTCTTGCAACTCTTTGAACTTCTGTTGTGCCTTCCAAATCAATAATTAATCTTTCTGCAACCACATGCTGCAGCATTTCTGTGCTCAAATTCTCCCTGTGATTCTCTTCACCTGATACTGTCGCCCAAATTATTCTTTCATACATTTGAGCAACCGCTTTGTGGTTATTCAAGTTTTTCAATATTGTTGATTTCCCTGCTCCTGACATTCCTAGAAGCCTGATTGCTCTATAATCTTCATCAAGAAGATATTGTAGTAGTTGGTTCAGTACGTCTTGCTGGCTTGGAATATAAGAGATATCCAGTGCTGACATCTTGAAAACCCGCTCCGCAACTTTGTCGACCAAGGTATCCCACAACTGTTCTTTTTGCATTACAAGTTGTTCTATATCTGAGCACATTCTTGCCATTTTTCTGCTTAAATTTTTTCGGGAAAATACATGAGTCCATGCCCATGCGTCTTTTATTGCCGAGTAACATATTTCAAGTTCTTGTGCATGCTTTTCGACATCCTTCACCTCTGAAACCAATCGTCCATGGTCTGCCTCATTGTTGACTTGAACTTGATGGTTTGATCTTTCAGATCGTCCCGTACTGCACACAGGGTCTTTACTTTTTCCTGAAAGTTTGAATGGTTCTCATCCATAGACATTGATGCCTCGGCGGCGTCCCATGCTTTGTCAACAGCTTTTGGCAGTGCTGCTTCAGCAATTGGTTTCCATTCCATAACTAAAGCCTATAATATGCAATCATAATTAGTCAAAAACTGTTATGATAACATTGTAGACAAAAACCATCACCAACTGCTAACATTTTTAGTGTTGTATGACATGCATCCCCACAGTTATCTCTTACGTGAATCCTTTGTTATAGCTACTATAAATAAAATAAGGTATGTGTGGGATCAAGTGATGTACAATGCAATGATCAGTACGAAGCAAAGGCATCCAATGTGAGATCTCAATCTCAACTGTTAAAGATTTTCACCGTTCAAAAAAAAAAAAAAAGAAAAAAAGAAGAAAAGAAAGTAAACCATTTATATAACTAAAATATACAAACTAAAGCTAACTCATGTATAACCGAAAGATACAACTGAACATAACTGCTAAACTGTAACTAACTACATCTGAAGATCTAATAATAAACAAGCTGTATTCTTTTAATAACTAGGCCATTTCTTTCATTTACGAGATTCTGGTATTTGTGGGTGAAATAAGTTAATTCATAAAACAAGCCAAATCACAGTTTCAAAAAGTCGCTCGATCTGTCAATGGAGAATTAGCTATCACTTTTCTATACTAAACTATATGATTACGTATAATTTTCTATACATCAAAGAATG
This sequence comes from Scalesia atractyloides, assembly GCA_947069175.1. NCBI lineage: Eukaryota > Viridiplantae > Streptophyta > Magnoliopsida > Asterales > Asteraceae > Scalesia > Scalesia atractyloides. The sequence continues at coordinate 21,663,114 of CAMTDV010000027.1, forward strand.
ATATATTATCCTAAAGGCATAAAGTCACCCTTTAAATACGATAAAAATTTCTTAATTTAAGCAAAGTAAAGATTTTTCCAACAGAAACTAGTGTAAGTAATTAATACCTGTGCGCGATAAAGTCTATGAGTTTCTCAGTACATGATTCTGGAAGTTCAGGTTAAGGTTTTAAGTTTGAAGCAGAGGCCACTGATCAAACCTCTGAAGAAAAGCGACGACGAAGACTTCAGGATGAGTTGACTGACTTTTGGTGAATATATTATGTAATTATGATTTTGATGATTACAATTTGCATGCATTTATTTAATATTCTTTAAAATTCCAATATAAGAATTATAAATCTTAATGGGCCACTTTTTTTTCTCTTCTTTACACCGTAAGCAGTCGTTGCCGTGTTAATGGGCCACTTTTTTTTCTCTTCTTTACACCGTAAGCAGTCGCTGCCACTTGTTACCGGTATTTGACACAATAACCGTTGATTTTATCTTGTCCGTTGCGTCGGAGTTGAATTGGTTCGTTACGTTAGCCAAAAAAAAAAAATAGAAGTGAAATATTAAAAATAATAAAAGTAGAGGCACTAAATATGTATATAAAGTTAATGGACTACACATGGATTAGGAAAATAAAATTAGAAAGAATATATATATATATATATATATATATATATATATATATATATATATATATATATATATATATATATATATATAGGGTATGGTCCGCCTACAAAATTCATTTTTTCTATAAAGTGTACAAAGTCAAAAAAATACCACAATTTCAGTCATAAAACACACTCAAAACCTACAAATAACAGAGTGAAAACCACTAAACACAATATCCAAACTCTAACAGTCCATAAAAATTTCAAGCGCGTCATCGTATAATTATGAATATAAAACACATCATGACAATCAACATAAAACACACTAATGTTAGTCGTTCGATAATCAAAACCTTATAATCTAAAACACAACACAAAACCAACAAATATGACGTTTTAGTAATCTTCACTTTGTTATTTGTTATTTGTGAGTTTTGAGTGTGTTTTATGGTTGACATTATAGTGTTTTATGACTTCTTACACTTAGTAGGAAAATAGACTTTGTAGCCAACTCTCTCCCTTTACACACACATATGAGCAATTTAAAGGTGTAAACAGAAAAACACACTCGTGCATTGCGGTAGTATCAGTACAGTACTAGCACCCTGTGTAGTTATTAAGGAACGGGAAAAAGTAACTTTATTGACGTTTAGGGATTACACGATAGCTTTAGTATTTTACACCGCCCGTTGTGGTGCTATTAGTACTGTACTGGGACGGTATGAACTCTTCAAGAACAAGGAAAAGTAACCTTATTTAAGTTTATGAATTGTATAATACTTTTTTGAAAGTGTAAGGGTGCAAACAAAATAAAAACTAAAAGACAAAAGAGGTAAAAAGGAAAACGGGGGGCTACATGGCACCATTGGCTAAGATGAATAGTAAGGGGGAAGAAGTTGGTTATATACTACTATTTAATCTCACACGTTGATGCGAAAATCTGATTATCATTACATTACTCGCACTCGGTATACCAAGTATATGAGATACGTAGAACCATGTAACCACCGTATGTGCGAAAGCCGTTTGGCTTAAAAATGACATTACAATAATTAAGGTCAAAACCTAGAACAAAAATAAATTAAGTATATATTAGTAAAGTTAAAAGGAAAAACAAATGAATTTGAAAACTTTATTAAAGTAGAGGGATTAAACATGTTATTAGCAAAGTTGAGGATTAGTTAAGTTAAAAAGAAAAACAAATGAATATGGAAACCTTATTAAAGTGAAGGGGCTAAACATGTTATAGATAAGCTGAGAGACTAAAGTTATAAAATATTTAAATGAAAAAAATAAAAAAAAAAGAATGTCATGTGACAATATGTGGTTGGATAGGATGAATAGTAAGATAGAATGATATATATAACTAGTGGAATTCTTGTGCTTCGTTACGGGTTTTCAGTTTGAATCGGTTTGGTCCGTTACTATACAAGTGTCGGTACAATGTTGTTTGGCACATTAAGAAAATTATTTAAAATGAATATGGTACCGGTACCAATGTTATTTGGTTGGTATTGATTTAGTTTTCAAGAAAAGAACAAAAACTAACTAATTTTGATACGTTCAAATAATTCTATCTTATCCTGGATAAAAATAAGAAGACCGTAGCAAATATTCAAAATTTATAAAACATTATATTATTTTGTTCAAATAACGAAGAAGGTAAATTCGTCACTTTAAAATGACTAAATCGCAACATAACTTTGATGACATGTACGCATGTGTTTTGAGCACTTGTAAATTATTATTCACAACTCGGTTTTAAGTATATCACAATGACATATTTAGAATTTTATAAAAGATTGTATCTTAATAGTTATAAGAAAAAAATATAATATATTTAAAGTAATTTTAATATAAAAATTTAAATAGAAGATTTATTTTAAAATAGTAAAATAGAAGCTACAATAAAAAAAATTTCTAAAACCTTTTCCTTTAGAATAGTAAAATAAAAGCCATAATAAAAAACATTTTTAAAACCTTTTCCTTTGAATTTTAAGTAATATATTTCACATTTTACCTTATGTTTAATTATTCGTAATTTATTGTTTATGTTCTTTGCATTTGATAGGATATATAATACCCAAATACGTTGAGAAAATAATTATTTTTAAGAGGAATTTCTAGGTTTTTTAAGATATATACTCATAATTTGTACGCTATAGAATTTAATCAACTTTAAATCTTTGGACTGTGTAGCGCATTAGCTAATAAAATCACTTTTTAACAAATTCTAGTTACACAAAATAAGCAAGTATAAAGTGTCACCTCTTAAAATCAAGACCGGTTTTCTTAAAGTTGGACGAGACCGGCAAGATACCGGTCCATTTTGACTAAAATAAGCGGTTCCCAACAAACTGCATTTCTTAGAAGCAGGTTAAACTAGAGATGGCCAAAAAAATCAGTTCGGGAACTCAGACCAACAACCCGAACCGGTTTCACCAAACACCTGTTCCAAATCGTTAAAAACTAGCGCTTCTGCATCGGTTTGACCTCCTGGACACCAAAACCAACTCGAAACAGTTTCACACCCAAACCAACCCAATTTTAACCGATGTAAATGTTCTAATTGTTAGAATATGGTCATTTGACCATTTGGGGCTCATTTCTAGCCTTTTCTGGATCCTTAAATCAACATTTCGCCATCCCACTTCATTATAGATATTTGGTTGATCACAACTTGTAAAAATAAAAAAAAATTACAGAAAAATGCAAAAAGAAAAAAAAAACGCTTATGAAAAACACTCGTCTGACAAAGTTTTCGCAATGGATCTCTCACGATTATTCGTTGGTGGTGTTGGTGATTCCTCTTCTGAACCACAAGTTTGGGGCAAAGAAGGAGGTTCCAATATATGTTTATGGTAAGATGTATCTCAGTAGGCTTATTGCCAAAGTTGTGGTAGTATTTTGCAACAAACTCAAACTCGACTTTGAGAAATCATATGTCGAAATATTGTAAGGACAAAGATAGTTCACCTCAACCAGGTCAGTATGATGAATACTAGAGGTGGAATATTTATGTACAAATTTATCAAGGTTCAAGATTATTTCATAAAAAGTTCGTGATTCAAGAAGGTTTGTTGTTCTCCCACTTCGACAACCCTCACTTTGTCAAGATGATTCGAGACATGCTCCAACCTCATTACAAACACGTAAGTCGTCAAAACCTTATATATCATTGTTTGAAATTGTGGAAACAAACTAAAAAAGATTTAATTACATGTTTTAATTCGAGACACGCTCCAACGCTCGTTGGTGAGATCCAACTACATGACAAATGATGAAATGTACTATTACATTGATGAAACGTATTGTTACGTTCGACTTGTTTCCATATCCACACATCGGAAAATTTATTTCAAATTTAAACTTGTAATATCAACTTTTAAATTAGATAACAAAATATTTTCAATTCGTAACAACTCGTAATATCAACATTCTATTATGCCTCAAACAACACAAGTACCGTTGAAAACTTAAAAATAAAATATAGACCGGTTTACAACGGCGAATTTTTTAATACGAGATATGTTGCACATATTATTAATTTAATTGTGAAAGACCACTTGATGTGTCCATTGGTTGGTGGATTCGTATGTGCTTTTTGACTAATGTTATGTGACGTTTTTTAACAAAATAAAAAATGACACGAAAATACCAAAAATCGTGTCTTGTTATCGAATCCACTTATTTTGGTCCACATTTGGACGTACTTACTCGGTGGAATTCGACCTTTATAACGATTGAAAGTGCTTTACGACAAAGTGAAACTTTACAAAGTTTTCATAATGATCTTGCCACACATGGTCGAGTAAACCTGTTCCCGGATGTAGGTTGGGAAACTCTTGAACAAATCACCGATTTTCTTTAGTTTAAAAAAAAAAACGCAACTACAAGATTATCAGGAACATAATATCTGACTGGTTCGGAGACACTTTGCAAATTTTATTATATCGGTACAAATTAAACAACTATAGTTTAAAATTAATATGTTCCAATGATGCCACCAATAAAAAAAAATTTTGAAAATATTTCGAGAAAATCTTTTTCGTGTTTTCTTGTGCCTAGGCTTTGAACCCGTGCTTAAATACCACGGGTGTTGAAAAAGTAATCACGTGCCTAAATTCTGACATGGAATTTTAGCAAGAGGACCCGATTTGGGCAAACTGAGCCATATCGAAATTCAAAAAATAAATCTTCAAGAAATGTATGATTTTTATTTAATATGATATGAACCTAACATCAACATACCATCTTCCATGGATCCGGGAACTAGTGTTGCCAGTAGTAGCTTGGGTTGGTCAACTAATTAATACCATGAGAAATCAAAAGTGATGGGGTTTGGAACAACCCTGAAACAATTTCCTACGATAAAAATACATCAAAACCCAAATTAGCATATTAACAAACTACCAACATATATACTAAAGTTACCAATTTCCTAACAAAACTACTAATATTTACCAAAGTAAAATAATATGATAGTTTATACCTCGGAATATTGTTGTTGACTTTTAGATTGCACACCAACATTGGAAGGCATATTGGAAGAAGGTTTATGCCCAATCTCTCGGAACCATCCCTACCGATCACCCATGACCTTTTGAAATGAGGCAACCCTATTCGGCGGTTGACAACTAGCGCCTTCCCGGCACGTTCATTTTGACCTATAATCTCCTGTTCTAAAGCTAGTTGTATTTTTTGAAGATCATTATATATATATATGCATATATATTATAAATATTATACTTTAAATACTTACAAAATTTTGCTCAGCTACCATGTCAAGCCAATTCCCATCTTTATTGGTGTGAGTTTTGCAGTACGTACCGAGTCGTTTCAAACCCAATTTAACATTAAAAATTAGGTTAGACATTAAACAAACACACCCACACACATATATATATACATACATATATATACATATATATGTATGTATATATATATGTATGTATGTATATATATATATATATATATATATGTATATATATATATATATATGTATGTATGTACACACACATACACACACACACACACACACACACACATATATATATATATATATATATATATATATATATATATATTATGTGTGTTGTAGGCGGTACTACTGAATGACGCGGTCCTTCCGCGGTTTGGGAATTGTCGCTGGCGAACTAGTGTGTTAGCCTCACATCTTGATATATATATTTTGGGTCCAAGAAATGATCAATAGTTCTTTGCTAGTTTTAATTAGGCATATCTTCTAGGGGTTGGGTGTTTGCCCTTGCTCTTTCAACATCAGTGTACCCTCCATTTCAAAGAAAATCCCCTTTTAGCCAAATGCTTGTGACCAGGGTATCGCTTCATAAGCACATGCTTAATGCCGTCATTCAAGTTCTGGGCTTCATAATCGTGTTCAACTTCATCAAATTTGAATTTTTCCTAGCAATTAAATAAAAAAAGTTAAAAACATTTGCTATAAATAGTCATGTGCGCAACCGTTTGCAGCTGCGGTTCCAGCCGTTTAATGGCTGTGTTAATGGCCTGTTTGCAGCTGTTTAATGGTTGGGTTTGTAGCCGATAAACAACTTCAAAAGGGTTGTAAACACAGTCGTTTAACGGTAGCAAACAAGCCGTAAACACAACTGTTAGCGACTGCGTTTATAGTCATTAAACAGCTGCAAACGGGCCCACCCTGAAACAAGGTGTACATATATAAATAGAGAGTCTGGTTATGGCCTTGATAGGCCTCCTTCCTATCTATCTTGACCGGGAAGAGTGGTGAGGCTTTTACAGACGCCTTGCCCCCTTCTCTATTCTATTTTGAGGATCCGACTTTCTGGAATCGTAAAAAACGACTAGGAACAAGAAAGGGTCAGTAGTCTCTGTCGTTGCAGGTCCTTGTCCTTCAGCTGAGATGGCCCTATTTTTTGTTTTGTTTGTTCACCGTGGCACAAAATAATGATGAAGCTGGAATAACTCAGAAAGAGAGTGGCACCTTGCCATTGAGAGTGTCTATTTTCTTTGTAGAGGAATAGTACGATCTTGGATTGCCCCCTTTGCATGACCTAGAAAGAAAAAGAAGTCCGTGCTACTATAAGGCCTCTAAACTCCACCCTTAGGACATTGTTGCGTTGCCCATGGGGACCGGCTAGCCCCGACTTCCATAGGTCCTTGGTTTGACCTCTTAATGAGAATTGAGGTCCTTGCTCGGGCATCTCATCCCTAAGACTTGTTTGCTCTTTATGGAGTGCAATGTGGTTCCTCGAGTGCCAGCTGCAGAGAGGAATGCCATCAACTAGCGCGCTATTAGCCATTAACCACTTGCTCGCCGGACGCTTGGGTTCCACGTTTCAAGTTTGTTATCCTAACCGTAGCCTCTGCTCCGCCGAGAGCTTGATCCCTTCTTCTACCTTATCTACTGCCTTGCCCCTCGGCTCCATATTGCTCGAGCCACTCGCTATAATAGCTTGCTTCTTATGAGGCTCGCACCCTGGGTGGTGCGGCTGAGCAAGAGCGGGCTTAGCAGTCGTCTTATCTTTCCGGGCACACGCATAAAGGCATGATTAGTTCCAAAAATCTCACTGCACTAACCATAGTAAACTCCTTCTTGTTGTACCGAAATAAAGGTTTGATTTAAATGACCAGGCACAACATCACATTTTACACTTGAGGAAGGTCCAACCCAACTTTGAAGTACATCCTTAGATGTTACAATATTACGTAGATGACTTTTAGCTAGTACAACCACTCGATTGTCCACTTCTAATAAACACATTTGATCCAATTCTAGATCATCTTCTAGAATCGTATTACTATCAAAAGTGAGTGACTGTTCATCGGAACGATTATAGTCCAAATACTTATAAGATTGGGTCGACGCCCGTCTCCACCCAAACCGTACTTGCAAGTTTCCCCGGAAAAAAGGTCTCCACACCTACTCTTAGAAAGAAGACTATTTTTTCTTTAGTTAGTATCGACCGTAAGACCCTTTATGAGTAAGGGGAATCGAAGGCCCGGGAAAGTTTATTGTGTCACACCTTGATTTCTCGGTGACCCTAGACTTGGAGTTTACGCATGACGATTGATAATAGATATTCACATATAGCACAACAGAAGTCTTGGGATTGTAAATAATATTACAAAGTACAATCGTCCGAAAGTTCAAAAATAAATGATACAGATGGAAAGTGTACTAAAAGATCCACAGGCGGATCAGAAATAACGAAATGAAATCTTTAGACTACTAGGCCTTGTGTGGAGTTGCAAATTCCAATAAGCAATATCCGAGCAGCTCCATCCTATTCCGTACTTGCTAACATGCGCTTAGTCTTTTGAAAATACAATTAACCAACGCATTTTGAAAATCTTTTCAAAACCATTTTATACCATTTGGTATATCATTTTCATAAATAACTTGGGACAAAGTGATATCTCTTTTACCAGTTTTACATGCTTATAAATACATATGGGGCCAGGAACTAAACTCCGATACATGAGTAATCGACACACCACTTTTCAATAAAAATATAATATCATTAACTTCTCTCAGGTGTATGCCTACACCCGACGCTTAGGTCGTGGCCAATTGCAATTTAGTGAGCTGAGGATATCCAGGATTTGTACGCTTTTATGCTGGAAGCTTTTAGCCTATCACGGATTTGTACGAACTTATTTGTGGTTTTAAGGACTATCTTAGGTCCTGATAGTTGGCTTTCTCCAACTTCAGCTCAGCAATCGGGCATTCTACATTTTCTCCCATACAAGGCTTCAAATGGAGCGACCTTGATACTTGTATGATAACTATTGTTGTAGGAGCATTCTATGAGGGGTAGGTGATTATCCCAACTACCACCTAGATCAATGGCACATGCTATTAGCATGTCTTCCAAAATTTGGATTGTACGCTCACTCTGACCATCAGTTTGTGGATGGTAAGCCATACTTAAATTCAATCGTGTGCCTATAGCTTGTTGGAAACTTCTCTAGATATGAGATGTATACCTAGTATCTCTATCGGATACTATGGATACTGGCACTCTTTGAAGGGATATAATGTTGTCCACATATAATTGAGCTAATTTGTCGGAACTAAAAGTTTATTTAATTGGCAAAAAGTGGGCTGACTTAGTCAATTTGTCGATTATGACCCAAATTGTGTCGTTACCACGTTTAGTCTTTAGTAACTTGGTAATCAAGTCCATTGTTACCATTTCCCAATTCCATGTGGGAATTTCGAGTTGTTGTAGTAGTCCTGACGGTTTCTAATGTTATGCTTTAACTTGCGAACACATCAGACATTTAGCTACATAGGTGCTACGGATTTCTTCATACCCATCCACCAATAATCCTTTTTCAGATCTTTGTACATTTTATCTCCTCCAGGATGTACCGAATATTTGGAATTATGTGATTCTCAGAGAATCAGATCTTTGAGCCCTCCAAAGACGGGAACCCAGATTCTGTCATTGAACCTCAAGATTCCGTCCTTTCCAAGTGTTAACTGATCAACATTTCCACCTAATCCTTCATTAGAAGCATTTGTTTCTAATAAGGCTTGCTTTTGAACTTCTTGCAGTTTATCATTCAAACTGGTTCTAAGTTTAATCCTTTTTGTGGAACCCTGATCGGTTTGATCCTTTCCTTATGGCTCAAGGCGTCAGCAACGACATTTGCCTTGCCAAGATGATAACGAATCTCACATTCGTAATCATTCAGTGTTTCCATCCAATTGCGTAGCCGCATATTTAAATCCTTTTGATTAAATATATGTTGGAGCCTTTTATGATCGGTGTATATCACACACTTCGTACCATATAGGTAATGTCTCCACAAATTTCATGCGAACACAACGACACCCAATTCTAGATAATGGGTGGTGTAATTCTTTTCATGCACCGTAAGTTGTCATGATGCGTACGCAATCATCTTTCCCTTTGCATCAATACACATCCTAATCCTGTGTGCGAAGCATCACAGTAAACTACAAAATCTTCAATTCCATCGGGTAATGATAAGACTGGGGTATTACTTAATTTTTGTTTAAGAATCTCAAAGGATTCTTTTTTGCTTTGGTCCCCAACCAAACTTAGCATTCTTGCGAGTGAACGTAGTTGCGGGAGTGGCTATTCTTGAGAAATTCTCGATGAACTTTCTATAATAACCAGCCAATCCCAAAAAGCTGCAGATTTCAGAAGGAATCTTGGGTGCTTCCAAATTCATGATTGCTTCTATCTTAGCTGGATCGACTTGGATTCCACATTCACTGACTACGTGTCCTAAGAATTGGACTTCTCTAAGCTACAACTCGCACTTAGAGAATTTCGCGTAAAGCTTTTCTTGCTTTAGCAATTCAAGAATACATCAAAGATGTTTCTCATGATCGCTCTTATTAAGCGAATAGATAAGTATGTCGTCTATAAAGATAATGACAAACTTATCCAAGTAAGGTTTGCAGACTCTATTTATGAGGTCCATGAAAGCTGTTGGAGCATTAGTGAGTCCAAATGGCATAACCAGGAACTCACAATGTCCATTTTTTGGTTCTAAAGGCAGTTTTAGGAACATCTTCGCTTCTAACCTTCAGTTGATGATAACTAGAACGAAGATCAATCTTTGAAATAAAGCTTGCTCCTTGCAGTTGATCGAACAAGTCATCAATTCTTGGCAAGGGGTAACGATTCTTGATCGTTATTTTATTCAGCTCACGGTAACCGATGCACATCTGCATTGAACTTTCTTTCTTTTTAACAAATAGAATAGGAGCTCCCCAAGGGGATGAACTAGGTTGTATGAAACCTTTTTCAAAAGTTCTTCAAGTTAAGCCTTCAACTCTTTCATTTTAGTTGGTGCTAATCGGTATGAAGCTCTAGCTACTGGAGGTGACCTAGGCAATATGTCGATCCTAAACTCGACTTGCCTTTCTATGGGCAATCCAGGTAGATCTCCAGGGAATACTTTAGGAAATTCTGATATAACTGGCATATCTTCTATCTTGGGTTTTGGTGTATCCATTGTCACCTGTGCCATGTAAATGACACATCCTCTCCTTAGAAACTTGGATGCTTTAAGCAAGGATGCGTTCTTTGGCAACCCGTAGTGTCAATCTCCATGAATAATGAGCGTCTAGCTAAACGGGGATTTGAATTTCATTAGTTTTTTATCGCAGGTAATGCGGGCCTGGTTATGGGATAACCGTTCCATCCTAAGACTATATTAAATCCCGCAAGAGTCATAGGTAAGAGATTTATAGGAATGGGATGATTCTTAATGGATATAGCACATATTTCAAGTGTTAATCTCCATGAATAATGAGCTTCTAGCTAGACGGGGATTTGATTTTGATTAGCTTTTTATCACAGGCAATGCAGGCCTGGTTATGGGATAACCAGTCCATGCCTAAGACTATATTAAATCCCGCAAGAGTCATAGGTAAGAGATTTATAGGAATGGGATGATTCTTAATCGATATAGCACATCTTTCAAGAATCTTGGAAGCTATTAGATTGTACTATTTGCCATTTCTACTTCATATGAATGTTCTAAAGTTCTTATGTGCAGATTCAATGGTTTACCAAGCTTATGGTCTACAAAACATTTATCAGCTCCCGAATCAAATAAGACACATGCATAAATGTTATTAAAAAGAAACGTACATGTTATAACATTCGTGTCCTTCATCGCTTCTTTTGCGGTTAACTGAAAAGATCGGACATTTGATTTCTTTGCCTCCCCAGGTTTAGCATTACCATTAGTTGCACGCTTTGGACAACTGGTCCTTATGTGACCTTTCTCGCCACACCTGTAGCAAACAACATTCTTTAAGTATTTACACTCATGAGATTTTTGGCTAGTTCTCTTGCAGATGCCACATTGTTCGGTTGTTGATCAGTTCGACACTGCCCCCAATGTCGCCTTCCACAAGTCTTACAATGAGGTCTGTCATCATTAGACCTCTGTTGGTTCTGATGGGAATCAAACTTTCCTTTCTTTGTGCCTTGGAAGCGGTTATCCTCTCACTTTCGTTTCCCATCAATCTTAGCTTTGATTGACCTCAATCTCACTTCATCCCGAGTCAATGAGAGAGATAGATCCACAGCGGATTCGAAAGTAGTGGGTTTGGAGGCCTTCACCATCCCTTTGATCTCAGGTACCAAACCACCTATGAAATGCATAATACGTTTGGGTTCAGGAGTAATTAGGTAAGGAACCAATCTAGACATTGAATTATAGTCGGAGACGTACTTCCGACAGTTCGTCTTCTTCATGGTGAGAGTCAAGAATTCAGACTCTACCTTTTCATCCTCATGCGGAGGGCAGTAGGTTTCTTTGATTAGGTACAAAATTTAGACCAACCCATGCTATAAAGGGAGATCTTCCATGTTGACTGAACCATGGCCTTCCACCATGTTCAAGCATCGTCTTTAAAGGACTGGGACAAATACTTGTGCTTCTGAGCGCAACCGCTGATATCTACCACTGTTTTCATCTGATCCAACCACTTCATGGCATCTATAGCTCCTTTATCCCCCGTGAAGTCACGAGGCTTTAATGAGACAAAGTACTTGTAGGAACATCCTTCCTTGGTGTTTCAGGGTTCCTTTATGGAAACATGTTTCGGTTCACTCCTCACACTGGAGGAATAATGTGAACTCTGAGTTTTACGTGTAGAAGATGGAGGGATAAGTGGGGATTTAGAACGTGTTGAGAATGGTCCTTTAAAATTCACCATAAAGTCGGCCATAGAATTGCTGACTTCCACAGCAATCAGGGATCGAAGGTTATTTTCTTCACCCTCGCAGTCAACATGCTCCTCATTGTCATGTCCGCCATCGGTACCACCGGAATTTCGGTTTGCCATTATATTGATAATTGGACTACATGTCACAACTCCCGACCCCACCAAGGGCGGAGGCCGTTATCAGATACAAGTGGTACCAGTGTTTATTAAATTTTATTGCAGCGAAATTTTCATCAGGACCAGGTGTGAGGAAAAATTATAACAGTTTTCAAAACAACGTAGTTTTCATTTCATAAACTGCGGGATGAAACCCATTTTTACATAATGTATTTTCAAAGTGATAAACCCTTGATTACAAAACTCGTTTTATTCAGCTTTACGTAGCCACTTATTTAAGCATGTGTGCCTCATAGCACATTTCCTTCTCTTCACAGTAAATCACCTCAAACATGTTTTAATAACATTTGGTCAGCAAAAATATTGGTGGGTTCATTCAATTTTTGTAATAAAACATATTGTTATAATTACAACATTAAGGGTTTTCACATTTGTTTATATCTTTCAATTACTAAAATCAGTATTTGTCACTCTGTGGCAGTTCATGTGACTATGGTCATATCACTATTGGCCCTCAATTGTCCAATAGCGAAACTTATCAAGTAGTGTATACAAAACCCCACATACTGACAATAATTGAAGAACACAAAAAACTTAATCACTATAAATACAACTGGAAAACATTCAGGGTTTTGAAAACATTTGATAAAAGAGAATGCACACATTGCAGATTTAAGTTAATAACTTTCTAGTCTAAGCTCTGGTTTCCTAATTAAACACACAATGCAACACGTATTAGTGTATTAACCCATTTCAACTTTAACGATAATCACAAGATCAAAACCTCAACGTAGATGACAAAGTATAGCCTTATTCAGGCAGCACTTAAACACCTGTTAAATTGTTTATAGATCGATTGGACGGGGTATCGTACCAGTGATTTGAGTTAACACGCTGATTACGGGCAAAGGTTTAGAACTTTGGGTATAATAGTAGTATTACACTAGAATATCGAGAGAGAATGAAAAGAAGTGAGCAAGTTGAAATGTGTAGTGCACGTCCCTTTTATAGCTGATTTTAGGGCTTCTAGCGGCCCGCAAGGGAGTCTAGCTAGGGCATAGGTGGCATGACTCAATGGGTAGGCTTGGCACGTGGTATACACATGTCTCTGGTGGCTTTCATGCTTCTCACGCCCCATGACAGATTCTTATAAGTCTGTCATGGTCTGCGAGAGGTAATAAAAATTTCCTTTTTGAGTTTTCCTGTTGGTTCTTGTCGTGCGCGTTTGGGGTTTCGACTACGAATGGTTTGTGGGACCTTTTTGAGGGTTGTTACATCCCCCACCTTGTTTTAAATCTCGTCCTCGAGATTCACTGAAATAAGTAGGGATACTTTTGCTTCATTTCTGATTCTAGTTCCCATGTATATTCTGGTCCTCTTTTCGAATTCCATTTACCTTGACCAGAACTAATCTCTTATGCTTGATATTCTTCATTTTCCTATCTTTGATTGTAGAGGTTTCTCAACAAATTTTAAGTTTTCACTTACCTCTATATCTTGAAGAGGTACCATTAGAGATTCGCCAGTTAAACATTTCCGTAAGTTGCATACATGAAATATATCATGTACACCAGTCATTTCTTCGGGTAATTGTAGCTAATAGGCTACTGGACCAATTAATTTGATAACTTTAAATGGTCCAACATACCTTGGGCTTAATTTTCCTTTCTTACCAAATCGAACTACTCTTTTCCATGGAGAAACTTTTAATAGTACTTTGTCTCCAACTTGAAACTCTAATGGCTTACGTTTATTATCTGCATAACTGTTTTGACGATCTCGTGCTGTTTTCAGTCTTTCCTTGACTTGAATTATCTTGTCTGTTGTTTCTTGTACAATCTTAGGACCTGATAATTGCTTTTCTACTATTTCTGCCCAACATACTGGAGTTTGTCACTTTCGTCCATAAAGTGCTTCAAATGGAGCAGCATTGATGCTGTTGTGATAACTATTTTTACAGGAGAATTCTATTAACTGTAAATGATCGTCCCAATTTCCTCCAAAATCTATTACACATACCCTTAGCATGTCTTCCAATGTTTGGACCGTCCTCTCACTTTGTCCATCAGTTTGAGGATGATAAGTTGTACTTAACTTTAGTCGTGTTCTTATAGCTTTTTGGAAACTTGTCCAAAAATGAGAAGTGAAGCGACTATCTCTATCAGATACAATGGATAACGGAATTCCATGTAATGAGACTATTTCATCTACATATAGTTTAGCTAATCTTTCCATACTGAAGGTTTCCTTCATTGGTAGAAAACGGGCTGAATTGGTTAATCGATCCACAATCACCCAAATTGCGTTGTTACCCTTTCTTGTTTTGGGTAATTTAGTAAAAAGTCCATTGTTATCATTTCCCATTTCCATACTGGCATTTCTAATTGCTGAAGTAAACATGAAGGTTTCTGATGTTCAGCTTTAACTTGCGAACAAGTTAAACACTTAGAGACGTAACTAGCTATATAAAAAAATTTCTCAAATCTTGATACATCTTATCACTACCAGGATGCATCGTATACTTGTAATTATGAGCTTCCTCTAAAATTCTATGTCATAGGTTTCCTTGGATAGGTACCCAAATCCATTTCTTATGGAATTTCCAAATTCCATATGTTCCTTTTTCTAATTCCTTCATCATTCCTCTTAATCTTTTAGCATCATCCTTGATTGTTGTTTCTTGGGTATTATTCAATTGTTCCATTAAATCTATCTGCAGATTTAATTTGAGAGCACGTACTCATCTTGGCTTTTCATTATACTTATGACTTAAGGCGTCAGCTACTACATTAGCTTTACCTTCGATATGTTGGATATCACAATCGTAGTCACTTAGAATTTCCATCCATCGTCTTTGCCTCATGTTTAACTCTTTTGCCCGAAAATATATCTTAAACTTTTATGATCTGTAAAATTGGTAAACTTACTACCATACAAATAATGTCTCCAAGTTTTGAGGGCAAAAATTATCGCTCCTAGTTCTAAATCATGAGTTATGTAGTTTTCTTCATGTTTCTTTAGTTGTCTAGACGCGTAAGCAATCACTTTCTCTCATTGCATCAAAACATATCCTAATCCTAATTTAGAAGCATCACAAAAGACTACAAAATCATCAGTTCCTTCTAAGAATGTAAGTATCGGTGCATTCGTTAATCTTTGCTTCAAGGTTGTAAAAGCTTCTTTCTGCTTGGGTCCCGATTCAAACTTAACCGATTTACATGTTAACTTGGTTAATGAAACGGCTATTCGTGAAAAGTCTTGAATAAAGCGTCGATAGTATCCTGCCAATCCTAGGAAACTTCTGACTTCTATAGGTGACTTAGGGACTTTCCATTGGGTAATTGCCTCGATCTTTGTGGGATCCACATGAATTCCTTCATGGTTAATCAAATATCCTAAAAATTGCACTTCTTGCAACCAGAATTCACATTTTGAGAAATTAGCATATGCTTCACTTTTCTTAGTAGTGTTAAAAGTATATGTAGATGCTTAGCATGCTCTTCTTCGCTTTTGGAATAAATAAGTATATCTTCTATGAAGACAATTAAAATTTATCTAGATATGGTTTACATATTCTATTCATCATGTCCTAAATGCTGCTGGAGCATTTGTTAGGCCAAATGGCATAATTAGAAACTCGTAATGACCATACCTAGTTTTGAAAGCAGTTTTAGGAATATCCTCTTCATGTACTTTCAATTAATGGTATCCTGAGCACAAATCGATTTTGGAAAAATACCGAGCTCCTTGGAGTTAATCGAATAGATCATCAATTCTCGGTAATGGGTACCGATTCTTAATTGTGACCTTATTCAATTCTCTATAATCGATACACATACGCATCGAACCGTCTTTCTTTTTGACAAACAACACAGGTGCTCCCCAGGGGGATGAACTTGGTTGTATAAATCCTTCTCTAGCAATTCATCTAATTGCTTCTTTAATTCTGGCATCTCAATCGGTGCTAATCGATACGGTGCGTTAGCAATCCCTGTAGTTCTAGGTATCAGATGAATTCTGAATTCTGAATTCTACCTCTCGGTCAGGTGGCAGTGCAGGTAGATCTTCTGGGAAACGTCAGGGTAATCTGATATTACCAGAATGTCTTGCAGTTCCTTGCCTCTAGTGTTAATGATCACAGAGACTATATACACTATGCCTTGCTTCCGTGCATAACTTGCAACTTTCATCACAGAGATGAATTTTGTTGACGTGATCGGCTTATATCCTTGGATTATGATCATCTCTCTAGTTGGCGTATGAATCTCAACAAAATTTTGATCACATAGGATTCGAGCATGGTTGGCTACTAACCAATCCATTCCTAATACAAAGTCGAATCTAGCTAGATTCATTGGTAGTAGGTTTGCCGTAAACTTATGTCCTAATAATTCTATCTTCCCTCCTTGAAGTACTTCGCGTATGTTGGTGGAGTTTCCTTCTGCCGTTTCTACCGTACAAGCTTGACTAAGCTTAGTCAATGGTTGATTGAGTGCAGTATTTATAAAACTTTGATTTGCACTAGAGTCAAATAATACTTTAGCATATATGCCATGGACAAGAAGCGTACTGGCAATCACGTTAGGAATCATTGTTGCCTCTTGCGCAGTAAGTACGAATGCTCGTGCGTTCTTCTTGGCTCCTTATGCTGCTTTTGCCTTGTTGTCAGGTTCTTTTGTTAGTTTCGGGCAATACGGGCGAATGTGACCTGTTTTCTCCGCAATTGAAATAGATATTAGTTTTTCTTTTTTACATTTTTTCTCCGTATGTCCGTTCAATTTGCAGAAATTACAATACTTAGCGCATCTTCCTGAATGCTTCCTTTTACAATATTTATAGAAAGGTGTAGAAGACTGCCCAACCCCTCTCTTTCTATATGTACTACCATGGCGAAACTCTTGTGAAATTTTCTGGGCTAATTCTTTCTTCTTGTTATCTTCCCTTGTGCGAATTAATCCGTCAGTCAAAGTATTGGCTAGCTCGACTGTTTCCTCAATAGTCTGAGGTCTAGCTGCTTTGACGATATCACAAATTTCACTAATTAATCCCCAAATATAGCGAGACATTAGTACGGGTTCTAGCGAAGCCAAAGTTGGTACAATTCTTGCATATTCGAAGAATTTTGTCGTATACTCACGACAATTCACATAAACCATTTTATGATTTAGGAACTTATTAGCCATCTTTCATGAGGGGGACATAATTTCCTTTCTGTCATTTCCTTATATTCCTTCCAATTTATGGCATAAGCCATGTCACTTCCTTTTGCCTAAAGAATCGTATTCCACCATTCTAATGCTTCATCCTTAAAGTGATTAGAAGCATACATTACTTATATTCTTTGGCACATTTAATGATCTTAAGAACAACTTCAGTCTTTTCTAACTATCGCAGGGCAGCTATGGCTCCTTCACTGCTTGCGAATTCAGTTGGCTTATAGGCTAGAAAATCTTTATAAGTACATCCGGAAGTTATCTCCTTCCTTCTTTTTGGAAGTGGAGCTTTAATAAAGATGTCATTATCTCCATTTACACTTTGGCTAAAAGCATTGTTATGGTTACATTTGCTACTTACAACTTTATTATTTTCTATACGCACAGGGTTTCTAACAGCTTCGATACCTAGAGGTATTGCGTCAGCTATTCCCTGAGCTACTATATTCTCTATGTCACTTTTATCCAAAGAGTTTTCATGATGGTACTGAACCGATTGATTAACTTCATTCGACATTTGACTTGCAAACATATTTCAAATATTACTATCAAAGAATAAATAACAAAATAATCAAAATATCTTAAACACAATTAGTCAGAGAATATTATCAAAAATGTCGATCATTGCGACTTTTACTCTTCTTATATATTATGCTTCATATATCTTACATACACTACCACACTTATATATTTAGTTTTTTTCCTATACAAAACACAAAAAAATACATTATACATGTGTGTGTATATATATTATAAGGTTAGTTTTGTTTTTAGAAGTGATGTTCTCTCTTGTCGTATTTCCAGATGAGATTCTCTCCCCTAGTGCGGATCTTGTTGCCAGCATCCATCAGCTCCTCTTCATAGTGGCGGAGTTCTGCCACATTCTCAGGGTTCATTGGGGGCTAAGCTGGGGGTGTAGGTTGGTAGTTTGGGTAGAATTGAAAAGGATCAGTTATTAGGTCTTGAAAAGCCTAGTCTCTGGTCCACCATTCTTCGGCTAGGTTTTGAAGTGGTTGTTGTGGCATAATGGGTTTAGGATTCATAGGTTCTGGCTTCTTGGGTATTGGTGAGTGAGGTGGCATATTCAAGTCGATTTCATTTTTTATTGGCCTGAACATTTCATAATTTGCCAGGCGTTGGTCTAATTCTTCCCATGTTAGTGGCACGGGAGCTAGGTTTGAACTTTCTCCTATAGTTGGGTTATTGGCTGGTTTTCCAGTTTGTTTGATTGTTGTTGCGGTTGGGTTTTTCTTCTTTTTGTCCCTTTTTACTTTCCAATCTAATCTTCTCTTTTTCGGAGGTGCTATATTTATCGGCTGAGACTGAAGTATCATTGGTTCGTCTTTATCAGCTTCGTATCCGGTTTGTGTACCGGCCTGATCTTCATCCATATCTAAATTATTAACAGATATGTGATCGAAAGCTTTGGCCAAATCTCTATCGCTAATACTATTAGCCAAAAACATTAAAAACAACGAACTCCAAAAATCATATATATAATATTTTGTTAGCATAACAGTGATCACAGAAGTTATTTCATTTATTCCCTGATTACTAATTTTAAGTATTTTCACAATACTTAATTAGCTTAAACTAGTGGCTCTGATACCACCTTCTGTCAAAACCCCCGACCCCACCTTGGGCGGAAGCCGTGATCAGATACAAGTGGTACCGGTGTTTATTAAATTTTATCGCAGCGAAATTTTCATCAGGACCAGGTGTCAAGAAAATTATCAGAGTTTTCAAAACAATGTAGTTTTCATTTCATAAACTGTGGGTTGAAACCCATTTTTACATAAGGGATTTTCAAAGTGGTAAACCCTTGATTACAAAACTCGTTTTATTCAGCTTTACATAGCCATTTATTTAAGCTTGAGTGCCTCATAGAACTTTTCCTTCTCTTCATAGTAAATCACCTCAAACGCGTTTTAAAAACATTTGGTCAGCGAAAAATACTAGTGGGTTCATTCAATTTTTTGTACTAAAACATATTGCTATAATTATGACATTAAGGGTTTTTACATTTGTTTATAATTTTCAATTACTCAAATTAGTATTTGTCATTCTGTGGCAGTTCTTATGACTATGGTCATATCTCTATTGGCCCTCAATTGTCTAATTTTGAAGCTTATCAAGTAGTGTATACAAAACCCCACATACTGGAAGTAATATAAGAATACAAAAAACTTAATCACTATAAATACAACTAGAAAACACTTAGGGTTTTGAAAGCATTTGATGAAAGAGAATGACTCACATTGCAGATTTAAGTTAATAGCCTTCTTGTCTAAGCCTTGGTTTCCTAATTAAACACACAATGCAACACGTATCAGTGTATTAACCCATTTCAACTTTAACGATAATCACGAGATCAAACCTCAACATAGATGACAAAGTATAGCCTTATTCAGGCAGCATTTAAACATCCGTTGAATTGTTTATAGATCGATAGGACAGGGTATCATACCAGCGATTTGAGTTAGCACGCTGTTTACGGGAAAAGGTTTAGAACTTTGAGTATAATAGTAGTATTACACTAGAATATCAAGAGAGAAAGAAAAGAATTGGGTGAGTTGAAATGTGTAGTGCACGTCCCTTTTATAGCTGATTTTAGGGCTTCTCGCGCCCCGCGACAACCAGGGCTTCCCTATCGTGACCCGCGAGGGAGTCTAGCAAGGGCATAGGTGGCATGACTCAACGGGTAGGCTTGATACGTGGGTGACACGTGGCCTACACATGTCTCTGGCGGCTTTCATGCTTCTCGCGCCCCGCGGCGATTCTTAAGAGTCTGTCGCGATCCGCGACAGGTAATAAAAATTTTCTTTTTGATTTTTCGTGCTGGTTCTTGTCGTGCACGTTTGGGGTTTTGACTACGAATGGTTGTGGGATCTTTTTGAGGGTTGTTACACTACAGGCCAACAATAAATTTGTTACTCAGGGCAAATCATTTAAACATTACATTGAATGTTAAATGAGAATAGATATTGAATGTATATCTTAATGGTTTGATCTTTAATAATTGATTCATAAAAATTAGTCGTGGTCGCATTCGATCACAAAGACTATAACGTTTGGAGATATCTCCTCCACCTTTTCGGTCGATGTGCACCACTTTGTCGCAACCGCCTTAATTAATTGCCAATAATTTAGGCTTGCCATAATTCCGGCTTCAAACCATCAAGAAGATTTATCGATCCGTGACGGATCAATAAAAATAAAATCGAATGTAAACATTGAAATTAATATTTGAATGTTGTGAAGAAATTTTAAAAGAAAATAACCAAAATTTCAAAAATAAATTAAATACTTGTCCAAAGATGGACTTCTGGAAGGAGATCACGATACTATGTCCATAAAGGACTTTTGGAATAAAGAAAATTACAATGATGGATAAAATTGAATTCTTCAGTCATCTCTCCTTCCTTTCATTATCTTGGAGAGTTTCCTGAAGATTTTGCTCGTCCTCCATTCATTCTTTTCTGCTTGTCGTTGGATTTGTTCCGCTCGTTCCAACGCTTAATTTATAGCTTTAATTGTAATTGTTGTTGTGGTGGTTGTGGAACAACCAGGTATGTATATCTAGGGTTTGTATAGCCCGGGTGTTGGTAAGTATGAGGAAATGGAGGTGGGTATAAATCATTTTGAATAACTGCCTGTAAATAGAGGTAAAAAGACGGAGCCGAATAGCTATAATCAGTAGAGGCTGCCGTATAAGGAGGTTTATATTTAGTTGTATTCGGATATGTGGGAATGGGGTTATCATATCCCGTAGGTAGTGGTCGAAGCAATTCAACAATAGGAGTAGGTTCGAAGGGTCCACCCATTTGGGGGTCTTCTGGTTTGGTTGGATATGCTGGGGGTAGTGGTGGAAGTGATTCCGACCATTGCCCAGCAAGCATTGACATTTGTGCACCTATGCGAGGCTTCCCTGGTTGTCGTGGTGGTGGTTGTTATTGTTCCATCTGCTCATCCTCTTGTGGAGGTGGCAGAGTTTGAGGAGGTTGATAAGAAGGTGTTTGAGGTTTATGTTCCGGGGTATGATAAAAAGTAAATTGATTGAGGTATTCGTCCCACTCATCAGGACCTTGATAGGGGGCGAACCTACATACAAGCCGTAGCACTAGATAGTTCTATGGGATGCCGATTTGTCCCAGATGTGGCATCTCCGGGTCAGAGTCATTATCTAGTTGATTTTGGCTAGGATGGGGTGAATGTAAAGGGCTGGGTTGAATGAATCATGATACGAGTGGGATTGGGATTGGGAATGGTGAGAACAATGTGAATGTGAAGAATGATGTGAGATTGAATGTCGAGTGGGTGGTGACGAATGTAACTCACTCTAATGTTGAGAAGATTTCGAGTGATGTGAGGGTGATGGTAGCATTTGTGATGGTCCTCCCCTCATGGGACCTTTTCTGTTCCTCTTCTTCTGGGCGGCATAGTTTACCTGTTAAATATCAAATTGAATAACTAAGTAGATATGAGTGTCCTTATGTTAATGCCTAGACTCGGAAAAGTCTAAGGAATATGCGATTGTGATATTTGAGCTTAGACACAAAAGGCTAGTGTCTAATTCAATCAAACGTTTGCTCTGATACCAACCTTTCAAACATTTCCCGGTGGGCCCGGACTTGAGGTTTATGCGCGACGATTGATAATAGATATTCACATATAACACAACCTAAGTCTTGGGATTATAAAATAATATTAGAAAGTACAATCGTCCGAAAGTTCAAAAAGAAATTATACAGACAGAAAGTGTAATAAAAGATCCACAGGAAGATTGAAAATAACAAAATGAAATCTTTAGACTACTAGGCCTTGCGTGGAGTTGCAAATTCCAATATGTAATAACCGAGCAGCTCCAACTTATTCCGTACTTCCTAACCTGCGCTTAGTCTTTTGAAAATACGTCAGCTTTCGCTGGTAAATACAATTAACCGAGGCGTTTTGAAAATCTTTTCAAAACCATTTTATACCATTTGGTATATCATTTTCATAAATAACTTGGGACAAAGTGATATCTCTTGTTATCAGTTTTACATGTTTGTCAATAAATATGGGGCCCAGAACTAAACTCTGATACATGATTAATTGACACGCCACTTTTCAATAAAAATATAATATCATTAGCGTCTGTCAGGTTTATGCTTCCACCCTGCGCTTCGGTCGTGGCCACTTGCAATTAGGTGAGTCGAGGATATCCAGGACATGGTCGCATTGACCCCCAATGTTTAAGTTGTCAAGCAAAACGGGTTATTTAAATTTTAAGTATCATTCGCCCATGATTTAATACCCGATCAAGCGGCTAATGTCGTATCCCAAGCCCGTATAAGGAAAGTAGGCTAAAAGTATTTACCTGAACTAATCTTTACAAATCAAAGATATTTTAAGTACACCGTTAATCAAAACAACTAATATAGGTGCAATTGTAGGCTCCTAGTCTGGAATGGATGGAACTATGATCCGTTTGAACATTAACGGGTCTTATTCAAGACATAGGATTTGGACCGGTTAACTTAAATAAAAGATACAATTCGCTAGATTAATATGAGACCGGGTAGAATGTGGTTTAAGCTCTAATGAGTATAATGACTCGTATAATATGGGTAAAATAACCAAACATTCTGATTAGAACTGATTTGGAAAGGTTTTGATCCAATTCGGTTAACTTATATAAACTACGCTATATAAGTTAACCGTACACGCATAGGCGGTATCGGGTAATCGTATGGGTCCATGGTAAGTCCAATATGCCAAAACATGTTTATTATGTTACCATATCAGTTTACAACTCAGGTTATATGTTCATTATGTATCAAAAATCAATTTATGCGCAAAAAGGGCAATTTAGGCATTTTTAGGCATATTAAGAAGACTTTGCATAAAACCCGACAAATGATATGATCAGAAGGTATAACCCTTAGGGGTTATTCCCTACAATAATATTGTAACATTTGTGTGAAACGGGTTCCAAAACCCGCTCCGTTTGAAAATCAAGTTTTTATTAGAAAAAAAAATTTGTTGTACATTTATTGAATTGTGTGATTTAATTTTATTATTTATAGATAATAAATAAATTACATAATAACTAATGAAAGAATAAATAAAGTAATTAAAATTTAAATTAAAATAAAATAAAAATAAACAGCAGGGGTAGTCGGGAGTCGAACCCGGGTCCCCAGCAAATTTCACACACCAAAACACCACTGAGCTAACCCCCTCTGTTGATTTAAAACTCAAAACAATAAACTTTTATAATCACTCAAATGCTAAAACCTGCAATTTCAAATGATTAAACCAGTAACCGCTAAACAATCAATCAAAGCTAAATTCTTGATTTCAATTGAGAAAACGTGTGAAACCGATATCAAACATCGGTTACCATTGCGATATCAAAGTCCAATTTAACTGAAAACCGTTAGAAATCAATGATTTCAAAGTCTTGAAATTGAAAACTCATAAATCATTGAGTCTATAAATACCTCAGCCTAACCTTCATCAGGATTCGTACATTACCTCAATCCATATTTCAAAACCCCTTCTCTGTGTTGAAAATCAAGTCGCCGGAAATTGTAATTGAACCGCCGAAATTCACAGTGCATCGCCGGGTTTTCTTCAAATCGGAAAAATCCTAAAAGCTTTTACAACCGGTAGTTATCCCTGAACCGTTTATATTTGTTTATGTGTTTTAATCAAGAGATAGCTAATCCAATCTGGTAAACAGTTGAGATCGGATCTGGGTATTTTATTTATGAAGACAGACTAAGTGTTTTTGTATAATAAAATTTGTTGTTTTAAACGGGTTAGACACAAAGTCCACCAGCAATTACAATACACACGTCCCGGGTTCGACTCATACACATTACCGATTTTCTGTAATAAGAACTAAGTCTTTTTAATTCATTTAGATCACCCTGGAACAAGTGTATAAAATTAATATAAGTTAGGATTCATACGGGTCAGACACACTGGTTGGGCTGTGTGTATGGGATCTGAAGGTCTCAGGTTCGAAACCTGTTAGTGTAACCGGTTCTAGGCATTTAAAATCCTTTTTAAATAACAACAGAAAAAGGTTTAATTAATTAGTATATATATATATATATATATATATATATATATATATATATATATATATATATATATATATATATATATATATATATGTAATAAAAACAGAGATTATTCCGGGTTAGACACGTAGCTCAGTTAGTAGAGCCACGTGCACACGTATGGGAGGTCATAAGTTCGAACCTCACACGCTGCAAAAATCGAATATGATCCGACCGGTCAGAGCCGGTCAGACCCGACAAGGTCAATATTTTTTTTATTTTATTTTAATAATTTCATTTAAAAATCATTTGCAATGCTTAATAACAAGACTTTTTAGGTTTTTAAAAAACTCCATTACATACCACAAAAATAACCTAAAAATCTAATAAAAGCATTAATTAAAATATTAACTATTACTTATTTATTTAATTGTTACGTTATTATTTAGGCTAGCTTTCTCTCATGGTTAAATCCCAACTCGTGCGCGTTCGTCGTCAAATCAAGGAGACACACCCACTATGAGTGAATCCTTACAAATTCCCCTTTTATTCATGTTTTAGGGTGTATCATGTGTTGTTTCATATATTTCGTTTATTCAAACACTTGTGCTATTACCATTATATGATCTAACGTGTGATGTAAATGTTATTTGTTGTATTGTGTGTTTACATTTTGTAAGTTGCGTGCAATCATTCACATTAGGGCCATCAGTTCCTCGTTGGAGACGAGTTGAGCATCAGGTGCCTCATTAGATCAGCTCCGTTTGATTGAGCCTTGATCTCATTGTTCATCATTTGTCATGCTTGTGTGTACATTGATTGATAATATGTGGTTTGTGGTTAGATTTACATATGCGTTTACTCATATTTGGTTTATGCACATTTTTTTATTTAAATAACCAATATAACTAATTCGTTCAAATGTTTAAATAAGATTCACTCGCCAATTTTTGTTGACCAAAACCCCTATTTTTTACACATGATACAGGTGGACAGGTTGAAGCAATGAACACATAAGAAATTGCCTTAGAAGAAATATAAAGAGTTCATGAATATTGTTGTGCTTGTATGATTGTTGTAATTTTTCCTTTAAATTGGAAATAATAAATATGAAACTTTATTATAGTAAATGTCATGAGCTTTGATAAAACCCAATCATGCCCCAACTACCATTTCCGCTGCGGGTCAGGGTGTGACAAATATGATAGTATACAACTTCAAATCAGTATCTAAACTATCCTAAACGGGTCAGAATCGGAAGTCAAAGCAGAAGTTAAACTCTTTGACTTTCAGTTGTGAACCGAGCTTTAAGCAGGAAATGACGGGTTGGGCGTGATCTAACAAGTCTTAATATATTATATAATCTTATATAATATCAAAAATTAAGGTTTCGATACTTAGAAATTCATTTAACTTTAATTACGAAAATTTGTGTTTTTGACTTTTATTTAATAAAACTTTGACCCGTCATTTGACCAACTTAACGTGATCTTTAGAAAGTGCCCTCATAGGGGATTAACACCTACATTATTATAATCATGTATTCATGTTCGATATGAACTTTGGCTTGACCAAAATGGTCATAACCGAAAGTCAAAGCAAAAGTCAATTTGCTTAACTTTCGGCTAATAACTAGCCTATAAATGAAACAAGACTAGGAAGAGCACTTACAAGTGTTCAAAGGAAGCTTAGACTTCAGGTTGGAGGTCTCTTTTTGAGCAGAAGCAACTCCAAGAGAAGAGAGAAAGAATTAAGAAAGGTGCAAGTTAGAAATGCTCAAGAACTAGGCTATTTATAGTTGATCTTGAGCTCCCAAATGACACCAAGTGCCCCCTGAGGTGTTAAGGGAGTGATTAGTGGCACTCCAGGTGATCAAAGACGGAGCAAAGTGGCCAAAATCGCAAGCTAGGTGGCAAGGGAGCAACTGCTGCACTGCCAGCTGCATCTTGCTGTCTACAGGCCCCTTACGAATCGTAAAGGTAATGGCTTAGAGTCCATAAGGACCTTCAGCGCATATAGAATTTAAATGCCTTATGGATCGTAAGGCATATGCCTTGCGGTCCATAAGGGACCTTCAGAGGCCAAAATTTTAGTATTTTCCCATAATTGATCCCTCAACTTCCATACTTCCACATTTCTACACTTTCGGTCCCTCTTGTCCTACTGGGATTATTTGAGAGTTAAATGGACACGTGTTGCCATATTATTCGTCATGAATCTCCAAACCCAGTACTACCTACCCTATGTATTCGAGGGTGGGGGGGGGGGGGGGGCGAAAAAGACCTGGTTCCACACATATGAGACAGACAGAAGGTATGGGACGACCAGTTCACCATAGAAAGCGAATTCGATGATATAGTTGTCTTCTTTGTTTGATAAATGCGCAGTGGAAAGTGATGCTAATTGGCTCGGTGAAGTTGTAGGCCCCCATAAAAAGATCAAGAGTGATTCCTCACCTATCCTGTAAGGGCCCAGTTGAACGCTCGAGTATAGATTCCCTATGCGCCTCGGCCAGGGCCGGCCCATAGATCTGGATCCATCCATAGACGTGACCTGATATCGTTTGTCCAAAAAGAAAAAAAAGTAGGTTTTTAGTAGTAGTTCATGAGACCTCGAATTCCCACGTTCCAACTAGCATTATGCCAATAAGTCCCACCCTCAACTCTAGCTGAGAAGTTGAGTCACCCTTCTTTTTTTCCGAAAAAGAATCGAATAAAGAAAGAGATAGTCTATATCATGTCTCAATCATTAGATCACTCTATGAATAGCTAAATTCTCTTTAACCTCCCACCGTTCACGACATCGCTTGCTTCTCGCTGCGAATGACTCATTGGTGGAAGAGTAGAAGCGTTGGTCCCCTTCCGTCAAGTTGCTTGTACCTATTGTTACCTACCATAGGACCCCTGTCCCCGAATCGAAGAAAAATGAGTAGGAACAAGAGGTTGTCCTATCCTGGCCCAGTAGTTCCGCAACTACTATCGTGGTTGTTGCCAACGGGGATCCCCCATTCCGAAAGGGTACTGGGCCAGCTGTTAGGTCCAAAGTTGTATGCCGCAGCTATGGTGCCGGTAGATTCACTACTTCAACGTCGTTATTGGTCATTTCAGGTGGAGCATCTATTTCTTGTATATCGCTCCACACCAAGAAGAGGGATGTGTACCTCCATCAACAACAAGATGGAACCATAGGCTTCTATGCTGGGAGCATTTAAGGATACAAGTCTAACCATCTCAACTCCCCGTTTTCGCCATGCTATAGTTATTTAAGTCTCTCGGCGGCGGGAATGGGAGATTACCGGTAAGCCAAATGCTTCTCGAACGATATTCTTAAGGAATTTCGTTGCACTTAAATCACCCTCGTGAAGAGGCGCATTCCAATATCATTGATGTCCAATAGCTTTGATAGTAATGGTTGGATTTACTACTACGTCGTCCATTGAGTATAAGAGAGCAAATGATGGTATAGCAATGAACATCGGGATGATACTAGAAAATATGGTATGAAGAATCTCGATAGTAGTTCCATGAACAATCCTTTATGAGATTGGAATTTTTTTCTTTTTGAAAATGCCATAAAGCAAGATCCGTGAGACGAAAACCAAAATTAGAATGAGGAAGGAAAAAATATCATGATGTAAGTCTATTATTCCTTGCATCATAGGTGTTGTCGCGTCTTGAGATTCTAATTGCCATGGTTCCGCTGCATCACATATAATTATTTGTTTTACATATAATTTGATTATAAAATCGTTAGAAAGGTTGAGAGATTGTAACTGAAAGTAAAAAATAGAAAACATACTAAAAAGAAGAAAAAAATATCATGTTAAGTTATGCAACATCTCTTAACAAAAAAAATAAATAAATGTACGGCGCGATCAAAAGAACCCAGGCTTTAAACTTATCCAGCCCATATTCCAAAACGAGACATAGAACGATAAAAGAATATGTTTACTTTATTGACTTAGTGTTGCTTCAAAGTTTGTTGTTCCTCCCGGTCGTCTTCCAAGTCGTCGTTCCTGCACTGCCTCATATGATTAGATCGGTAAAATCCCTGCTCCTGTTTACTGTCGCTCTTCTATGACGATGTTAACTGCTGATCTGTTCACTTTATTTTATTATATAGTGTGTATCACTTTATTTTATTATATAGTGTGATACACTAAATCAACAAGAAGTCTCATTGGAGTTAACTAACTCATGATTGCTTTCCAATGTGCAGAAATTAATGAATTATTGAATAGAAGAGAACATGTGATATGCTGCGTGTGACCCAAGACAATGCCCCTTCCAGATTGCTCTTTGTTATATGATTGTATGACAAGTTTGTCTTTATCACTAAACGAATAGTTGGTATTCTTGGGGGAAATCTGAAGGAATATCTAGGAGTAATGGATAGCTTACAAGGGGAAATCTTAGACGATGAGCTAGGATCTGAGGTGTTGAAGTCCTCTATCATAATGACTGCTCCCGCTCCCCATTTGCCTCGCCGTTTGGAGAATCTATCAACCCTTAAAGTACTAGATCTTTCACGCACAAACATACAATCACTGCCTCCATCCATTTCCACGTTAAGTCCTCTTACAGTCCTTATCTTGCAAGAATGTTCGATGCTGATGGAACTACCACCTGAAATTGGAAAGCTAAAGAATCTCATGATGTTTGATCTTGAAGGAACTGAGATCATATGTTTACCAAAAGAAATGGGAAAGCTGGAAAATTTGCAATGTTTAAGGGAGTCTTTTTGTTCATATGCAGATGAGTATAAAGACAGTAAAGGGATAGAGAATATAATCCCAAGGACGATAATGTCAACATTCAGTAAGCTGGAAGAGTTAAGCATTTTTGTTAATCCAGATGCGAAGTGGTGGGAAATTGAAGTTATAGAAGCAATTGCTAAAAACCTTCATTTCCTCCCACGCCTTAAAACTCTAAAATTATACTTGCCAACAGTAAAAGCGTTGCGGTACTTCCTACAACTTGAAAACTGTCAAGTACCATACTCAACTTTACAGGACTTCAGATTAAAAATTGGTCACAGCAAACAACTTACAACTTGTTTAAATACTAGACTTGTTGAGAGTTTTGAAAAGCTGGAGAAATGCTTGAAATATGAAAATGGTGAAGGAAGCACAGATGACATTAAGGAGCTAATTAGACATGCCAAATCTTTGTTCGTTTGCCGCCATTGGACGATTGAGAATCTGTCCATTTTTGACATAAGTACCCTCAAGTATTGCTTGCTGTGGAAAGCAATGAGATGCACACCATTGTTGATGCAGACGAGTTTTATGGCAATGAATCCAATGATAATGATGGAAAGGATGCATTTGCATCTCTGGAGTACTTGGCCGTTCACTCCATGAAGAACTTACAAAGCATTTGGAAGGGGCCAATTGCTAGAAATTCTCTCTCCTGTCTACAAGTTCTGGCCTTGCATACATGTCCTGATCTAACAACCGTTTTCACGGAAGGTATGCTTGATAATCTAAATTACTTGACAGTCGTGATAGTTGAAGACTGCCCCAAAGTCAGCAGTCTCGTAAGTCGGGGATCCACTCATGAGATATATGGTTCTTTTCTCCCAAACTTGAGAAAGATTCTTCTTTTAGATCTTCCCGAGCTCGTTTGTTTATCTAATGGTGTGTACATTGCGCCACAATTAGATACGCTACTCGTTTTTAACTGCTTGAAGCTAGATTATCTTTCTCTGGATGAATTATCAAGAGATGTAAAAGAAATTAAAGGAGAGACTGAATGGTGGGATGCATTGAAGAGTAGGGATTTGGCATATTCAAGAGCCTTTGTACCACTCAAAAGGGATGGATATTTAATGAATCAGCTAGCTCAAGATACAAATTCTCTTAAAGAGTTCCACAAGCTTCGGGTCATGGTATGTTTCTTTTGGGCATTCTTTAATTTGGTAGGCACATTCTCTCACAACTGCTATGATGTTTCACAAAGTAAACTATTATAGTTGAATATGGTTTTCATCCATGTGGTTTGATGAGTTTCTCGGTTTCCGTCTCTCTATCTTTTCTCTTTCTTTACGACCCTTTGTGGTCTCCTTTTCTTTCCAATTCAGTTTGTGCAACTAACAACGTTAAATTGTAGCGGTAAATGAAACACATTTCAGTCAGTTTAAAACAAAAAATTAATAGATGATGTAAAGAAACATTGTGTTGCTAATGAAGCGCATTTTAGTGACTCAATGCGGGCTAGAAGCGACAGCAAGTTTTATGGGGAATGGAGATGGCTCCGGATGTGTTTTTTAATCATGTTTGATGTGATGTAAAGCTTCACCAGAGAAGTTGCAGGGTTCAAGATGAGGGTCCGATGCCAGAAAGACGTGATACAACAGGAGGAGGGCAGGGACGAAGTGAGGCTTATGGCGAGTGACGGTCTAGGTGGAGAAGGCCATCGGCTGGTCGGATTTGTGCTAATTGCAGTGAAAGGAATTTAAACGATGGGGTGGAGGACTTTAGCACTAATGAAAACAGGACTAAACATACCGGTTTTCAGTAAAACCATTAACCGACCCACCGTTTTTTTTATACGGTTCGATTTTTTCGGTTTGGTTTTCTCTGTTAATTTGGTTATGGGTCGGTTAATTCGGCACACCCCTACGTACAAATACTACAAACACAACACCACAAGTTTCCAGATAACAATGTTACATATATGCAGGATGTTTGTTGGGATATTTAAGTGTCGACAATGTGTAGAGTAACTAAAAGCAGAGTTTTAGTAGTAACCATTATTAAAACTTTTCCTTGTTCATAATTTAAGGATTTTACCTACAGTTTTAAAGAGAGATGAGGTAGAATGTGTTTATACATGTACTTGTTTGGCACATCCTAATGTTTTATCAGTAAAGGCTCATTCATGCATGGGTAATAGTATCATAATGGAAGATATGGAGACTTATATTATGTTGGAATATAAAGAAAAGATCATGAAAGAGTACACTTATATTTTTAGTTATTTTGTTTACCTCAAAGTGAATCCTAAATTTCAAGTTCTAGTATGTTTCATTACCAAAATCAATTGACGACACAAATACTATTAGGTGAAGCATCAGCGGTGTCTGGTTCTACTCAATTGAGCTCGTATGAGACAAAGAAACATCTTGACTGGGGGATGTTTGTGCTGTACCTAAAGTACCGAAAACCGCCGGTGCCTTTAGCCCGATGCAACTCTGGGCATGTGATAGAATTTCTTAAATATCAGAACAAGTTTGGAGACATTAGAGTACACACACAAAGTTGTCTTCTCTATGGACACCCAACTCCGTCGTTGCTTGCTTTTGTCCAATCAGGGAGGCCTGGGGTACCCTTGAAGCAATTGCCACAAGGCTTCATGACGCTTATGAAGAGAATAGGTTGCCTGATATGGAACCTTTTGATAGTGGATATATACAGTCTTACTTGAACGAAGTTAGGACATCACAAGAAAATGCATTGGGTATTACTTCCAAGAGTCCTGTAAATTCTTCCCTTAAGAAAGGTAATTATGGTTTCAAATAATTCGTTGCTTTATATTAGTTAAATCTCCTTAATTTACAGTTAATACATTGTACATAAAAGAAGCATGTAAAAGATCTTATGATTATTATTAGTGACTTATGGCAAAAAGCGAAGCTAATTATCTTGCTTGATCTTTGATCACTTACAACAGGAAGTTTTGACATAGAATGTTGACATTTCAAGAAAATTTTTTCATATATTACCTTTTTTTTTGGGAAAAAATCATGAAAATAGGCAAATTGACCAATTTTTTCAAAATAGGCAATATTAATACATTTGTTCAAATAGGGAACCAAAACAACCAACTAGAGGACAAATAAGCAGAGATGACACCTCCATACCATAGCCTACACTCCAATAATCTAGCACCTTCATGGCCCCCACTTAGGTAAGCCAGCACCTTCATAGCCCACAATCAGATAAGCCGGCATCTCCATAACCCACACTCCGCTAAGCCAGCACCTTCATAGCCGACACATGTAAAGTTAATGTCTATTTGAACAAATGTGAAAGTCAATGCCTAATTTGTTAATTTTGGTGCTCCACTAGCCTAAATTGTTGATTCTCCATTTATATAGTTGTCTCTAACTGTGAATGCTGTTCATTTTTACGGGTCCTTGTAGAAGCAAAATTTCCTTCTGTTGTTAGTTAAGCGCTTTCTTTTCTTTAAAACAACAAAGTCTTAAATTAGACAAAGATGATGAAAAGAGCCAATTTATTTGACAAAGCAGAAACGATCTGTCCAAAAAAAATCGAAAAGGGAGTAGAAATATTAGTATGATATGTGGGCCTTTGTTATTAACTTTTTAGCATTAACGGGCTTACTTATTTGTTTAGCAGAAGATGCTGGGGCAGGAACAATGAAAGATGAAAAACAAGGGTTCAGGTTACCTGGTGCTGTAACAGAAACCAGCAAGCTCATTGAGGCTCTTCAAGGTAAAATATTAATTCTGAAAGTTTCTGTTTTATCGGGGCATTGTAATCCCCAATACAAAGAGATGCAGCTATGCTGTTTTATATGGAATCCAACAGTAAACAAAACCAAGCAATAAGGATAGACACGCCGAATTCTTTACCACAATTCAGCATTAGTTGATAACTTTATACTATACTTAATTCCGATCCTTAAGTAGCGCAGCTCGTCTTGTGAAGTTGTATTACAAAGCAACTCTCTTACAACAATCCTTGCTACGTCTCCCCAGAGTTCCTCTGTCATTGAACTTTATATGTGTTTCTTAGAGGTCCTTGTGTTGAATATATATGTAACAAGCTTGGAGCCCTTCTTTTATCCGCTCCAACTTGAGGGGGAGTGTTAGAATACATATATTCGGGTTAGGCGTCATAAGCCCATTAACTAAGCCCATTAGCGTTATCGAAACTTTGTCCATATATACGTGTACACTGTTTCATAAACGTTACATCGATTATATCTCTTTTACCTTCACATGTCCATCTAACAAATAGATATATCGAGCAATTCGATGCCAAGATGGCATAAACAGTTAAGTTGACGAAGACTAACCTTGAACAAAATGAAATTAATATAGTCTATTAGGATAGAAGCCAAATAGACCTGAACTACTTCCAGTCCATTCAATTTTTTTGCCAATATTATTGAAAAATATGAGATGTAGATATAGTTTAATTTTCGTAATTTCCAATTTATGTGATACATTAATGTTTGAATTTCAAATTATATTATTTTCCCAATTTTGTAATAATTAAATGTATTTTATTATGATCGTGTTTAATTCTTGTAAAATTTAGACGGAATTTATTAATTTAATAGTATGAATTTAAAATGTAATTGGTTTGTTATAGTTTATGATTAAAAATAAATGGTTTATTATTAGACGAAATTAAAAAATGTAAAAGTTGGTGACGAGTTCAAAATGTAAGGATGCTTGTAAAGGATGATAGATTGGGGAGGAATTCGCTGTTTTTGAACGACGTATAAATTGTTCAGTGGTGGGCGTGTGTTTTTAGTTACCACCGATATCAGTGATGCTCTTACTGATATGAGATAGCACTGCTAATGCTTATACAGTGTTCGTTTGGTATTTTCAGTCTGTAATGACAAGTACAGTGGTTTAAAATGTAACTAATTCAAATCAAGATAGAAGCTATAATTCTTTCTTGGTGTATATCAGTTAGCGTATGTCTTCTGTAGTCTGGTGGTGTTCCCCTGGATGTCTAATGATGTTAGTCAATTTAGAAATTATTAGCAGTGGACGTGGCAGCAGCTCCCGTGGTAGAAGAACCAAAGCTTTAACAAGACTCCCTGATCCTACTCTGCTTGGTACTATTCTAAACGCTTGATTTGCTTTGGATCTGCACTATCTGCGAAATTTTTTGTACCTATCTTTCAGATCATACACAATGCACTCATAATGTTCCCTTTGCTTCTTAATAACTGCTTTAAGTTTTAAGTTAGACAAACTTGTGATGAAAGACTTGTATACCTGATCATCTCGACGATCCCAGCAACAACACAGTTTAAACTGATTCTTTGTTCTTATTTCAGCAATTGATATCATCACAACTCGGAGTTCAACTGTTGACTGGAAAAATTATGTCTTTGAAACCCGCCTCATAGAGATATATCAGTATCTTGTAGCTACTGAAAATATTCAAAGCTGGCTGGATTCTGCTGCTGCCTATTCAGAGCACCTTAGCTTGGTGAAAGACGCAATTCGGTTAGCTATGTCTTGGCTAATGGATGAGTTCCGCGCCATCTTGAAACTCAAGATTAAGTCAAGGGAACACAGCTTGTCTGCTACAAACACTCATGAAGTACAAGATGATCATTATGCAGAAATTTATACAGTGAGTCCGGAGTTGATTATTTATCTCAGAATCATTGCGGTGTGGGCAAGTTCCAAAGGATGTATACAACCTTTTGTGGATGTATATATTCATGAGCGAAAAACCATCATGCAAAGCAGATCTCTGCCATTCAATTTTAAGATATGGACCACCTATGGAATTAAAAACTTCACGTGGGGAGTGTTGGAGCCTCTGATTGAAGTTTGGATTAAGTCGGTTAAAACCTCTTTCAAGAGCGTTTTTGACCGTGAGAAGCAGTTGTGTGAGAAAATTTTCCAAGGCCCTGAAACAGAGATTGAAGATATCTGTTTTGAGGTGATTACTCAAGATTACCAAATTCAAGTATTCAACATAATCTACACACTGAGTTTTAGTAACCCACCACCAGATAAGATTTTCATCATTCTACATCTTTACGAGACATTGGAACATTTTCTGAATGAAATATCTTTCTTTGGAAAACGAAGAGAGCCCTTTCAAGCGACAGTTCAAGCTCAGTTGCTCAAAGTGCTTTCTGATAAGATTATAAGTTTTCTGTCAATATTTGAGATGGTTCTACTTTATCACGAGTCTTCAGTTATATTTGTTGGCCCAGTCGACCCTTTGCCCAGGTATGTGATGAGTTACCTGTACCAACTTTGTGACCACAAGCATGCTTTAAAGAAAGTGTCCCTACCCAATCTGCCATCCATTGATGAGCATGATCTGAGCTTATACTCGGAAGAACTCAAAGGACAAAGTGAGCTGTCACGTCATGTGATTTGGATCATAATGATGGTGGTGTACAATTTGGAGGGTAAAGCAAAGTTGTGTCAGATGCTTCTTCTGGTCAGTTCTTTGCTATGAAAAATATTCACTATATTGCTCACAAAATTCAAGGACATCAAGCATTAATGGAGGTGGTTGGAGATGATTATTTCGGTAAGTTGATTCTAAAATTTGAACAAGCAAAGGTCAAGTACGTAATGTTGAGTTTGAGATCAGAGATGATAGATTACGGAGCTGAGTGATTAATTGATTCATCAGAAAACCATGTCTGCTCACTCCTTTACTCCTGTAATGTTGTTGTAAAGCCAATTACCTTTCCATCCCTATTATATAATATATGATTTAAAATAAATGGAAACAGTAATCATCATATAAATCGTATACAGGTTGATATGTTCAGTTTAACACTTTAAATTGTATGTACGTGATTGATATAAATAATGATTGGTTACATTGTATCCATTTAATAGAATTTGGAGCAGGATTGTCGATGAATGGGATAGAAGCAGCTAACGTATGCGTCACTTGCGCAATAGTATCATTTACTTAAGTTACAAATTTTTTTTGTTCGTCATAATTGCAAGTTATTTTAGATACTTGGCAAAACATCCGTCATGTATACGTAGCATGTTAATTTTTTTTATTAAGAAAAACTATAGTAATACCGTAGTCATATTAAATGAAATAAACGTTTTCTTTTTTTTTTTTGTATTAACATAAGAAAAGTTATTATCTTTTGAAAAATTGTAGAAGTCTTTTTAAATGTTAATAATATGTTTTAAAACATTGTATCATATTTTAAAATATTGTAATTACTTATAGTCTTAAAATTATATAAAATTATTTTTGTCTTCCTTATAAAATTACCTATATAAAAACACATATACGGATGGTTATCTCGAGAAGACTAAATATTATGAAAATCGCATAAAAATATCAATCAAGGATAATTTTTATTTATGTCATCATCATCATCATCAATGCTGACCATCATCGTCTTGATCATCATTCTCGTCCTCATCATCATCCTCCTTATTATACAACTTTAAAAAAGAAGAGTTAATTACATAGACAGTCGTTGTGGTTTATTATAAAAACAATTTTGAGTTTTAACTTTTTTTTTAATTGTGACATGTTGTTTTCTTTGGTTTTTATTTTGTAACCTTTTTGTGTATTAAGGCTAACTAACGTTAATTACACATGCGTAACTAATAATAATTTAAACATATGTAAAAAAAATTTAAACATATGTACTAAAAATTATTTAGGAACACGTGTAATTTTAAACAATTTCAGTGGTTTTTGAACACGTTATCATGGTTTTCATCAAACATGTGAGCTTTCACTTTAACTTCACCATAAAAATATAAATATGAATATAAATATATATATATATATATATATATATATATATATATATATATATAATATATATATAAATATATATATATATATATATATATATATATGGGATGGTTATTTTGAGAACGCTAAATATTGCGAGAACCGCGAGAACGAATGAGAAAACCAATCAAAAGCATTTATTTTAATACAATCATTATTTTAATTAAAATACAACATCAAAAAAATAAATTACAACATCAAATAATTCATTTCTTCTCTTGAAATCACCCTTATTAGATTTTTTACACATGTGTAAATATAACAAATTTACACATGTGTAAATGGCAAACTCACACATGTGTAAATTTTATTTATATCCGAATTCACATAAATTTAAATGAGTAAATTAAATTTCTATAATTGTATTCGAATAATAATGATAAGTGTAAAAAGAAATTTTGAATTTGAATTGTTTTTGATCAAGTTCTCGTGGTTTTTTTATTTGTTCTCACGCTTCTCGCGATATTTAGCGTTCTTATTTAAAATCTCCCATATATATATATATATATGGTTCAAGAGTGAACAACTTTCTAAGAGTGAATTAGTCTTGGTTGTTGATATTTTTTGGATTAAAAGGGTAAGATTGATATTATCTATGTATTTTTAATTAAAATTTATTAATTTTCTCATCTCTTAACTCTCTCCCTTATTTTTAATTATTTGTCAATTATTTTAATTATAAGAGACTCAATGGCTTTAATTTTGGTAGACCATCATAGATTATGGCATAGCTCATATGTTGAAGTTAATTAATGAATATTGCAAGTATTCTTATCACTCAAGAAGATAATAAAAACAAAACTATTACTTTTTTCAAATGTTTTTTTAAATATTCTGTTTACAAATTATTTAATTTCCAAATATTCATAGCACTTATTTCTTTATCAATGGATTTTGTTTTAATTTCAACTTGAATATTGTTTTTTTTTATTATCCGTATATATAGATATCATAATATATTGTTTTAAACTTTTTATAATTTTGAATAAATATTGAAAAATTTCTCTGAGATTGAAATTGTAATTATTTTTTGGCATTAATTTTTTTTTAATATGTGACGAAGTTATTTATTTTTGATATTACCAACATAATCAAACACTGATAAAAAAAGCTAACTGATCATGACTGCAAGGATTATATGTATATAGTATACATAATCGATACGTGAATGAATCAAGAAAACTAGGTATTACTTTGATACATAAATGTATCTCACTTTACATACATATGTATCTCGAGTATCACGCGAAGATACAAATATATTTCATTTGATACACATATGTACATTGTCGTTTTAATTATATGATTATGTATATACATATGCGTATATTACGTTTATACATATATGTAACTTGTTCATTTCTAGTTGCTTTTATAATTTCATACAAATCTATGTATATGTGCATACGTATTATGTTCTTTGTTACGGATATACACATATGTATATTGTTATGTATATACACATATGCATATTACGAATTTACATACACGTGACTTGTTTCGTTTTCATAATTTTTATATGAATCTACTCGTGTGCATGCATAATATACTATATGTTGTTAATATACATATATGTAACCATTTCTGAATATAATACACAGATGTATAAAAGTGTGTACACATGTGTATAAACTAACAGTTAGCAAGACTATACACATGTGTATAAGCTAACAGTTGTGTATCTTATATAAACTGATAGTTAGCGAGACTGTACACATGTGTATAAACTAACAATTGTGTATCTGTATAAACTGATACTAGCGAGACTGTACACATGTATATATACTAACAGATGTGTATCTTGTATAAACAGAAACTAGCTAGATTCTAGGGATTTTGATTATATTGTTTAATAACTACAATTTACATATGACGACAATATCCTTCTGTCAATTATCTTAAAAAGAAGTTATAACATTATAATTACAATCTTGCCATTGTTTAAAAATCTCTAGATGATGCAATTCAATGGCCCAAATTAGTTCACACAGTTCACTCTGAACCTAGTGTTCACTCTAGAACCCTACCCTATATATATATATATACACACACATATATATATATGTGTGTGTGTATATATATATAGGGTAGGGTTCTAGAGTGAACACTAGGGTAGGGTTCATGTGAGATGTAACGCTTAGCATTTTTGTACTTTCCTTATTTAGAAAGTTATATTCGTATTTCGTTTCCAATCTTGCATTCTGAGGCTTTGATCATAATGGAAATTCATTTTTATACATATACGTGTTAGATACTTATATTATATGCAATCGACCTTTGAATACATGTTTCTACTCAAAACCAAGACTCGATATATTTAAAAATATTAATCATACATGTATCATACTCATACAATACCTTGATATACTTTAAATACCTAAAACGGGCTAAGATACAAGAAAACGACATAAAATAACATAATTACAAAGTTTAGGGGCCAAAGTGCTAAAACCCAAACTTGGGTAGGAGAAAGAGCCCCTCGCGGGGCCAACGGACTAACCCCTTGCCCGTCATGGGTGGCGAGGGGGCTTAATCCGTAGCATGTTGTTTTCAGCTCATGGGTTGGCCAATTTTCCCACCTCCGTTCTCACCCAATCACCTTATAACTTCATTAAAACACAAACCCTACTTCACCATTATAAAACCAAGCCTCCTACACCTTCATTTCACTTTTCCAATTCTATAAACTCACTCATAACACTCTCTAATCAGTAGGAAGAGCAAGTTTGAGCAGAATTCTCCTAAGTTTGAGCAGGGGCAGTCGTCAAAGATTCTGGCAAGGGCTGATGATGGTAGGCGGTCTCTAATGATTGTTCCTACAGATGGCAGCGAAGGTGGTTTATGAAAATAGTGATGAGCCGACTGTGGTACTCGATTATTTTCTTGGATTAGAAGATTTGGTCTCCAAATAGTAACACGAATATATGAGTCAACTCGATTAATAGGTATAAGTTTGATAATTCAAGAAGATTAAGAGAAACAATAAAAGTCAAGCAAAGGTGAGTTATTATAAACACTATTTTTCAAAAAAAAAAATATACTTGCTAATAAAGATGAGATCTTGATATTTGTGTTGTGCATACTAAAAATTATTCACGATATTCGTATATACCGTATCACTTATATTAATGTCCTCGGTCTAAGGGATCTTTAAAAAACAATGGCATGAACAAAATACGTAACAACAACACAGATGTAGCGACAAAACGTGAGAAAAGTCTTATTAAACCAACCCAAAAACTCCCCCCAATACCTGAGATCTTACAAACAATAAGATCTCTAAAACAAAACAAGATACAGAGACACAGTTAATGATCATCCACTAATAATCATCAATCTCAGAAATACAATCTCTCTATCAGATGAGAGATGATACATCAAACTTGAATAAAAACCCTAATTGCTACCAGAGAGGGAAAGTGTGACGAGAGGAGTCAATAATGTTGCACATAGAGATAGAGATCTCTTTTATATCAACACCTTACAATATTACAACCAAGCCCCTCTAACATTACATCCAGAACCCTGAACATAAGCAAGAGATGATCGGAGCCCTCAGCTTTATAACAACATTACATCTAAGTCCCTCAAGATGTTGCACCTGCACATAACACTTTGTAACAACTTGTAAGTAAGCTTGTAACAAACTTGTAACAACTTCAGTTACAATAATAAATACTGTTAACATATGAATGACATTATTCAACACCTCCCTGATCATTCAAATGTTAAATCAGTCAACAAGTCCCAACTTGTCACAAAAAATATCATGTTGAGTAATACTCAACCCCTTTGTCAACACATCGACTAGTTGATTTGCAGAATCAACTTTCTCAGGTTCAATCACACCTACTGCTACTTTTTCTCTCAAAAAATGTAGATCAACTTCAAAATGCTTGGTTCGTTCATGGAATACAGGATTTTCTACTATTGAAATAGTATATTGACTATCACATAACACTTTAACTGGTAAAGTAACATCAACTTTTAACTCTTTTAAAACATTTATTATCCATAACAACTCACATGTAACAGAACAAATAGCCCTGTATTCAGCTTCAGCAGTAGATCTGAACACGATACTTTGTTTTCAGCTTTTCCAGGAGACCAAAGAGTCTCCTAAGAATATGCAAAAACCGGTCACAGATTTCCTTGTGACCAAGCACTTTGCCCATTCCGAACCTGCATAACATTTTAACCCAAAACTTTCACCTTTTCTAAAACTCAAACCTTTTCCAGGTGACGACTTTAAGTACCTTAACAACCTTAATGCAATTTGTAAATGTACTTCCAACGGTGCATGCATAAATTGACTCAGATACTGAACAACATAACTAATATCTGGCCTAGTTAAAGAGTAAATCAACTTTCCAATTAATTTTTGATATCCAGATAAATTTTCTAATTTTTCATATGCATTATTCGTCTTAGAGGCTATAACATGACTCTGTTCAATAGGAGTTTGAATAGGTTTACAACCTAAGTACCCAAACTCATTTAAAAGTTCTAGACAATATTTACGCTGATGTAGACAAATACTACCTTATCATACAAGACCTCGATACCTAGAAAATATTTCACCTCACCTAAATCTTTAATTTGAAAATTTTTATTTAAGAACTTTTTTATTCTGTTTATTTCTTCATTATTGTTCCTTGTTATAACAATATCATCAATATAAACAAGTAATACTATAAACACATCAGATCTAGACAGAATAAAGATAGAATGATCACAAACACTTTGAGTAAAATCAATACTTAACAACACATTTGTTAATTTTTCATTCCATTTTCTAGGTGCTTGTTATAGTCCATAAAGAGACTTAACAAGCTTACACACTTTTGTTTCTTTTTCTGAATAATATCCCTGAGGCAAGGACATATACACATCCTCAGTAATAGATCCATACAAAAATGCATTATTAATATCAAGTTGAAATAAACTCCAATTATTCTCAACAGCTAGACTAATAACGGTTCTAATTGTAACAATTTTAACTATAGGAGAAAACGTTTCTGTAAAGTTGATACCTTCTCTTTGGTTAAAGCCTTTACTAACTAATCTTGCCTTATATCTTTCGACCTCACCATTAGACATGTGTTTTATTTTATAAACCCATTTACACCCAATGGGTTTTGTACCAACAGGTAGATCAACTAATTCTCATGTCTTATTTCTAAACAAGACTTGCATTTCAAGGTTCATTCCCTCAACCCACTTAGGGTCTTTAACAGCCTCACTAAAGTTGTTTGGTTCAACAGACTTGTTTAAACTAGATACATAACACATATTCTCAACAGATAAACAAGAATAATTCACAGATTTATCAATATCATACTTAACCTTTCCATTCAAAACAAAACCATTTAGTTTTTTTTTGGAACAGAAGTAACTCGAGATGACCTCCTAACACTAGGTAAATTTCCCTCAGATGGGTTGGTCTCAACATGTGAAGTGTTAGTGTCCTCAACCCTGCCATGATCTTCATCACTACTACTCACAACTCTAGGTTCTAAGGACTAACTGACCCTGCCTAGAAGTGGTAGCTGTTGAAGAATGATCAGGCTACTGATCATCACTAGACACTTCTTTAGTACCTAAATCCCTCTCTTCATCATTGGGAGCAGACACTTTATCACTTTCAGAATCTTTGGATGGTAATGTTTCATAACAGTCAAAAAAGTTTAAGTGATTCAAATCAGGATTAACACATAATTCTTTTTCATTTACACCTTTGGACTTGAAAGGGTATACATTTTAATAAAATTTAACGTCTCATGAATAAAATTCAATTTTATCATCCAAGTTCCTCAACTTATACCCTTTCTTCACATTTGAATATCCAATTAACACACACTTATTTGCTTTATAAGAAAACTTATCTAACCCTTTCAAAACCGTATCAAAACATAAACATCCAAAAGTTCTTAGGTGACTAAGAGAGGGTTGAAAACCATGAACTAACTCATATGGACTCTTTCCTAGAAGCACATAAGAGGGAATCCTGTTAATCAAGTAAACAGCCGTTAATATATAATCTAACCAAAATTTTAAAGGTAACCCTCCTTGAAACAGTAATGACCTAGCCATATTTAAAAGATGCCGATGTTTCCTTTCCACCACACCATTCTGTTGTGGTGTATAGGTAAAGTTGTTTGGTGTAAAATACTCTTTTGTTTACAAAAACTATTCATTCGTGAATTAATTAAACCGTTTCCGTTGTCACTACGAAAACATTTTAGTTTTTTCTTAAACAAAGTTAACAACAACTCATAAAAACTAGTAATATGTTCAAACACTTCACTTTTAGTTTTTAACATGTAACACCAAACAGTCCTAGAGTAGTCATCAACAACAGTTAACAAAATATTTAACACCTTCTCTACTCACCACCTTGTAAGGCCACCAAACATCTAAGTGAACCAACTCTCCAACACTTTTAGTTTTATGTTCACTTAACGGAAAAGGAACCCTAACTTGCTTTGCCCTATGACAAACCTCACAAGACACATCCTCAACTACCCCAATATCAAGGGTTTCTTTTAAAATGGCTAGGACCTGTTTTGATGGATGCCCCAGTCTATTATGCCATAGATTAAGACTATTTACACTATTAAAA
Organism: Scalesia atractyloides; assembly: GCA_947069175.1. NCBI lineage: Eukaryota > Viridiplantae > Streptophyta > Magnoliopsida > Asterales > Asteraceae > Scalesia > Scalesia atractyloides. The sequence continues at coordinate 21,706,961 of CAMTDV010000027.1, forward strand.
CACATATTAGCAGAATTACCATTTCTATTAACAAAGAAAAAACCATTATGTTGTGTACCAATCACCAAGACTTTCTTTGAACTCAAATCCTGAATACAACAGTTATTCTCATCAAACAACACAGTCACTTTATTATCTCTTGCAAGTTTATGAACAGATACTAAATTAACATTATAGTTAGGAACATAAAAAACATCAAACAAAATGACACTAGTAGCAAGTTTTATGTTTCCTATTTTTGTTACTTTAGCACTTGTTCCATTTGGATGAGAAACTTTAAGATCATAACCAAACACATCAACACAATCATACATATCTCTGTCAGTCATAACCATGTGCTGATTAGCACCAGAATCAATGACCCAATTATAATTGGACTCATGGTTGACAATACTAGAACAACTCAGATAACTACTACACATGTTCCTTAACATAGAATGTTTTCAATATTCACATACTTACCTCCCATATTGGACACATAGTGCTCAAAAAAAGTTTTATCTTTCTCGTTCACTAGACCAAGAAGTTTGGAAATCTATTCAGAAGTAAAAGGCATAACAGGAGTACTAGAAGATACATTTGACTTTCCATTATTAAAACTATTATTACGCTTATTCCCTAGATTTCCAATCCTTCTTTTAAACACTGGTCGATAACCAATTATTTCAAAACACCTATCAAAAGTATGTCCAAGCATGTTGCAGTGAGTACATTTTAAATTAGGATTAGACCCCTTAAATACTCTTTTCTTTGCGTCAAAAGTTTCGACACAAAAGAAAAAGTTTGGCCCTTTGATCCACTACTGGACAATCTATGAGACTCTTCTCTGGAAATGACCGAAAAAGCAACATTGACAGAAGGAAATGGTTCCCTAGTTAACAAATTTGTTTTAACGGGCTGATATATATCATCAAGAATCATTAAAAATTGCATCAGTTTTATAAAGTAGTAAAATCATTGTAATTTGTTGCTGCCTTACAGGAACATGAAGACAGCTGTACCATTGCGTATATTTTTTTCCACATTGTAGTTAACCTGTTATAATACTCAGCTACCGTACTACCATTTTGAGAAATATTCTTTATTCTTTCATATAGATCATAGACAACTGAACCATCAACCTTGTCATAGGTCTCTTTCAGATCAACCTAGACTTCAGAGGCAAGTTTAGAGAAAACTTGCCCCAAAAACAATTCCTCAAATATAGAATTCAATAACCATCTAAGGACCACTGATTTACACCTATCCCACTGACCCACTAAGACCTTATCATCCTCTAACTTAACACATTTTCCATCAATAAAGCCATATTTATTCTTAGCTTCTAATGCCAATTTCATAGCACTTTACTATACAACATAATTTTCAGTTCCCTTTAGTTTTATATTAACAATTGTTAACGGACTAGAGTCACTGGGATGTAAAAAAAAGGATCACCTATATCAAGTCTACTAATCAAAGTAGCAGAAGAACCAGGCATATTGATAAACAATCAACACAATACAAACAGTAACAAAAACAATCACAACCAAGATGAATATCCTAAGGCGAAGCCGTATTAGTGTCCAGATTCCAGGTTCATCACTTATAGTGCGTAGACAGGTCTTTATATAGGAGCCACCTCTAATATAAGAGATAATAAAAAACAAAAACATATGTTAGAATAATACACAAACACAACTAATCCATAAACCAGTAGCAAATAGAAACAACAAACAAAAAAAAAACAGATAGACCGGTCCTCACTACCCCGGTATCAACTAATCAAATCAGCAATCACGCCGGTCCTTTCTACCCTGTCATCAACTAACCAAACAACAGAAAATAAAGAACATAAAACAGAACGATCTTATAGAGGGTGCGCATAACTCCAAGAAAGATTAGAACTGTAGTTTTCAAGAACTATAAGATTTGATCAAGCCACAATCAACACAATCTTGATTAGTTTGCCCTAAACCTTCTAGGGTTTTAGAGACTAACACAAGTCTCCAAAAAATAGAAAACAAGAAAACTCCTTCTCAACCGCAAACAAACCCTAACTAGGGTTCGTATCACACCATATCCGAACAATTCTGTACTTGCACATACTTCAAGAAAAAAATCAAAATAGAACAACAAGACGAAGACAAAGAACAAACAGATCTAAACCCTAGATCACAGCGAAAAACCCCAAAATCAGAGATAAGAGCTATCACAAAGCTCTGATACCGTGTAAAAAATAATGGCATGAACAGAATACGTAACAACAACACAGATGTAGCGACAAAACGTGAGAAAACTCTTATTAAACTAACCCAAAAACTTCCCCAATACCTGAGATCTTAAAACAGTAAGATCTCTAAAACATTACAAGATACATAGATACAGTTGATGATCATCCGCTGATAATCATCAATCTCAGAAATACAATCTCTCTAACAGATGAGAGATGATACAACGAACTTGAATAACAAACCCTAATTGCTACCAGAGAGTGAAAGTGTGATGAGAGAAGTTAAGAATGCTGCACACAGAGATAGAGATCTCTTTTATATCAACACCTTACAATATTACAACCAAGCCCCTCTAACATTACATCCAGAACCCTGAACATAAGCAAGAGATGATCGGAGTCCGCAGCTTTATAACAACGTTACATCTAAGTCCCTCAACATGTAGCACCTGCACATAACACTTTGTAACAACTTGTAAGTAAGCTTGTAACAAACTTGTAACAAATTTAGTTACAATAATAAATACTCTTAACACATGAATGACATTATTCAACAGGATCTCACAGTAGCACACGTATAAAAGACTGTTGCGTAATAATTGTTACTAGTGCTTGTCAATATTAGACATATACAAAACTGTGGGGGTGGTGGGATATATATATATATATATATATATATATATATATATATATATATATATATATATATATATATATATATATATATATATATAATGTTAACGTAGGTCTATAAACTTGTAGTCAGCTAGAATGTGATATTATGGCATGCATTGAGCTCATACATGATCAAGATGTGTTTATAAACTTTTAAATAAAGATGTATGTTTCTTTAACTCATTGACACGTTGATGACGTATGCTTTTAAGCATGTATCTTTAGGAAAACGACAATAATAGACTTTTGACTTATTTGTCGGCGAGGGCCAATTATGACAGTTGTTTTGTAAGAAAAAGCTATTAGAGATGGGTTACTCACATGAATATTTCATTATGATCCTACAAAATAGCAAAGGTGAGTTATTGTAAACACCTTTTGTTTTTTCTAAAACGAGATACATGCTAGTAAAGATGAGATCTTGATACTTATGTTGCATGTCTATACGAAAAATCATTCATGATTTATGTATGTATGTATGTATCACTTATATTCACGTTGCACAATATTTGTTCCAAGTGGTCGTCTATAGTAGACATACGCAAAATTGTGGGGTACTGGGAATGTATAATGTTAACCTAGGTCTATAAACTTGTAGTCAGCCAGGAATGTGATATTATGGCGTGCATCGACACATTGATGACGAATGCTTTTAAACATGTATCTCTTAGAAAACAACAATAACAGAGTTTTGAGTAATTTGTCGGCGAGGACCAATATATGATGGGTGTTTCATTAGAATTGTTGCTTAGTCTTCCAAGGTCTCATTTTTTTAACAGGCATTACGCGAACCTCTTTTTGTGGTCATAACTAGTTTGATGGAATTGTTGCTTTTGGGATTAAATGTGTTCAGTTGGGTGGTTTACATTCACTTTTGGACTTGACATCTACATCTATGTCCATGCTATGTGAAATTGGTTTTTATATGTTTTCATGGTTTCTCATGTGTTTAGAAGATGCAAAGATTTAAATTAATGATGAAATGGGACATGGAATTAAATGTGCCTGGATTCAATTTGCATGGTTCTTTCTAGCTCTATTAATGATATTTAGCTTGCTACTCCCTTCGGCCAAACAAAGCTAGTAAATACCAATGTAGATGTCAATGTAAGACTAGCCCACTTGATAAAGGCATATATCTTTAAAGGAGAGCTTCCATGTTCAATCATATATGGGGGTGAATAATTTTTAATGATTAGTGTAATAATGTTAGTAGCAAAATTTACATCTTAAAACCAAAGATAAAATAATTTATATGTTAATAGCAAAAAAAATAAATAGAATATGCATACTATTTCCAAATAGTAGTACCTCGCATTTGTGTAAATTGGAATGAAGGTAACATAACTAGATATCTCTATGAATAATGCATATATCCTTGTTTATTGAACACCACAAATATTATAGCGTTAAGAGTTAATTACTGTTTTCGTCCCTGTGGTTTGTCAAAAATCACTATTTCAGTCCATTAGTTTAAAAATTGCGATTTCAGTCCCTGTGGGTTCACTTTCGTAACCATTTCAGTCCACCAACTTAACTCCATCCATGTATTCTGTTAACTTTGGGCGAAATTACCAAATTGCCCTTATGGTTTAATTAAAAAAAACACTGGTCACAGGTTTCGAACATGTGACCTTTGCTTTGAAATGTGATTGTTAAACCAATAGGCCATGTATCAAGATTGCGAATGAATTCAAATTGTTTTTCTTATAACATAGCCTATTCATCATCTTCCTCAAACCTTTCATCTTTATCAATGGCAGAAGCCACCATTAACAACCCAACATCTTCAATTGAATCGCCGGAGAAGATGATTGTTGCAGCATAACAGATTCAATTGAATCGCCGGAGATGAGGTGTGGTGGTGTGTGGCGGAGGTGTGGCATGTGGCGTGTGGCAGAGGTGTAGTGGCGTGTGACGAGGATGGTGGTGGTGTTAGGCAGAGGTGGTTGTGCGGTGGTGTGTGACGAGGATGGTGGTGGTGTATGGCGGAGGTGGTTGTGGTGTGGCGGAGGTGGTTTAGGGTTAATGGTGACTTCTCCATTGATAAAGATGAAAGGTTTGGGGAAGATGATGATGATTATGCTATGTTATAAGGAAATCAATTTGAATTCATTCACAACCTTGATACATGGCTTCTTGGTTTAACAATCACATTTCAAAGCAAAGGTCACAGGTTCGAACCTATGACAAACGTTTTTTTTAATTAAACCTTAGGGGTAATTTAGTAATTTTACCCCAAAGTTAACTGAATAAATGGATGGAGTTAAGTTGGTGGACTGAAATGGTTACGAAAGTGAAACCACAAGGACTGAAATCGCAATTTTTAAACTAATGGACTGAAATAGTGATTTTTGACGAACCACAGGGACAAAAACAGTAATTAACTCTAGCGTTAAAACTGGGGATGATTTAAGTTTACTTCTACCTTTTTCTTTAGTGTCAAAATGTAAATTACTCCCTATGAATATAATGTTTAAATTCTGGTTTACCCATTTTAAGCACTACAAATGCTGTAGCATTGAATATGGAGGATGATTTTTAGTGTCAATGTCACTTTTGCCCTTTTTAATTTATAGTCCTGTAATACAAATTACTTCTTATGTCAACGGTGAATTCATGAAAAAAAGCCTCAATATTAGAATTCGTATGGAAGATAGCTTTGGACGTTTTATATCTTTGAGTTCACATTTCGTAAGAAAAAAAAAAAGCAGACCAGGAATTTATGCAGTTAATGTTTAGACAAAATCAAAACCGGTTTATAGAATTAATTAAATATATGAAGTATTCATTATTATATATAATTTATTAACTTATTACCTAGAGTGATTTTCGGTCTTTTGTAATTTTTATTTTTTGTGTTTTTTTTCATTTTTTTGTTTTCTTTTCCATTTTTTGGTTTTTCTTCTTTAAGTTTCAATCAAACCTTGTGTTTTATACGTAACAAAACGAACAGTCTAATACTGAAGGAACAACGTTAGTATATTTATTGTTTTGATCGATGTAAACACATCTCGTTATTTTTTTGATTGTACCATTACTTTTTTTGTTTCTCTTTTGTTAAGTGTCGGTATCTTAATAAACCGAATCAATATCAAACTTATTCCTGCCATTAACGTAATTATTACTATTGTGTCTACGTTACATAAAAAATTAGATTTCCATTAAAAAGCATTTAATTTGGTAAACATAATAATAGTTACTAAAAGATAAACTATAAATGCTTGTTTGTTTAAAATGTTTTTTTATAATAGGAAAACTTATTCCTACCCTACATTACATTGATCAATTAACTAAATAACTGTTCTTTAAAAGACAGGAGTCTCTACCAAATCCTTAATTGATAAGTTAGAACTTCTATTTATAGCAAAAGACCATCAAAATAAACCTTGTTTGTATTTTTTTTTACGAATCCTCAAATATTAGCATGCACCATTAACTAAATTGTATAACTAATCTTGCTTCATCAAAAAAAAACTAAAGGAGGTTATATTTTGAAAACTAAATACTTACTATAGACATTCAGACAAGCCTACCTTTAAATAGAAGTGTTTTCAAAAGTAAAAAAAAAACAGATCACTAAAGTAACGCAAATCCTCATAAATTATGTTAACATGATAATAAATAACAAATAAACCTTGTTTGTATTTTTTTTTTTCAAACCCTCAAATATTAGCATACACCATTAACTAAATTGTATAACTAATCTTGGTTCATCAAAAAAAACTAAAGGAGATTATATTTTGAAAACTAAATACTTACTATAGACATTCAGACAAGCCTACCTTTAAATTGAAGTGTTTTCAAAAGTAAAAAAACAGATCACTAAAGTAACGCAAATCCTCATAAATTAGTTAACATCATAATAAATAACAAAATATGGGCATTTTCTTAAAATCCTTTTAACCCTCAAAGTCAGAAAATAAATTACAATAGTGATATATTACCCAAGCGGAAGTGTTGAAACTTGTAAGGGGCAGTTTCAACTACCCGTACACCATAAGATTTTATTGAGAAAAGAATGCATTAAATGGGATTATTGATGGGTTTTCAAAATAGAAACAAAGGAAAGTTGGTAATGATCTTTGACTCGAGCGTAGTCTCACCATTCCAATAAAAAGTTGGTTCAAATATTAAACCAATAAAAAAATAAACGGAAAGTGAAATGAATCGGCCGTGTGGGGAGGGGGTGAGAATCAAATGTCCACCACAGAATAAGAAAGTGCCTGTCTTACCACCAGGGTAGAAACTCCTACCTGTCTAAAATTCGATTAAAATATATATATGTTATTAAAGACGGTGACAATAGTGTTCATACTAATTACCATCATTAACAATCTTATATAATATATGCAATTGAAAAACTTAAGTGATGTTCTTAGGCTACTCGGTGTGGGGTCGTCCAGGCCCGGCGACGCGCTCCCACACCATTTTCCTTGGGTCCGGCGTCATCTTTCGCGGCAGCCTTCAGACGTCCTCGACGTGGCTCTTATTCTCACACACACCTATACATACATACATACATATATATATATGTAGCCCCATCTTCCATTTCTTAAGTCCATCCTTTTAGACCCATCCTTACACCTATCCTACATGGCGTTGACGTGGCGGGTCATTCTCTAAGGAGGCCCATCACCTACATCAAGTAGCCTTAGAGAGCGAGAATGAATAAAATAAAATAACTCAAAATCACATTTGAACATAATGATATTACTATTATTAGATATGATATTTAATGAAGAGTGAGAAATGATAAATAAGGTTTGTTATAGTTTTCAAGTCAAAACTCTTGTCTTCCCATCCGTCACTACAAAAGGATAAGGAACTCATGCTTATAACACATTTCCTCTCCTAATCCTCACCGCAATTCATCCATGTCCGGTCATCGGATCGGACCACCGGTAGAGCTCCTATCAATCATTGTTTAAGATTAATGGCTAGTTCTGCAAATGATAAAATCGAAGTCAGTCCGATGCAGAAAAAGGACTGCTTCTTTTTTGTTGAGTATGGTATATGTAAGTTTGGCAAGAATTGCAAGTACATTCACCCCCCTCGGGAAGATTCTCAGGTATACCTCTTATCTTTTTGTTACACCTTCATTTCGTGATAGGTTTCTAAAAAAACAACTTATAGATTTCAACACAGACAAACCCTGTAAATTGGTTATTTTGATAGGCTATATTTACTTTTCGTATAAAGGGTTATGACAAATACTAAAAAAAACCAACATGTTTTTGTTTTCTCGTAAAAGTCAGTTAACATTTTTTTTTCACATAAAATTCAACATACTTACTTTTTTTCCTAATCTTTTAACATCTTTACACATGTAAAACCAACATAGTTTATGTTTTTCATTATAAAAGTCCTTTAATATGCTAAATTAAAGAAAAATATATCTTTTAAGTATGATCGGATGAAATAATTATCGAATGAAATAATCAAAATATTTTTGACAAATTAATTATAGTAGTGATAAGAATAATTGTGCATAAACTTTTTAATGATTTTTAATTTTTCACACCATTTAGTATGTTTTTATTTTTATTTTCTATTCTAAGTTACGTTTTCATCCATGTTCTTGATATATACGTAATTATTGTTTTTGAAAGAGTAAACTAATTTTGAGTGGCCTCTTCTTTTATTCTGACCTTCTCACTGATGTATATCTTTGTTCTTCTTTTGCAGGTTCGTCAAGAAGGAAGTGGTGAAATCATGTATCCAAATTACACTCGTAGAATCCCTTGCAAGGTATTACTACTCAATTAGATATCTACTATATATTATATAGTTCTGGGTATGTATTTGCTTTTTAGATTTTTTGTGATTTTAATGAGTTTCTGAATTTGTTGGTATCCATCTTAAGGTTATTTTTTCTTAGTAATTACTTTCTATTTAAATCCAACTTTATACGCATATATAGCTATTAAACAATCAATTCAAATATAGTAACAACTTCTTACTCTTTTGTTATAATAAAAATCAATGATATTTCTCTTAAGTTGTACTTGTGGATTTCCATGTAAATTTGCCTGACGCGTAGTTGTGTTTTGTGGTTTTGATGGACTTTGTAATTAAATTTTTGGTTTGTTCAATAAAAGGTTTATATTATGTGAGTTGGGTTATCTATAAACAGTAAAGATTATTATTAATTATCATTCTTTCTATGGTATGCATTTTTTTTGTAGATTTTGATGAGTTTGTGAATTTGTTGGTATTGATCTCAAGGTTATTAATCTTATTAATTATAAAACATACTAAAACGAAGGAGTCCTAGCTTCAAATTATCAATACTGTTGATGCTGACAAATTTATCATGTTGTAATTGATGACTCACTCTTGAAAATTATCTCATAGACAACTGATGTGAACATTATTTTAACAACCTACATACATGATTTTTTTTATAAAAGTTCTTTCAGAAAAACATATAAATCTAAGATTCTGATAAAGGAGATATGTCAATGTTTCAAATGATTCTGGGTACAGTTTTTCCATGCCGGATACTGCAAGTATGGAAGCTATTGTGGATTTAATCACTCAATGCCACCTCCCCCAATTCAGTACAACTCTGATGGACTTCCAATGCGGGTAATATATTTTGAATTGAATTTGTTTTTTTTTCTCGATCAGTCTCTAGGCGTATAAATTCTTTAACGAAGGCCGTTGAGCACACCATCTTAGTATCAGATCTCAAAAATTCATTATTTGATTAATTATATTTTTTAAACATTAAGGCAATACAATTTCTTACTTTATCTTGTGAATTAAGCAGGGTGAGCAAGTATGTTCTTTCTATGTCAGTTACCATCGTTGTGGCTACGGAGAAGGCTGCAAGTTCCACCACCCAGAGCTAAACTACTACGTCCATCAAGAGTATGGTTCTCAAGCTTTTGGTCAAGCTCAGGAATATCATGATGGATCATTTGAATCCAATGATGGACTGTTAGGATCCACTGATGAAAATGTTCTTCCAATTAACGAGTAATATATATGAGTAAATATATATGCTTGATAAGAAAGCTGGTTGACTTTATGTTTGGATTTTGGATATGTTGATGTTTAAACAACTGGATGTTTGTTCATGGAGATGTTTCTATGTTACATTCTCCTTTTTAGTGCCGCACTTTCTGATTTTATCATAGCGATTGGATGTTTGTTCATGGAGACATTTATTTGCTTGCATTCTCCGTTTTAGTGCCCAAATTTCAGATAATGTTTGCCATGAGGCTTTTCCTAAAAACTAAAACCATCGAAAATGTATTAGCGATGAGGCTTTTTTTGTCTCAACAAATGCGGTTGCAAGCTAAGCTTTGTGATGGTTATTCAAAGATTTGGGATGCTTTTCCCCTTTTTAGTAATTCTTGTGCGCATACATGATTATTTATAAGATTATTGCTCGTATGCTTTAGAGTTCGTTGAGCATTTGAACAACTTAACATTTAGAGCATTTCTATTAGAAGCAATCTAAGAAAAACCAGGGCATATGCGATCAAGAAAAAAATTATAGTCATGTCATGTAGAGAAGACCCATAGTTACTATAAGCAAAAAAAAACATAAAGGCCTATGTTAGTTCTTAAAAGAAACAGAGTGAGATTGCATTCATTCTATCAACCACAAGATTTTGCAAGTATTGAAGCTATTGTGGACTTAATTGGTAATACCAGATCCCCCACTTTAGGACAACTCTAATGGACTTCCGATGTGATTGGTAATTTATTTCTTATATGTACGTTTGATCTATTTTTTTGCGCAGTTAGTCTTTAGGTCTATAAATTTATTAAATATGCCAATTTGTGCACTCCCTCTTAGTAATAGATCTTAAAACTTCGGTATAAGATCTTGGAGAGAATATAAATACTACTGGACCAAAGATAAGGTGTTTTTTAGAAGTAATGAATTACAATTTCTACTACACCGAGCTAAACTACTTCATCCCTCAAGAGTACCATGAGCAAGAATGCGACAAACCCATAACAATTTCAATTCAAGGTACTTTGATTATTGATTTCTGTTTTTCAATCTTTGATTAATAATCTTGGACAATAATTGGTATCAGAACTTGGATTCAGTTGTTTTTTTTATTTTGATTTCAAATCACAGTCCTCGTTCTTGAAACGTTACTCGATTCAATCCCATAGTTGCAATCCTTTTATGTTAGTCCCATTTAAATTTCGGTTTGATTAATTAAAACCTGAACCCACATCAATTTGTTCACTGATTTCGATTTCAACCCAGGCAATTGATTCGTCTGTATCACCAATGAGAAGACAACTAAGAATGGATTCGAAGATTTTTTCCAGGATTCATGTTCAAGATCACCATAAAAACCCCCCAAAAAAATAGAAGCCACAAAGAGGAGAATTTTGATCTTGCTTGATTTAAATAAACCATTTTAAGATCAAAGTTTGAGAATTTATTCAATTCTTGTTGCATTCTTATCCAACAGTAGAATTGGAGAAGCAATCCAAGTTAGAATCATGTTTGAAGATCACAAAAGTTACATGTTCACAAGTTCTAACTAAAGTCTGAATTTTGCTTTGAATTCTAGAAACCTTGAAGACTAGGTTTTAGAATATACATTGTTGTTTATTCTTTGTTCAACCAGACTTTTGAAAATCATGTCACAAAAGTTTCCCTATAGTTCTTGAGACATTTCTTTGTAAGCATTCTCCTTTATAGTGTAAAAGTTTCAGATTTTATCTTAACCACATTTTCTTCTAAAATCAAAACCATAGCAAATACATTAGCGACCCAGCTTTTGGCCTTAACCAAAACGTTCTAAGCTATACTTTTAACAGTTTTGGCACTCTCTTTTTTCCTTTACTAGTAGTGCTTGTCATCCATACATAATTCTATGCAAGATTAATCTTGTAACTAGGATATAGAGCAATGTGACATTAGACTATAAATATAATTTAACCAAGGACTATGGGTTTTTTAGACGTGATGCAATACAATTGGTTTTTCATCTTGTTAAGCTTAATGAGCAAGTATGTTCTTTGTATATTTGGGGTGACTACTAAGGAGCCTGCGTTTTCAACCTCTTGAAGCTAAAAAAATTCATCCATTGTATGGTTCCTATACTTTTGGTCAGACTCATACCTTAGGATCTATTGATGGATCTAAAATACTATCCAATAAACATTGTGAGCTCTCAACACTTGGTGTCAAATAATGACTAATATATTCCCTATGTGTAACCTTGTTAAGATTATGTTTGGAGTTTGGCTATGCTAACTTTTAAATAATTGAATGTTTGTTTCAAATAATGACTAAACATTTGGTTCCTTGCATTCTCTTTAATGCCTGAGTTTCAAATGTAATGTTAGCTACGAGGCTTTTGTCATTATCTAAAACCATCATAAGATATATTAGCAACCAGCCTTTTTGTATCGACAATCATTAAATGGTTTTGGTGGTTGATCCCTTTTTTTGTAGTGCTTGTGATCCATGCATGAGTTTTAAAATAATATTGCATGTAGACTTTAGAGTAATGCAACTGATTTCTAGAACAAATAACCACGTAAAATGGCTTGTGTAAGTTCTTAAAAGAGCCCTCAACCATTTACTACATCGACTAAATCTAGTCTTAAATCGACACGAATGTCTTCTATGGGACTGAACACTATACCGCTTGGGGGAATGAACACATTTAATACATTTCTTGATACCCTAGACTACAAGTCGTTTGGTTTCCGTAACTGCATATGAAAATTTCATCTCGTATATAGAAACCTAGAGAGGTTTTTAAATGAATGACAATTTTCAAGATTTTTTGTAGCTTGTAATATATTTCTGCTTATATTATTACGATGGCTGAACATCAATATAAGTAATGCTTAAAATACAAAAAATAAAATTACATATAAAAACAATGATATATAGTGGTTTGGGTGAGTGTTAACTAATTAAACATACATTCAATCGTTGAAATCAACCAAAAGTTTATCTTTATTGTACGTTAACCTATCAATACTCAAGGTAGTCTTCAAATTTTACAAGCATCTCACTAATAAGGAGTGATTGCCTCTTCAACATCTTCTTGAGTTGGTAGTGAATATCATTTTAACATCGAGCGATTGTAGTGATTGTCATATTAACATTTCACTATGAGTAGTGATTACCGTTATAATCATCTCACTAAGTTATCATAGTAATCTTCACTACATCTTTTTCTTAATCTTGATAAATATGAGTGATTACATCTTTCAAATCTACATAGGTGTTGCGTAAGCATATCACCATGAAAGTCACTACACTACTAGAAACCGGGTTTTTCACATTTCGGTTGCAATACGATCACAATTGTCTTGTTTCGACTGAGTTGCAACCGCTGTTACTTTTTTTGCGACTAACAAACCTATGAGTGTTTTGCGACCACTTGCCTTGCAACCGTTTGCGACACCTTGCCTTTGTTTTGCGAGCGCTTACCTTGCAACAGTTTTGTGACTTCGTGCCTTTACATACTTACGACCATTTTTTTATAATGTTCTATGCTATTTATTCTTTTAGCTCGTTTAGCCATTTTCTATTTTCGCCTGCTTATAATGTCATATTTGTAAAAGTTAAGCATTTCTCAAATTTTCAAAATTACATAAAACTTTCCACTTATAACATCAAATATATTCGAGTTATCATAACAAATACATATTCAAAATAAAGTGTTTATAACTTAACTTGATGATTAGACGTTTTAAAACCTAAGTTTTAGCATCATTTCAATGTTTGTCATCCTTTCGTTCATAGCCTCTTTCTCCACCTTATCCTTTTCTTTTTTCATCATCAACTCCGCAATAATTTCGTTCAACCTTTCTTTCTCTTCTTCCTTTTCTTTCACTATCTCTTGGATGATCACGTTCAACCTTTCAATCTAAAAAACAACCAATTCAAACTATTAAGATTCAAATAAGAGATTTCTCATGAACCAATACTAAAAGCATGAACATGAACATTAGGCACACAAACCAAAACCATAAACCATATGATTAAATCCGTGTTACATATAAAAACAAACTAATCATTAGTGATTTGTGAACTCATACAAATCAATTCACAATTTCACACAATGACACAAATGACTACCTAGGTGGGATGTCATCATTACAATTCATGCTCAGACAACAATACCTAGCAATCCTCACTACCACTACCACCAAAAAAAAGAGGGAGAAGCAACAACAACAAAAATTGGAAGAATATAATAAGTAGTGAAAGTCAATGTCTCTTACTTTCTTTACCATCTACTTTAGAAACATCAGTCATGCAAGAAATGCTACTTATAATTCCAAAGTTTAAGTGAAGCTTAGCGTAAGTCCGTAAGCATTCATCACATAAAGCAAACTTACAGTGACATTTGAGTTCCAACATCTCAAAGGAAATTTACAGGCTAATTGTATAACTCAGCTAATACCACACCATTGGGCCAATGGCTATTTGGTGGCACATGATTGTTTACTAATAGTTTCTTATAAAAAAGCGTGTAAATATTTCCCAAATATGAGTACTTGTGTAGTCTTGTTGATAGAACACCACCAGGCCACAAATTTTGCCCAAATATGAATTATGAGAAACAACATAGCTAGTCTATGAAGATAATGATGGAAGTTTATTATGGTAATTTTGGTGTCATTTTTGCTAACCTCAAATACTTGGCGAACACTCCGAAAATGGAGTATGAATTGGTGACCTAAGTCACAAAAGTTTCTAGCATTTCCTAGAGCGAGAAGGATAGTGACAGACAGAGGCGAGATGTGGCAGTGCTTCAATCAGCAGAGGCAGTCATCAAAGATTCTGGTGACGTAGGGGGTTTTGACAACCAACTGTGCTCCTAGATTATTTTCTTGGATTTGACAATTTGGTCTCTAAATAGTATCACGGATATATGAGTCAACTTTACTAATAAATATAAGTTTGATTATTCAAGATACGTCAAGCAAAGGTGAGTTATCATAAACACTACTATTTTTTTTTCAAAACGATACGTGCTAATAAAGATGAGATCTTGATACTTGTGCTCCATGTCCATACTAAAAATCATTCATGATTTGTATATCTGTTACAAGTGGTCGTTAATAGTAGACACATTCAAAACTGTGGGGTGGTGGGGAATTTATAATGTTAACGTAGATCTATAAACTTGTAGTCAGCTAGAATGTGATATAATGGCATGCATCGAGCTCATACCTGATCAATATGTGTTTATAAACTTTTAAATAAAGATGTATGTTTCTTGAACTCATTGACACGTTGATGACGTAAGTTTTCAAGCATGTATCTCCGGAAAACGACAATAATAGACTTTTGAGTTATTTATCGGCGAGGACCAATTTAAGATGTATCTTCGGAAAACGACAATAATAGACTTTTGAGTTATTTATTTATCGGAAAAGTTACTAGAGATGGTTGACCTAACATCCATTTTACATTTTTTTTGGACGACTAACTTCCATTTTACTCACATGAATATTTCATTTCAACCTACAAATATTATTAGTTTTCTTAGTCTTCCAAGGTCTCCTTTGTTTTAACAGGCATTACACTACGTTCTATATGTGGTCATAACTAGTTTGTTTGAGTTGTTGCTCGGTTGGGTTTACATGACCTTAGTCTTCCAAGATCTCCTTTGTCATAACTAGAAAGCCAAATATTCCTTATGCTTATTATTATATACATTTTATATTGGTTTAAGTTTTGATGTAATTTTTTTTCTATAAATGAGCCTGTTAAAATATAATAAATTTTTATGTTTATTTTTATGTACGTGTTCAAATTGTCTATGTTTTTACGTAAATTTTGTTTGGAAACACATTGAGTAAAATATAATACGTTTTCATTAAACGCTATAAATTCGAGTCACTTTACGTTTCGACACCGCCACAACACGCCTTAACTATTTTCTTACGTGCTTATTTTTATACATGCGTCGGTATAAATTTAAGTTGGATTAAGATTCGACGTAAATTTTCTTCGCAAAATAGGTGTCAAATATAATTTGTTTTCATGCTTATTTTTATGTATGTTTTCAGTTGGTCTATCCTTTTAACGCAAATTACAATTAGCAAGTTATGTGGATAATCCTTTTATCTTATTGACTTTTTTGTTTCTTTCTTGATTATTTTTTATGGACTTTATTTTTTTTATTTTTTAGTTTCCTTTTGCTTAGTGTTTTAGTTTTAGACTTCCTTTCATTAAAGTTATATTTAAGATAACATTTATGTTTCCATTTACAATTAATTTAAAATCAATTGGTCCTGCTATCCAAGTTAAATTTATTTTTGTAGTTTTCGGTCGATGTAAAACACATGTCAATATTCTTTTGAGCATATTTCTTTCGGTTGGTATACTGAACTAAAATAGATATCGACCAAAACTCCACAACATAGCACATGTATTCCTACTAGTTAATTATATTAATGTAGTATCCATTTGTGAAAGTTTAACAATAAATAGCCTTATGACTCTTAGAGGCAAGGTCGAATAATATGGGATTATTGGTGTAGAGCAGGACGGAGCGTCTTGATTAAAAATAATAGTCATCCAAAATCAAAATCAATTTGAATAGATGAAGGGAGGAATCGGGGTTTTAATCCGGGTTCAAACCTAACGGAGGGCAAGGGTTTACGGATTTCATCCGATCCCCACGCATTAGAGAGGCTCGATCTAATGGCTATGGAGAAGTCGCCTTTGGACATAGCCCTAAACAGAGTGAGTGTACACGTGAGATTCTGTACTGTTAAAAAAATTGTAGTTGAACCTAAGACAATTTGATTCTAATTCGTTTTATTTTATGTAAAGCATTTAATTTGGTGAACAAAATAATAGTTACTTAAAGATAAACAATAAATGAAGTAAACGTTATTTTTATTTACTATAAATGAAGTAAACCTTATTTTTATTGATTTTTTACAAACCATCAAATATTAGTATACACCATTAACTAAATTGTATAAGTAATTTGGTTCATAAAAAAAACAAACCACGAAAATGTTTTCGTTTTAAACTTTAAGGAGATTATATTTATCTATTGACATCATGACAAGCCAACCTTTTAATAGAAAGTGTTTTTTAACAGCAAATTTGAATCACTAACAAACCACTGAAGTATTATTGAAAAGACATTTTTTTAAACGCAAAAAAAAACCCTGCTAAAGTAAACCAAATCCACATAAGTTTTGCTTTTACTTAACATGATAATCAATAACAAAACGTATAATTATTTTTTAAAATCATTTCAACACTCAAAATCAGAAAAAAAAGATATGTTGCCCATGTGTTGTGGCAGGATGTTAAAACTTGTAAGGCTCAGTTTCTACCACATGTACACAATCGTATTCATCCTGCCAAAAAAATCACAATGAAACATCAAAACTAAAAATCTAGAATTTTATAAATCATCATGTTTAAAAGAGTTGTGAGAGGATAACATAAAAAAAGCTAATAAAAAATAAAACCTTGAAACAACCCTGGTGGTTTATACGCTAGTGCTTTATAAGTTGTACATTATCACGAAAAAATCAGATTTATATGAAAATTCACATAGGAACATAAATAAAAGTAAACGTGTCATAGTACACCTAGAATTTTGTAAAATATCATGTTTTAAAAATCACAAGAGAATAAAAATATAAACGTGTTTAAAATTAATTACAAAATAATTGTACTTATTGTAAGCATAATAAAAATGATGGAAACAAATTATGAATAAATATAAACGCAAGTTTTTATTTGAGATAAAAATGCATTAAATGGGATTATCGATGGTTTTCAAAATAGAAATAAAAGAAAGTCGGTAATAGTATTTGACGCCAGCTTAGACTCATCATTACACACTGGGAAGTTGTTTCGAAAATTGAATCAATAAAAATAAATACATAAATGTGGAGCGAACGAACCGGTTGTGTTGGGTGGGAGAGGAGATGGGTGTAATAAGGATCGAATTTGCACCACATGGATAAGAAAGCGTCTCTCTTAGGCTACTTGGTGTGGGGGTCGCTCATGCCTGGCCTGGCCCGGCGACGCCCCCAACACCGTCCCGGATGGCTGGTCGTCATCGTGGGGGTCCGCAGGGGGACATTTGAGAGGGGGCTTGAATTTTAAATATATAGTCGTTGAACGGCTATTAGACTAAAAAAATAAAATTAATAAATTAACTATAAATACACCAATATCATCCCACTTTTTTCACACTTTATCCACCTCTATCTCTCAAATTTATAAACTCATTCCCATTTCTTTACAATTCTTCAACCTTTTATAAAATTATCCAACTTTTGTCATGGATCAATACAACACGAACAACCCGAACCGAACTCAAACGCGAACCCAAACCCAAACCCAAACCAAAATATTTTCTCGGTACCCGGCTACTATCCTAGTATGGAACCAAGTTGGTCACCTCACAATTTTCGTACAACGCCTTTGGGGGTTTTCAACAAACCCTCAACGCGTTTTCGCAAATGAGCCAACTGCAATCAATGCAACAAATGCAGTCGGTGCAACAAATGATGATGCGAAACTCGTTCAATTCGCAATTTCCATCCCAACCACAATATTCCCCAACACCGTAGTCTCCCCAACCACAACCCGAAGAGGATGACGTTCAAGAATTTGTGCCAAAGACCCAACCGCAATCGTCTAAACGAAAAAAAAGGAAGCAACATATGGTTGAGAAAGATCAACCTTCGAAAGGGAAGGCGAAACTTTGGACGAAGATGGAGGAGGAGGCGTTAGTCAAGGTGTGGGTTAGCACTTCCAAAAACCTCATTATCGGTATATAACTTTTGCTATTTTAAAAATATACCAAAAATTTATAGATTATACTTTTTTTTAATATAACTTTTGGTACATTTTAAAAATATAGGTAGCAACCAAACCGGCGAGGGGTTTTGGAAAGAAATACTATCGAAGTTTCTTGCGATAATGGAACAAGGTCATTATCGTGACATCAATTCCATCTCTTCGAAGCGGAGAAAGATGCATCCGGTCGTTAACCGGTTTTCGAGGATTTATAATAACTTGTATACTGGTCACCGTAATGGGATGAGTGACGAAGACGTTTTTAAAGAGGCGATGCATAGATACTGAGATACGCATAGGACCCTTTTCCCCCACGTACGTACTTGGGAAATTTTGCAAACCAGTAACAAGTGGACGCCAGTTCCAAATGAAGTTTTCACGGCTAAACGAATAAAAACCTCGGAGAACGGTAGTTATAGTGCGGGGGGCTCAGACGCACGATGCAAATAAATATAAACGACGAGCCCGAATTTGAGGAGGAAGAGTTTTTGTTTCGACAAGCCGCGACGGGGGGCGGTTCCAAAATGGACGAGTTTATGGCTCAGTTCAAAGCGCTCACCGAGGTCACGGCCCAAAAGGCAAAGGCGAAGGAACGTGAGGTCGAAAAACGAGTTCGGTTGAGGCATGAGAAAAATGAGTATAAAGAGTGGAAGATCATGACAACCGACATTAACTCATATCCGGAAGAAGATCGACCGATTTTGCGAAGAATGAAAGAAAAAATCGCAAAAAAATGGAGTTCATAGGATTTTTTTAGGTTATGTTTTTTATTTTTTCGGTTATTTTTTACGTTTTTTTATGTTATGTAATGTGTGGTTTTTAATACTAATGATTTTATTTTATATTAGTAAATGTTAAAAACCAGTTTAATTAAAAAAAAGAAAAATAAATTAACTAGGTGGGGTCGGGTCGTCACCCATTTCCTTGCTTCCATCCCTGGAGGGACGTCCTCCAAGAACTCTGACGTGTATGCTAACATGACGAGTCGTCCTTCAGGAAAGTCTGTCACCCACACCGAGCCTTACTAGCAGGGCAGAACTCACTCCCCTCTAAGCTTAAAACTTTGATTCAAAACATATATAGTATTAAAGATGGTGACGGTAGTGTTCATGTAGACTACTCTCTTTAATCATTTCATATAATATATACAACGGAAAAACTTAAGTGATGTTATTAAAGAGTGAGAATGTAGAAAATAAAATAATTGAAAATTACGTGAACGTAATGATATTACTATTATTAGATATGATATTTAAAGAAGACTGAGAAAACTTAAGTGATGTATGAGGTTTGTTATAGTTTTGAAGTCAACTCTTGTCTTCGTATCCCTCACTATGAAAGCATAAGGAAGTCATACTACAAAAAAAAACACATATTTTGTGTTTTACTCATAAAAGTCCCTATTAACATTTATGTGTACATAAATGTCAACATACTTAGTTTTTTTTCCTAATAAAAGTCTTTTAGTAATTTTTTTTACATATAAAACCAATATAATTTCTGTTATTTTACCAAAAAGTTCTTTAATATGTTCTTTTTATCTATATATATATAAGAGATGGATCATAAGAAAACTAATTTAAACGAGAAAAACAAAAAAACTAACTAAAAAAGCTTAAAAACATATCAACAAAAGGTTTTTTAATTATTTTGATAAAATTGCTATATATAATATATAAAAAAAAGAGTTCTACTGTATATGTGGATTAATATAAAAAAGCCTAAACAAACAAACACACCTCCAGCAACACCCCAAAAACCTAAACCCTTCCCCCGCCCTTCCCCCCTCCCCCTAAAAAACCTAAACCCTCACGCCCACTCCAAAAAAAAATAACTAAAACCAAAACCTAAACGTAAACCCCAAAAAAAACCTAAACCCCAACACGCACTCACCCCTCACATGTTAAACCCCAAAAAAAACCTAAAACCTTCTCTACTCACCACCTTGTAAGGCGCCCAAACATCTAAGTGAACCAACTTGTAAGGCCCCCAAACATCTAAGTGAACCAACTCTCCAACACTTTTAGTTTTATGCTCACTTAACGGAAAAGGAACCTTAACTTGCTTTGCCCTATGACAAACCTCACAAGACACATCCTCAACTACCCCAATATCAAGGGTTTCTTTTAAAATGGCTAGGACCTGTTTTGATGGATGCCCCAGTCTACTATGCCATAGATTAAGACTATTTACACTATTAAAAACATATTAGCAGAATTACCATTTCTATTAACAAAGAAAAAACCATTATGTTGTCTACCAATCACCAAGACTTTCTTTGA
This sequence comes from Scalesia atractyloides, assembly GCA_947069175.1. Taxonomy (NCBI): domain Eukaryota; kingdom Viridiplantae; phylum Streptophyta; class Magnoliopsida; order Asterales; family Asteraceae; genus Scalesia; species Scalesia atractyloides. Next base: position 21,727,929 of record CAMTDV010000027.1, read on the forward strand.
ACTCAAATCCTGAATACAACAGTTATTCTCATCAAACAACACAGTCACTTTATTATCTCTTGCAAGTTTATGAACAGATACTAAATTAACATTATAGTTAGGAACATAAAAAACATCAAACAAAATGACACTAGTAGCAAGTTTTATGTTTCCTATTTTTATTACTTTAGCACTTGTTCCATTTGGATGAGAAACTTTAAGATCATAACCGAACACATCAACACAATCATACATATCTCTGTCAGTCATAACCATGTGCTGATTAGCACCAGAATCAATGACCCAATTATAATTGGACTCATGGTTGACAATACTAGAACAACTCAGATAACTACTACACATGTTCCTTAACATAGAATGTTTTCAATATTCACATACTTACCTCCCATATTGGACACATAGTGCTCAAAAAAAGTTTTATCTTTCTCGTTCACTAGACCAAGAAGTTTGGAAATCTATTCAGAAGTAAAAGGCATAACAGGAGTACTAGAAGATACATTTGACTTTCCATTATTAAAACTATTATTACGCTTATTCCCTAGATTTCCAATCCTTCTTTTAAACACTGGTCGATAACCAATTATTTCAAAACACCTATCAAAAGTATGTCCAAGCATGTTACAGTAAGTACATTTTAAATTAGGATTAGACCCCTTAAATACTCTTTTCTTTGCGTCAAAAGTTTTGACACAAAAGAAAAATTTTGGCCCTTTGATCCACTACTGGACAATCTATGAGACTCTTCTCTGGAAATGACCGAAAAAGCAACATTGACAGAAGGAAATGGTTCCCTAGTTAACAAATTTGTTTTAACGGGCTGATATATATCATCAAGAATCATTAAAAATTGCATCAGTTTTATAAAGCAGTAAAATCATTGTAATTTGTTGCTGCCTTACAGGAACATGAAGACAACTGTACCATTGCGTATATTTTTTTCCACATTGTAGTTAACCTGTTATAATACTCAGCTACCGTACTACCATTTTGAGAAATATTCTTTATTCTTTCATATAGATCATAGACAACTGAACCATCAACCTTGTCATAGGTCTCTTTCAGATCAACCTAGACTTCAGAGGCAAGTTTAGAGAAAACTTGCCCCAAAAACAATTCCTCAGATATAGAATTCAATAACCATCTAAGGACCACTGAGTTACACCTATCCCACTGACCCACTAAGACCTTATCATCCTCTAACTTAACACATTTTCCATCAATAGAGCCATATTTATTCTTAGCTTCTAATGCCAATTTCATAGCACTTTACTATACAACATAATTTTCAGATCCCTTTAGTTTTATATTAACAATTGTTAACGGACTAGAGTCACTGGGATGTAAAAAAAGGATCACCTATATCAAGTCTACTAATCAAAGTAGCAGAAGAACCAGGCATATTGAACAATCAACACAATACAAACAGTAACAAAAACAATCACAACCAAGATGAATATCCTAAGGCGAAGCCGTATTAGTGTCCAGATTCCAGGTTCATCACTTATAGTGCGTAGACAGGTCTTTATATAGGAGCCACCTCTAATATAAGAGATAATAAAAAAACAAAAACATATCTTAGAATAATACACAAACACAACTAATCCATAAACCAGTAGCAAATAGAAACAACAAACAAAAAAAAAACAGATAGACCGGTCCTCACTACCCCGGTATCAACTAATCAAATCAGCAATCAAGCCGGTCCTTTCTACCCTGTCATCAACTAACCAAACAACAGAAAATAAAGAACAAAAAACAGAACGATCTTATAGAGGGTGCGCATAACTCCAAGAAAGATTAGAACTGTAGTTTTCAAGAACTACAAGATTTGATCAAGCCACAATCAACACAATCTTGATTAGTTTGCCCTGAACCTTCTAGGGTTTTAGAGACTAACACAAGTCTTCAAAAAATAGAAAACAAGAAATCTCCTTCTCAACCGCAAACAAACCCTAACTAGGGTTCGTATCACACCATATCCGAACAATTCTGTACTTGCACATACTTCAAGAAAAAAATCAAAATAGAACAACAAGACGAAGACAAAGAACAAACAGATCTAAACCCTAGATCACAGCGGAAAACCCCAAAATCAGACATAAGAGCTATCACAAAGCTCTGATACCGTGTAAAAAATAATGGCATGAACAGAATACGTAACAACAACACAGATGTAGCGACAAAACGTGAGAAAGCTCTTATTAAACTAACCCAAAAACTTCCCCAATACCTGAGATCTTAAAACAGTAAGATCTCTAAAACATTACAAGATACATAGATACAGTTGATGATCATCCGCTGATAATCATCAATCTCAGAAATACAATCTCTCTAACAGATGAGAGATGATACAACGAACTTGAATAACAAACCCTAATTGCTACCAGAGAGTGAAAGTGTGATGAGAGAAGTTAAGAATGCTGCACACAGAGATAGAGATCTCTTTTATATCAACACCTTACAATATTACAACCAAGCCCCTCTAACATTACATCCAGAACCCTGAACATAAGCAAGAGATGATCGGAGTCCGCAGCTTTATAACAACGTTACATCTAAGTCCCTCAACATGTAGCACCTGCACATAACACTTTGTAACAACTTGTAAGTAAGCTTGTAACAAGCTTGTAACAAATTTAGTTACAATAATAAATACTCTTAACACATGAATGACATTATTCAACAGGATCTCACAGTAGCACACGTATAAAAGACTGTTGCGTAATAATTGTTACTAGTGCTTGTCAATATTAGACATATACAAAACTGTGGGGGTGGTGGGATATATATATATATATATATATATATATATATATATATATATATAATGTTAACGTAGGTCTATAAACTTGTAGTCAGCTAGAATGTGATATTATGGCATGCATTGAGCTCATACATGTTCAAGATGTGTTTATAAACTTTTAAATAAAGATGTATGTTTCTTTAACTCATTGACACGTTGATGACGTATGCTTTTAAGCATGTATCTTTAGGAAAACGACAATAATAGACTTTTGACTTATTTGTCGGCGAGGGCCAATTATGACAGGTGTTTTATAAGAAAAAAGCTATTAGAGATGGGTTACTCACATGAATATTTCATTATGATCCTACAAAATAGCAAAGGTGAGTTATTGTAAACACCTTTTTTTTCTAAAACGAGATACATGCTAATAAAGATGAGATCTTGATACTTATGTTGCATGTCTATACGAAAAATCATTCATGATTTATGTATGTATGTATGTATCACTTATATTCACGTTGCACAATATTTGTTCCAAGTGGTCGTCTATAGTAGACATACGCAAAATTGTGGGGCACTGGACTGTATAATGTTAACCTAGGTCTATAAACTTGTAGTCAGCCAGGAATGTGATATTATGGCGTGCATCGACACATTGATGACGAATGCTTTTAAACATGTATCTCCTAGAAAACAACAATAACAGAGTTTTGAGTAATTTGTCGGCGAGGACCAATATATGATGGGTGTTTCATTAGAATTGTTGCTTAGTCTTCCAAGGTCTCATTTTTTAACAGGCATTACGCAACCTCTTTTTGTGGTCATAACTAGTTTGATGGAATTGTTGATCTTGGGATTAAATGTGTTCAGTTGGGTGGTTTACATTCACTTTTGGACTTGACATCTACATCTATGTCCATGCTATGTGAAATTGGTTTTTATATGTTTTCATGGTTTCTCATGTGTTTAGAAGATGCAAAGATTTAAATTAATGATGAAATGGGACATGGAATTAAATGTGCCTGGATTCAATTTGCATGGTTCTTTCTAGCTCTATTAATGATATTTAGCTTGCTGCTCCCTTCGGCCAAACAAAGCTAGTAAATACCAATGTAGATGTCAATGTAAGACTAGCCCACTTGATAAAGGCATATATCTTTTAAAGGAGAGCTTCCATGTTCAATCCTATATAAGGGTGAATAATTTTTAATGATTAGTGTAATAATGTTAGTAGCAAAATTTACATCTTAAAACCAAAGATAAAATAATTTATATGTTAATAGCAAAAAATAATAAATAGAATATGCATACTATTTCCAAATAGTAGTACCTCGCATTTGTTTAAATTGGAATGAAGGTAACATAACTAAATATCTCTATGAATAATGCATATATCCTTGTTTATTGAACACCACAAATATTATAGCGTTAAGAGTTAATTACTGTTTTCGTCCCTGTGGTTTGTCAAAAATCACTATTTCAGCCATTAGTTTAAAAATTGCGATTTCAGTCCTTCTGGGTTCACTTTCGTAACCATTTCAGTCCACCAACTTAACTCCATCCATGTATTCTGTTAACTTTGGGCGAAATTACCAAATTGCCCTTATGGTTTAATTAAAAAAAACACTGGTCACAGGTTTCGAACATGTGACCTTTGCTTTGAAATGTGATTGTTAAACCAATAGGCCATGTATCAAGATTGCGAATGAATTCAAATTGTTTTTCTTATAACATAGCCTATTCATCATCTTCCTCAAACCTTTCATCTTTATCAATGGCAGAAGCCACCATTAACAACCCAACATCTTCAATTGAATCGTCAGAGAAGATGATTGTTGCAGCATAACAGATTCAATTGAATCGCCGGAGATGAGGTGTGGTGGTGTGTGGCGGAGGTGTGGCATGTGTCGTGTGGCGGAGGTGTAGTGGCGTGTGACGAGGATGGTGGTGGTGTTAGGCAGAGGTGGTTGTGCGGTGGTGTGTGACGAGGATGGTGGTGGTGTATGGCGGAGGTGGTTGTGGTGTGGCGGAGGTGGTTTAGGGTTAATGGTGACTTCTCCATTGATAAAGATGAAAGGTTTGGGGAAGATGATGATGAATAGGCTATGTTATAAGGAAATCAATTTGAATTCATTCACAACCTTGATACATGGCTTCTTGGTTTAACAATCACATTTCAAAGCAAATGTCACAGGTTCGAACCTATGACAAACGTTTTTTTTAATTAAACCTTAGGGGTAATTTAGTAATTTTACCCCAAAGTTAATAGAATAAATGGATGGAGTTAAGTTGGTGGACTGAAATGTTACGAAAGTGAAACCACAGGGATTGAAATCACAATTTTTAAACTAATGGACTGAAATAGTGATTTTTGACAAACCACAGGGACAAAAACAGTAATTAACTCTAGCGTTAAATACTGGGGATGATTTAAGTTTACTTCTACCTTTTTCTTTAGTGTCAAAATGTAAATTACTCCCTATGAATATAATGTTTAAATTCTGGTTTACCCATTTTAAGCACTACAAATGCTGTAGCATTGAATATGGAGGATGATTTTTAGTGTCAATGTCACTTTTGCCCTTTTTAATTTATAGTCCTGTAATACGAATTACTTCTTATGTCAACGGTGAATTCATGAAAAAAAGCCTCAATATTAGAATTCGTATGGAAGATAGCTTTGGACGTTTTATATCTTTGAGTTCACATTTCGTAAGAAAAAAAAAAAGCAGACCAGGAATTTATGCAGTTAATGTTTAGACAAAATCAAAACCGGTTTATAGAATTAATTAAATATATGAAGTATTCATTATTATATATAATTTATTAACTTATTACCTAGAGTGATTTTCGGTCTTTTGTAATTTTTATTTTTTGTGTTTTTTTTCATTTTTTTGTTTTCTTTTCCATTTTTTGGTTTTTCTTCTTTAAGTTTCAATCAAACCTTGTGTTTTACACGTAACAAAACGAACAGTCTAATACTGAAGGAACAACGTTAGTATATTTATTGTTTTGATCGATGTAAACACATCTCGTTATTTTTTTGATTGTACCATTACTTTTTTTGTTTCTCTTTTGTTAAGTGTCGGTATCTTAATAAACCGAATCAATATCAAACTTATTCCTGCCATTAACGTAATTTTTACTATTGTATCTACGTTACATGAAAAATTAGATTTCCATTAAAAAGCATTTAATTTGGTAAACATAATAATAGTTACTAAAAGATAAACTATAAATGCTTGTTTGTTTAAAATGTTTTTTTATAATAGGAAAACTTATTCCTACCCTACATTACATTGATCAATTAACTAAATAACTGTTCTTTAAAAGACAGGAGTCTCTACCAAATCCTTAATTGATAAGTTAGAACTTCTATTTATAGCAAAAGACCATCAAAATAAACCTTGTTTGTATTTTTTTTTACGAATCCTCAAATATTAGCATGCACCATTAACTAAATTGTATAACTAATCTTGCTTCATCAAAAAAAACTAAAGGAGGTTATATTTTGAAAACTAAATACTTACTATAGACATTCAGACAAGCCTACCTTTAAATAGAAGTGTTTTCAAAAGTAAAAAAAAAAACAGATCACTAAAGTAACGCAAATCCTCATAAATTATGTTAACATGATAATAAATAACAAATAAACCTTGTTTGTATTTTTTTTTCAAACCCTCAAATATTAGCATACACCATTAACTAAATTGTATAACTAATCTTGGTTCATCAAAAAAAAACTAAAGGAGATTATATTTTGAAAACTAAATACTTACTATAGACATTCAGACAAGCCTACCTTTAAATTGAAGTGTTTTCAAAAGTAAAAAAACAGATCACTAAAGTAACGCAAATCCTCATAAATTAGTTAACATCATAATAAATAACAAAATATGGGCATTTTCTTAAAATCCTTTTAACCCTCAAAGTCAGAAAATAAATTACAATAGTGATATATTACCCAAGCGGAAGTGTTGAAACTTGTAAGGGGCAGTTTCAACTACCCGTACACCATAAGATTTTATTGAGAAAAGAATGCATTAAATGGGATTATTGATGGGTTTTCAAAATAGAAACAAAGGAAAGTTGGTAATGATCTTTGACTCGAGCGTAGTCTCACCATTCCAATAAAAAGTTGGTTCAAATATTAAACCAATAAAAAAATAAACGGAAAGTGAAATGAATCGGCCGTGTGGGGAGGGGTGAGAATCAAATGTCCACCACAGAATAAGAAAGTGCCTGTCTTACCACCAGGGTAGAAACTCCTACCTGTCTAAAATTCGATTAAAATATATATATGTTATTAAAGACGGTGACAATAGTGTTCATACTAATTACCATCATTAACAATCTTATATAATATATGCAATTGAAAAACTTAAGTGATGTTCTTAGGCTACTCGGTGTGGGGTCGTCCAGGCCCGGCGACGCGCTCCCACACCATTTTCCTTGGGTCCGGCGTCATCTTTCGCGGCAGCCTTCAGAGGTCCTCGACGTGGCTCTTCTTCTCACACACACCTATACATACATACATACATACATACATATATATATATATGTAGCCCCATCTTCCATTTCTTAAGTCCATCCTTTTAGACTCATCCTTACACCTATCCTACATGGCGTTGACGTGGCGGGTCATTCTCTAAGGAGGCCCATCACCTACATCAAGTAGCCTTAGAGAGCGAGAATGAATAAAATAAAATAACTCAAAATCACATTTGAACATTATGATATTACTATTATTAGATATGATATTTAATGAAGAGTGAGAAATGATCAATAAGGTTTGTTATAGTTTTCAAGTCAAAACTCTTGTCTTCCCATCCGTCACTACAAAAGGATAAGGAACTCATGCTTATAACACATTTCCTCTCCTAATCCTCACCGCAATTCATCCATGTCCGGTCATCGGATCGGACCACCGGTAGAGCTCCTATCAATCATTGTTTAAGATTAATGGCTAGTTCTGCAAATGATAAAATCGAAGTCAGTCCGATGCAGAAAAAGGACTGCTTCTTTTTTGTTGAGTATGGTATATGTAAGTTTGGCAAGAATTGCAAGTACATTCACCCCCCTCGGGAAGATTCTCAGGTATACCTCTTATCTTTTTGTTACACCTTCATTTCGTGATAGGTTTCTAAAGAAACAACTTATAGATTTCAACACAGACAAACCCTGTAAATTGGTTATTTTGATAGACTATATTTACTTTTCGTATAAAGGGTTATGACAAATACTAAAAAAAACCAACATGTTTTTGTTTTCTCGTAAAAGTCAGTTAACATTTTTTTTTCACATAAAATTCAACATACTTACTTTTTTTCCTAATCTTTTAACATCTTTACACATGTAAAACCAACATAGTTTATGTTTTTCATTATAAAAGTCCTTTAATATGCTAAATTAAAGAAAAATATATCTTTTAAGTATGATCGGATGAAATAATTATCGAATGAAATAATCAAAATATTTTTGACAAATTAATTATAGTAGTGATAAGAATAATTGTGCATAAACTTTTTAATGATTTTTAATTTTTCACACCATTTAGTATGTTTTTATTTTTATTTTCTATTCTAAGTTACGTTTTCATCCATGTTCTTGATATATACGTAATTATTGTTTTTGAAAGAGTAAACTAATTTTGAGTGGCCTCTTCTTTTATTCTGACCTTCTCACTGATGTATATCTTTGTTCTTCTTTTGCAGGTTCGTCAAGAAGGAAGTGGTGAAATCATGTATCCTAATTACACTCGTAGAATCCCTTGCAAGGTATTACTACTCAATTAGATATCTACTATATATTATATAGTTCTGGGTATGTATTTGCTTTTTAGATTTTTTGTGATTTTAATGAGTTTCTGAATTTGTTGGTATCCATCTTAAGGTTATTTTTTCTTAGTAATTACTTTCTATTTAAATCCAACTTTATACGCATATATAGCTATTAAACAATCAATTCAAATATAGTAACAACTTCTTACTCTTTTGTTATAATAAAAATCAATGATATTTCTCTTAAGTTGTACTTGTGGATTTCCATGTAAATTTGCCTGACGCGTAGTTGTGTTTTGTGGTTTTGATGGACTTTGTAATTAAATTTTTGGTTTGTTCAATAAAAGGTTTATATTATGTGAGTTGGGTTATCTATAAACAGTAAAGATTATTATTAAATATCATTCTTTCTATGGTATGCATTTTGTTTGTAGATTTTGATGAGTTTGTGAATTTGTTGGTATTGATCTCAAGGTTATTAATCTTATTAATTATAAAACATACTAAAACGAAGGAGTCCTAGCTTCAAATTATCAATACTGTTGATGCTGACAAATTTATCATGTTGTAATTTATGACTCACTCTTGAAAATTATCTCATAGACAACTGATGTGAACATTATTTTAACAACCTACATACATGATTTTTTTTATAAAAGTTCTTTCAGAAAAACATATAAATCTAAGATTCTGATAAAGGAGATATGTCAATGTTTCAAATGATTCTGGGTACAGTTTTTCCATGCCGGATACTGCAAGTATGGAAGCTATTGTGGATTTAATCACTCAATGCCACCTCCCCCAATTCAGTACAACTCTGATGGACTTCCAATGCGGGTAATATATTTTGAATTGAATTTGTTTTTTTTTTCTCGATCAGTCTCTGGGCGTATAAATTCTTTAACGAAGGCCGTTGAGCACACCATCTTAGTATCAGATCTCAAAAATTCATTATTTGATTAATTATATTTTTTAAACATTAAGGCAATACAATTTCTTACTTTATCTTGTGAATTAAGCAGGGTGAGCAAGTATGTTCTTTCTATGTCAGTTACCATCGTTGTGGCTACGGAGAAGGCTGCAAGTTCCACCACCCAGAGCTAAACTACTACGTCCATCAAGAGTATGGTTCTCAAGCTTTTGGTCAAGCTCAGGAATATCATGATGGATCATTTGAATCCAATGATGGACTGTTAGGATCCACTGATGAAAATGTTCTTCCAATTAACGAGTAATATATATGAGTAAATATATATGCTTGATAAGAAAGCTTGTTGACTTTATGTTTGGATTTTGGATATGTTGATGTTTAAACAACTGGATGTTTGTTCATGGAGATGTTTCTATGTTACATTCTCCTTTTTAGTGCCGCACTTTCTGATTTTATCATAGCGATTGGATGTTTGTTCATGGAGACATTTATTTGCTTGCATTCTCCGTTTTAGTGCCCAAATTTCAGATAATGTTTGCCATGAGGCTTTTCCTAAAAACTAAAACCATCGAAAATGTATTAGCGATGAGGCTTTTTTTGTCTCAACAAATGCGGTTGCAAGCTAAGCTTTGTGATGGTTATTCAAAGATTTGGGATGCTTTTCCCCTTTTTAGTAATTCTTGTGCGCATACATGATTATTTATAAGATTATTGCTCGTATGCTTTAGAGTTCGTTGAGCATTTGAACAACTTAACATTTAGAGCATTTCTATTAGAAGCAATCTAAGAAAAACCAGGGCATATGCGATCAAGAAAAAAATTATAGTCATGTCATGTAGAGAAGACCCATAGTTACTATAAGCAAAAAAAAACATAAAGGCCTATGTTAGTTCTTAAAAGAAACAGAGTGAGATTGCATTCATTCTATCAATCACAAGATTTTGCAAGTATTGAAGCTATTGTGGACTTAATTGGTAATACCAGATCCCTCACTTTAGGACAACTCTAATGGACTTCCGATGTGATTGGTAATTTATTTCTTATATGTACGTTTGATCTATTTTTTTGCGCAGTTAGTCTTTAGGTCTATAAATTTATTAAATATGCCAATTTGTGCACTCCCTCTTAGTAATAGATCTTAAAACTTCGGTATAAGATCTTGGAGAGAATATAAATACTACTGGACCAAAGATAAGGTGTTTTTTAGAAGTAATGAATTACAATTTCTACTACACCGAGCTAAACTACTTCATCCCTCAAGAGTACCATGAGCAAGAATGCGACAAACCCATAACAATTTCAATTCAAGGTACTTTGATTATTGATTTCTGTTTTTCAATCTTTGATTAATAATCTTGGACAATAATTGGTATCAGAACTTGGATTCAGTTGTTTTTTTTTATTTTGATTTCAAATCACAGTCCTCGTTCTTGAAACGTTACTCGATTCAATCCCATAGTTGCAATCCTTTTATGTTAGTCCCATTTAAATTTCGGTTTGATTAATTAAAACCTGAACCCACATCAATTTGTTCACTGATTTCGATTTCAACCCAGGCAATTGATTCGTCTGTATCACCAATGAGAAGACAACTAAGAATGGATTCGAAGATTTTTTCCAGGATTCATGTTCAAGATCACCATAAAAACCCCCCAAAAAAATAGAAGCCACAAAGAGGAGAATTTTGATCTTGCTTGATTTAAATAAACCATTTTAAGATCAAAGTTTGAGAATTTATTCAATTCTTGTTGCATTCTTATCCAACAGTAGAATTGGAGAAGCAATCCAAGTTAGAATCATGTTTGAAGATCACAAAAGTTACATGTTCACAAGTTCTAACTAAAGTCTGAATTTTGCTTTGAATTCTAGAAACCTTGAAGACTAGGTTTTAGAATATACATTGTTGTTTATTCTTTGTTCAACCAGACTTTTGAAAATCATGTCACAAAAGTTTCCCTATAGTTCTTGAGACATTTCTTTGTAAGCATTCTCCTTTATAGTGTAAAAGTTTCAGATTTTATCTTAACCACATTTTCTTCTAAAATCAAAACCATAGCAAATACATTAGCGACCCAGCTTTTGGCCTTAACCAAAACGTTCTAAGCTATACTTTTAACAGTTTTGGCACTCTCTTTTTTCCTTTACTAGTAGTGCTTGTCATCCATACATAATTCTATGCAAGATTAATCTTGTAACTAGGATATAGAGCAATGTGACATTAGACTATAAATATAATTTAACCAAGGACTATGGGTTTTTTAGACGTGATGCAATACAATTGGTTTTTCATCTTGTTAAGCTTAATGAGCAAGTATGTTCTTTGTATATTTGGGGTGACTACTAAGGAGCCTGCGTTTTCAACCTCTCGAAGCTAAAAAAATTCATCCATTGTATGGTTCCTATACTTTTGGTCAGACTCATACCTTAGGAACTGTTGATGGATCTAAAATACTATCCAATAAACATTGTGAGCTCTCAACACTTGGTGTCAAATAATGACTAATATATTCCCTATGTGTAACCTTGTTAAGATTATGTTTGGAGTTTGGCTATGCTAACTTTTAAATAATTGAATGTTTGTTTCAAATAATGACTAAACATTTGGTTCCTTGCATTCTCTTTAATGCCTGAGTTTCAAATGTAATGTTAGCTACGAGGCTTTTGTCATTATCTAAAACGATCATAAGATATATTAGCAACCAGCCTTTTTGTATCGACAATCATTAAATGGTTTTGGTGGTTGATCCCTTTTTTTGTAGTGCTTGTGATCCATGCATGAGTTTTAAAATAATATTGCATGTAGACTTTAGAGTAATGCAACTGATTTCTAGAACAAATAACCACGTAAAATGGCTTGTGTAAGTTCTTAAAAGAGCCCTCAACCATTTACTACATCGACTAAATCTAGTCTTAAATCGACACGAATGTCTTCTATGGGACTGAACACTATACCGCTTGGGGGAATGAACACATTTAATACATTTCTTGATACCCTAGACTACAAGTCGTTTGGTTTCCATAACTGCATATGAAAATTTCATCTCGTATATAGAAACCTAGAGAGGTTTTTAAATGAATGACAATTTTCAAGATTTTTTGTAGCTTGTAATATATTTCTGCTTATATTCTTACGATGGCTGAACATCAATATAAGTAATGCTTAAAATACAAAAAATAAAATTACATATAAAAACAATGATATATAGTGTTTTGGGTGAGTGTTAACTAATTAAACATACATTCAATCGTTGAAATCAACCAAAAGTTTATCTTTATTGTACGTTAACCTATCAATACTCAAGGTAGTCTTCAAATTTTACAAGCATCTCACTAATAAGGAGTGATTGCCTCTTCAACATCTTCTTGAGTTGGTAGTGAATATCATTTTAACATCGAGCGATTGTTGTGATTGTCATATTAACGTTTCACTATGAGTAGTGATTACCATTATAATCATCTCACTAAGTTATCATAGTAATCTTCACTACATCTTTTTCTTAATCTTGATAAATATGAGTGATTACATCTTTCAAATCTACATAGGTGTTGCGTAAGCATATCACCATGAAAGTCACTACACTACTAGAAACCGGGTTTTTCACATTTCGGTTGCAATACGATCACAATTGTCTTGTTTCGACTGAGTTGCAACAACTGTTACTTTTTTTGCGACTAACAAACCTATGAGTGTTTTGCGACCACTTGCCTTGCAACCGTTTGCGACACCTTGCCTTTGTTTTGCGAGCGCTTACCTTGCAACAGTTTTGTGACTTCGTGCCTTCACATACTTGCGACCATTTTTTTATAATGTTCTATGCTATTTATTCTTTTAGCTCGTTTAGCCATTTTCTATTTTCGCCTGCTTATAATGTCATATTTTTAAAAGTTAAGCATTTCTCAAATTTTCAAAATTACATAAAACTTTCCACTTATAACATCAAATATATTCGAGTTATCATAACAAATACATATTCAAAATAAAGTGTTTATAACTTAACTTGATGATTAGACGTTTTAAAACCTAAGTTTTAGCATCGTTTCAATGTTTGTCATCCTTTCGTTCATAGCCTCTTTCTCCACCTTATCCTTTTCTTTTTCCATCACCAACTCCGCAATAATTTCGTTCAACCTTTCTTTCTCTTCTTCCTTTTCTTTCACTATCTCTTGGATGATCACGTTCAACCTTTCAATCTAAAAAACAACCAATTCAAACTATTAAGATTCAAATAAGAGATTTCTCATGAACCAATACTAAAAGCATGAACATGAACATTAGGCACACAAACCAAAACCGTAAACCATATGATTAAATCCGTGTTACATATAAAAACAAACTAATCATTAGTGATTTGTGAACTCATACAAATCAATTCACAATTTCACACAATGACATAAATGACTACCTAGGTGGGATGTCATCATTACAATTCATGCTCAGACAACAATACCTAGCAATCCTCACTACCACTACCACCAAAAAAAAGAGGGAGAAGCAACAACAACAAAAATTGGAAGAATATAATAAGTAGTGAAAGTCAATGTCTCTTACTTTTTTTTACCATCTACTTTAGAAACATCAGTCATGCAAGAAATGCTACTTATAATTCCAAATTTTAAGTGAAGCTTAGCGTAAGTTCGTAAGCATTCATCACATAAAGCAAACTTACAGTGACATTTGAGTTCCAACATCTCAAAGGAAATTTACAGGCTAATTGTATAACTCAGCTAATACCACACCATTGGGCCAATGGCTATTTGGTGGCACATGATTGTTTACTAATAGTTTCTTATAAAAAAGCGTGTAAATATTTCCCAAATATGAGTACTTGTGTAGTCTTGTTGATAGAACACCACCAGGCCACAAATTTTGCCCAAATATGAATTATGAGGAACAACATAGCTAGTCTATGAAGATAATGATGGAAGTTTATTATGGTAATTTTGGTGTCATTTTTGCTAACCTCAAATACTTGGCGAACACTCCGAAAATGGAGTATGAATTGGTGAACTAAGTCACAAAAGTTTCTATCATTTCGTAGAGCGAGAAGGATAGTGACAGACAGAGGCGAGATGTGGCAGTGCTTCAATCAGCAGAGGCAGTCATCAAAGATTCTGGTGACGTAGGGGGTTTTGACAACCAACTGTGCTCCTAGATTATTTTCTTGGATTTGACAATTTGGTCTCGAAATAGTATCACGGATATACGTGTCAACTTTACTAATAAATATAAGTTTGATTATTCAAGATACGTCAAGCAAAGGTGAGTTATCATAAACACTACTATTTTTTTTCAAAACGATACGTGCTAATAAAGATGAGATCTTGATACTTGTGTTCCATGTCCATACTAAAAATCATTCATGATTTGTATATCTGTTACAAGTGGTCGTTAATAGTAGACACATTCAAAACTGTGGGGTGGTGGGGAATTTATAATGTTAACGTAGATCTATAAACTTTTAGTCAGCTAGAATGTGATATAATGGCATGCATCGAGCTCATACCTGATCAATATGTGTTTATAAACTTTTAAATAAAGATGTATGTTTCTTGAACTCATCGACACGTTGATGACGTAAGTTTTCAAGCATGTATCTCCGGAAAACGACAATAATAGACTTTTGAGTTATTTATCGGCGAGGACCAATTTAAGATGTATCTTCGGAAAACGACAATAATAGACTTTTGAGTTATTTATTTATCGGAAAAGTTACTAGAGATGGTTGACCTAACATCCATTTTACATTTTTTTGGACGACTAACTTCCATTTTACTCACATGAATATTTCATTTCAACCTACAAATATTCTTAGTTTTCTTAGTCTTCCAAGGTCTCCTTTGTTTTAACAGGCATTACACTACGTTCTATATGTGGTCATAACTAGTTTGTTTGAGTTGTTGCTCGGTTGGGTTTACATGACCTTAGTCTTCCAAGATCTCCTTTGTCATAACTAGAAAGCCAAATATTCCTTATGCTTATTATTATATACATTTTATATTGGTTTAAGTTTTGATGTAATTTTTTTCTATAAATGAGCCTGTTAAAATATAATAAATTTTTATGTTTATTTTTATGTACGTGTTCAAATTGTCTGTGTTTTGACGTAAATTTTGTTCGGAAACACGTTGAGTAAAATATAATACGTTTTCATTAAACGCTATAAATTCGAGTCACTTTACGTTTCGACACCGCCACAACACGCCTTAACTATTTTCTTACGTGCTTATTTTTATACACGCGTCGGTATAAATTTAAGTTGGATTAAGATTCGACGTAAATTTTCTTCGCAAAATAGGTGTCAAATATAATTTGTTTTCATGCTTATTTTTATGTATGTTTTCAGTTGGTCTATCCTTTTAACGCAAATTACAATTAGCAAGTTATGTGGATAATCCTTTTATCTTATTGACTTTTTTGTTTCTTTCTTGATTAATTTTTATGGACTTTATTTTTTTTATTTTTTAGTTTCTTTTTGCTTAGTGTTTTAGTTTTAGACTTCCTTTCATTAAAGTTATATTTAAGATAACATTTATGTTTCCATTTACAATTAATTTAAAATCAATTAGTCCTGCTGTCCAAGTTAAATTTATTTTTGTAGTTTTCGGTTGATGTAAAACACATGTCAATATTCTTTTGAGCATATTTCTTTCGGTTGGTATACTGAACCAAAATAGATATCGACCAAAACTCCACAACATAGCACATGTATTCCTACTAGTTAATTATATTAATGTAGTATCCATTTGTGAAAGTTTAACAATAAATAGCCTTATGACTCTTAGAGGCAAGGTCGAATAATATGGGATTATTAGTGTAGAGCAGGACGGAGCGTCTTGATTAAAAATAATAGTCATCCAAAATCAAAATCAATTTGAATGGATTGAAGGGAGGAATCGGGGTTTAATCCGGGTTCAAACCTAACGGAGGGCAAGGGTTTACGGATTTCATCCGGTCCCCACGCATTAGAGAGGCACGATCTAATGGCTATGGAGAAGTCGCCTTTGGACATAGCCCTAAACAGAGTGAGTGTACACGTGAGATTCTGTACTGTTAAAAAAATTGGAGTTGAACCTAAGACAATTTGATTCTAATTCGTTTTATTTTATGTAAAGCATTTAATTTGGTGAACAAAATAATAGTTACTTAAAGATAAACAATAAATGAAGTAAACGTTATTTTTATTTACTATAAATGAAGTAAACCTTATTTTTATTGATTTTTTACAAACCATCAAATATTAGTATACACCATTAACTAAATTGTATAAGTAATTTGGTTCATAAAAAAAACAAACCACGAAAATGTTTTCGTTTTAAACTTTAAGGAGATTATATTTATCTATTGACATCATGACAAGCCAACCTTTTAATAGAAAGTGTTTTTTAACAGCAAATTTGAATCACTAACAAACCACTAAAGTATTATTGAAAAGACATTTTTTTAAACACAAAAAAAACCCTGCTAAAGTAAACCAAATCCACATAAGTTTTGCTTTTACTTAACATGATAATAAATAACAAAACGTATAATTATTTTTTAAAATCATTTCAACACTCAAAATCAGAAAAAAAAATTTATAGATATGTAGCCCATGTGTTTTGGCAGGATGTTAAAACTTGTAAGGCTCAGTTTCTACCACATGTACATAATCGTATTCATCCTGCCAAAAAAATCACAATGAAACATCAAAACTAAAAATCTAGAATTTTATAAATCATCATGTTTAAAAGAGTTGTGAGAGGATAACATAAAAAAAGCTAATAAAAAATAAAACCTTGAAGCAACCCTGGTGGTTTATACGCTAGTGCTTTATAAGTTGTACATTATCACGAAAAAATCAGATTTATATGAAAATTCACATAGGAACATAAATAAAAGTAAACGTGTCATAGTACACCTAGAATTTTGTAAAATATCATGTTTTAAAAATAACAAGAGAATAAAAATATAAACGTGTTTAAAATTAATTACAAAATAATTGTACTTATTGTAAGCATAATAAAAATGATGGAAACAAATTATGAATAAATATAACCGCAAGTTTTTATTTGAGATAAAAATGCATTAAATGGGATTATCGATGGTTTTCAAAATAGAAATAAAAGAAAGTCGGTAATAGTATTTGACGCCAGCTTAGACTCATCATTACACACTGGGAAGTTGTTTCGAAAATTGAATCAATAAAAATAAATACATAAATGTGAAGCGAACGAACCGGTTGTGTTGGGTGGGAGAGGAGATGGGTGTAACAAGGATCGAATGTGCACCACATGGATAAGAAAGCGTCTCTCTTAGGCTACTTGGTGTGGGGGTCGCTCATGCCTGGCCTGGCCCGGCGACGCCCCCAACACCGTCCCGGATGGCTGGTCGTCATCGTGGGGGTCCGCAGGGGGACATTTGAGAGGGGGCTTGAATTTTAAATATATAGTCGTTGGACGGCTATTAGATTAAAAAAATAAAATTAATAAATTAACTATAAATACACCAATATCATCCCACTTTTTTACACACTTTATCCACCTCTGTCTCTCAAATTTATAAACTCATTCCCATTTCTTTACAATTCTTCAACCTTTTATAAAATTATCCAACTTTCGTCATGGATCAATACAACACGAACAACCCGAACCCGAACTCAAACGCGAACCCAAACCCAAACCCAAACCCAAACCCAAACCAAAATATTTTCTCGGTACCCGGCTACTATCCTAGTATGGAACCAAGTTGGTCATCCTCACAATTTTCGTACAACGCCTTTGGGGGTTTTCAACAAACCCTCAACGCGTTTTCGCAAATGAGCCAACTGCAATCAATGCAACAAATGCAGTCGGTGCAACAAATGATGATGCGAAACTCGTTCAATTCGCAATTTCCATCCCAACCACAATATTCCCCAACACCGTAGTCTCCCCAACCACAACCCGAAGAGGATGACGTTCAAGAATTTGTGCCAAAGACCCAACCGCAATCGTCTAAACGAAAAAAAGGGAAGCAACATATGGTTGAGAAAGATCAACCTTCGAAAGGGAAGGCGAAACTTTGGACGAAGATGGAGGAGGAGGCGTTAGTCAAGGCGTGGGTTAGCACTTCCAAAAACCTCATTATCGGTATATAACTTTTGCTATTTTAAAAATATACCAAAAATTTATAGATTATACTTTTTTTTAATATAACTTTTGCTACATTTTAAAAATATAGGTAACAACCAAACCGGCGAGGGGTTTTGGAAAGAAATACTATCGAAGTTTCTTGCGATAATGGAACAAGGTCATTATCGTGACATCAATTCCATCTCTTCGAAGCGGAGAAAGATGCATCCGGTCGTTAACCGGTTTTCGAGGATTTATAATAACTTGTATACTGGTCACCGTAATGGGATGAGTGATGAAGACGTTTTTAAAGAGGCGATGCATAGATATTGAGATACGCATAGGACCATTTTCTCCCACGTACGTACTTGGGAAATTTTGCAAACCAGTAACAAGTGGACGCCAGTTCCAAATGAGGTTTTCACGGCTAAACGAATAAAAACCTCGGAGAACGGTAGTTATAGTGCGGGGTGCTCAGACGCACGATGCAAATAAATATAAACGACGAGCCCGAATTTGAGGAGGAAGAGTTTTTGGTTCGACAAGCCGCGACGGGGGGCGGTTCCAAAATGGACGAGTTTATGGCTCAGTTCAAAGCGTTCACCGAGGTCACGGCCCAAAAGGCAAAGGCGAAGGAACGTGAGGTCGAAAAACGAGTTCGGTTGAGGCATGAGAAAAACGAGTATAAAGAGTGGAAGATCATGACAACCGACATAAACTCATATCCGGAAGAAGATCGACCGATTTTGCGAAGAATGAAAGAAAAAATCGCAAAAAAATGGAGTTCATAGGATTTTTTTAGGTTATGTTTTTTATTTTTTCGGTTATTTTTTACGTTTTTTTAGGTTATGTAATGTGTGGTTTTTAATACTAATGATTTTATTTTATATTAGTAAATGTTAAAAACCAGTTTAATTAAAAAAAGAAAAATAAATTAACTAGGTGGGGTCGGGTCGTCACCCATTTCCTTGCTTCCATCCCTGAAGGGACGTCCTCCAAGAACTCTGACGTGTATGCTAACATGACGAGTCGTCCTTCAGGAAAGTCTGTCACCCACACCGAGCCTTACTAGTAGGGCAGAACTCACTCCCCTCTAAGCTTAAAACTTTGATTCAAAACATATATAGTATTAAAGATGGTGACGGTAGTGTTCATGTAGACTACTCTCTTTAATCATTTCATATAATATATACAACGGAAAAACTTAAGTGATGTTATTAAAGAGTGAGAATGTAGAAAATAAAATAATTGAAAATTACGTGAACGTAATGATATTACTATTATTAGATATGATATTTAAAGAAGACTGAGAAAACTTAAGTGATGTATGAGGTTTGTTATAGTTTTGAAGTCAACTCTTGTCTTCGTATCCCTCACTACGAAAGCATAAGGAAGTCATACTACAAAAAAAAACACATATTTTGTGTTTTACTCATAAAAGTCCCTATTAACATTTATGTGTACATAAATGTCAACATACTTAGTTTTTTTTCCTAATAAAAGTCTTTTAGTTATTTTTTTTACATATAAAACCAATATAATTTCTGTTATTTTACCAAAAAGTTCTTTAATATGTTCTTTTTATCTATATATATATAAGAGATGGATCATAAGAAAACAAATTTAAATGAGAAAAACAAAAAACTAACTAAAAAAGCTTAAAAACATATCAACAAAAGGTTTTTTAATTATTTTGATAAAATTGCTATATATAATATATATAAAAAAAAGAGTTCTACTCTATATGTGGATTAATATAAAAAAGCCTAAACAAACAAACACACCTCCAGCAACACCCCAAAAACCTAAACCCTTCCCCCCTCCCCCTAAAAAACCTAAACCCCCACCCCCACTCCAAAAAAAAAATAACTAAAACCAAAACCTAAACGTAAACCCCAAAAAAAACCTAAACCCCCAACCCGCACTCACCCCTCACATGTGTAAATTTGTTATATTTACATATGCGTAAAAAATCTAGTAAGTGTGATTTTGAGAAAAGAAATAAATTATTTGATGTCGTAAATTCTTTTTTGATGTTGTATTTTAATTACAATAAAGTTTGTATTAAAAAAAAATTGATTTTGATTGGCTTTTTCATTCGTTCTCACGATTCACGCAATATTTAATGTTCTCAAGATAACTCTCCCATATGTGTGTGTGTATATATATATATATATATATATATATATATAGGATTATGATCATTTGTGAACAACTTCTTGAAAATAAACCGAGTGAACTAATCTTGACCATTGATTATTTTTTAGATTAAAAGGGTAAGATTGACATTAGCTCTCTCTCTCTTAATTAAAATATCTTAATTTTCTCATCTATTAATTTTCTCTCTCTCACAAATTTTTAATTACTTCTCCATTATTTTAAACTCGTGTAGAATCAGTTGCTAATAACGTATATGAAACTCCTAACGGAATTAGGTATTGGTCACTAACTGTCCCTCCTAGATTCAACCGTATATGAAACTCCTAACGGAACTAGGTTGTAGACTAGAAAATACACAGATGTATCAAAAGTCTGTACACATCTGTATAAACTAACAACTGTGTATCTTATATAAACTGATAGTTAGCGAGACTGTACGCATGTGTATAAACTAACAGCGGTGTATCTTGTATAAATTGGTAGTTAGCGAGACTGTACACATGTGTATAAACTAACATCTGTGTATCTTGTATAAACTAACACTATCGAGACTGTACACATGTGTATACACTAACAACTGTGTATCTTGTGTATATATATATATATATATGTATATATACATATATGTATCTATATATATGTATATATGTATATATGTATGTATATAATATGTATGTATGTATAGGGCTCGGTTCAAATTAGAACAACCATGATTTATGAGAACCATGAAAGCTTCTACTACCTGCGCGAGTTGGGCCAAATTTTTTTTTGCATAAACGTAGATGAAAATATTATAAACACATCTGTAAAAAAACAAAAAAATGTCGAGTCGGTAGTTTTGCCTGATGTAAGTTTTTTTACGTACTAGTTTAAATTTGTTATGAACACCTCATATAAATGTGTGTATGTCGATTTTTTTTTTGCTAAAACAATTTTTTTTTGTGATTTTAAGAAAAAAATTTGAAAAAAGCTTTTGAATGCTCTAGTTCTTATGGTTCTCACAACTCAAGATTGTTGTCATTTTAACCATCCCTATGTATATATATATATATATATATATATATATATATATATATATATATAGAGAGAGAGAGAGAGAGACAGAGAGAGAGCAAGTATGATTAGATGAAATAATGAAGACTTTATGTCACACCCTCAAATTCCACATGCGGGTTTTACCGTGAGTCGTGGGACTGACAAGGATACAACCACTAATCATGTTGAACCAATTATTATATTTGTAAAATCATCAATGTTTAAAAGTCCAAAACACAGTCGATGTTGCAGCGGAAAAATAAAGTAAATCCATCCAACCTTAAAAATAACACACTCCAGTCGATTTCAACGTCCGTCCATAGCTGTACCCAACGATCTATAAAGCATGCAGTAATGTGTTAACATAAAGTTGGAGAGTGCACAACTTTCAGTGTTGTTACAAAATAAGTTCATTTAAATACTTTAGTTTTATAGACACGTCATGGGGAGCTACCCCATTGTTAAGCTACTAAACTGTGTGGTACCGAAACTTGACTGTTGTAGTTGTTTGTGCCCCGTGTCAATGTCTATCATCATTGTCCAGTTGTCAAGGCAAAGTTCACACCCGCACTTCCCGGGACGGTATGAGGTTTTCAAACCTAATAGCGCTATCAACTAATACCCCGTTCGCCAAACACGGCGACTAATCGGTCTAATATGTGTGGACTTTCAGATAGAGTTCGTTTAGTTCGCTAAAGACATGAAATATAAATTAAAGTATTTGTTTAGTAGTATTCCAATCTAGGAATACTAGACGGTCTCAATCCAGGGATAGTAATTTTCAATGGTTCCAATATAGGAACGCGTGTGTAGCCCCAAGCCAGGGCTATCATATATATTTCCCAAACCAGGGAGATAAGTGTGTTGTTCCAAACCAAAGATGCATGCTTTTAGTAAAGAGTTGTGAACTCACCTTAGATTAGCTCGGCAGATTAAAAATGTACGAGCTAGAATGATTAACCACGTCCTATTATGGTTACCAAGAGTATTAGGGGTTGTTTTCGCAATTCACGTAAGTCCTACACGTATCTAGCAATTAGCATGCATACAAATTGTCACAAATATTTCACCATATGGTATTCAGGCACATGTTTACAACCTATGACATGAGATACACTAATCATACCATCAATAATCAAGTACGGACAAAAAAAAATAGCAAGTTCGACTCTTATACGCTTTATAAACCATGCATAACAAAATCACTAAATTTTGGCTATTTTAGGAAGCTCGTTTACCATACTTGTAATGCTGTAAAAATTATGATCTTTTTATGACGTGCCCCCCAGAGGGGTTGGCCTTGTGCTAATGTTTTAGAGTCTAATTTTTTACCAAAATTTAATAAAAATTATTTACCATACAGCAATCAAATTCGTCACTTTCTGACTGTAGCTCACAGAAAAATTCATTAAAAATTCTTCGGTTATCCGATTGACATAATTCCAGTTGGAGGTTCGCACACACACCTAAGATCATCTACAGTATAAATGTCATGATCTAACTCTAAGTATTTATCAACTTATGACTTAAAACATAACACGTATAATCTATAGAAAAATACAGCTTTAATTACGGAAACGAAATAATTTATTTAAAGTATCAAAAGACCTCCAAAATATATGATTCCAGGTTCATTAGAAGCGTATTTTAAAATATTACGTTAGACTCAAGAAAATCCAATTTTCATTATGTTATAACCTGGTTACAGCCAACTGAAGTTGACTGTGACTATTAGACAGAAGCTGTTTTTCACATATACGTTAATAAAACGAGTTTCCGGGTTTCCCTCTCGTGTTTTACTGTTATAAAACCACCTCTACATCATTCTTAGCAAGTTGCGAGTTGTTTTATATCAGATTTATCAACAAGTACTTCAGATCATCAAGAATATAAACCCTAATCCACATACATCTGTACAACATAATCGACAACACTAAGCACCATACTTGATTTTCATGAGCATTAGATTTCAAGTTATCGTCATAAACATCAAAAATCATTATTTAATCACAAACGCAGCCAAGATAACTCAGTACAAGTCATACATGAACATTAGTAATTAACACAAAACACATGATAAAGATACCTAGCGAAGAATGGAGTAGGAACGAGTCTAGAAACCGAGCGGCTTGAATTTCTTGGGTCTTGTTTGCGCTGCCAGTGACGAGAGAGGGGGGATACAGAAGCAGAAATTCGCAGCTAAGAAGGATCGGAGATTAGGGTTTTAAATTTTGGGAACTTAACTTATTAAATCATGCATGTACGTACACTAATAGTTAGGGGTGGTTTATGCTCAATTTGGGTTAGGGTCGTAGCTTAGTTGGGTTAGGGAAGAAATTTGGCACATGCATATGGGGTTGCCAATTAACGTAATGTGGAAGTGGAGGTGTGTATAGTTGCAGCAACTTATTGCTTCATGTTATTGTTAATTTTTTTTAAACTGCTAATATATGTGTATATTACATTAGTAATGTAAATATATAATATACACGCTACCGTTTGGACCTCAAAGATTTCTGGTTTTGCGAGTGGGTTGAATCGACATGCACTTGGTTCAAACAGTCCGGGTCGGTTCAACGCGACATGGATAAACAATAATTAATTCATCAAACAACAAAAGGGTATGATTTGATTTATAAAATTGAAACCAGCAGGTTTTTACCTCAACATTACAAGTTGTCATATAATTCCCAAGTTAAAAGAAATTTTGTCTCGAAATTTACAAACAATCGCGGTTGAACGTTTTCGCAGGGTGTCACATTTTATTTAACAAAATACGTTACAATAGTGATAACAATGAGTCGGTATAACTTGTTAATGATTTTTAAATCTACACACCATTTAGTATGTTTTTATTTTTATTTTATATTCTAAGTTAAGTTGTCATCTCTGCTCATGATGCACATGTATTTATAGTTTTTGAAAGATTATTTATTATTGTCTACTAAATTTTAGCAGTCTCTTCTTTTATTTTGACCTTGTTAATACTGATGTATATTTTTGTTCTTCTTTTGCAGGCTCATCTGGAAGGAAGTGTTGAAATTGTGTATCCAAATAACACTCGTAGAATCCCTTGCAAGGTAAAACTGCTCAATTAGATATCTAGTATCTACTATGTATTATATATCCGTGGGTATGTATTTGGTTTTTAGATTTTTGGTCATTTTAATGAGTTTGTGAATTTGTTGGTATTGATCTCAAGGATATTAATCTTTTTTGTGATTAACTTCAATTATTCCATCTTTATACATGTAGATATTGTTTAAAACAATCAATTCAAATTGTTATTTGGTAATCTGATTACTGTAAGAACTTTTTTTACTTTTTTTGATAAAACAAAAATCAATGATTTTTTTTCTTAAGTTGTATTTGTGGATTTCCATGTGGGTTTGCTTGGTAACTTCTGTTTTGTGGTTAATTAGGATGGAACTTGTGATTAAGTTTTTTGCTTTGTTCAATAAAAGGTATTATGTGGGTAACTGGGTTGGAGTGGTTATAATCATTAATGATTATTAACTAATCGTTCTTTTTATGGTATGGACAAGGTGCAAATTGTGATTTTCTTTAGATTAAGAGATTAACAAACTCTATCAATAATGAAATGCTAGCATGTGAATAGATTAGTTGTATATGGTTGTCTATATGAATACCCTCCATGCAGCTTGGCAAATATGCTTGTATTGAATAAATGTGACCTTGTGACTTCTCAGGATTCCATACATGATTATGTGTATAAGTTCGAATCTAAGTTCATGTCCATAGAACATATATTCACAATCCATATATAATCAAAGGAAATAATTGAAATATTTATCCCTTGGCGTAATTTGATATGGATAAGTCTGGTATGTGAACTCTTGGAATTAATGTATAAGCTAGCTTGTTCAGTTATATTTTATACTCTTATGGATTTTTATTCCTATCGTGTAGTTGTGCGACTTTGCAGTGTGAGTGAATACATATTATAAGCTTAAATGACAAGATAAAATTATGAAGCATACTTAACAAAGGAGTCCTAGCTTCAATAATCAATATTGTTGAGACAGCGGATGTGAACGTTATTAACTCACTGTTGATGCTTAACAAAGGAGTCCTAGCTTCTATCATGTTGTAATAGATAACTCACTCTTGAAATATCTCATAGACAACTGATGTGAACGTTATTTTAACAGCCTATATACATAATGTTTTTCCATAAAAGTTGTTTTAGAAGAAAATATAAATGTAAGATTCTGATAAACGAGACATGGCAATGTTTCAAATGATTCTTGCTATAGCTTTTCCATGCCAGTTATTGTAAGTATGGAAGCTATTGTGGATTTAATCACTCAATTCCACCTCCCCCAATTCAGTACAACTCTGATGGACTTCCAATGCGATGGGTAACATATTTCGTATTTGTTCTTTTTCTCAATCAGTCTCTAGGCGTATAAATTCTTTAACGAAGGCCATGGAGCACACCCTCATAGTATTATATCTTAAAAGTTCAATATATATCAGATTAATTAAGAGATGTAGATACACCTTTTCCAAAGACTATGGTTTTTTTAAACACTAAGGCAATACAATTTCTTAATTTATCTTGTAAATTAAGCAGGGTGAGCAAGCATGTTCTTTCTATGTCTATTATCGTCGTTGTGGTTACAAAGAAGGCTGCAAGTTCCACCACCCAGAGCTAAACTACTACGTCCCTCAAGAGTATGGTTCTCAAGCTTTTGGTCAAGCTCAGGAATATCATGATAGACCGTTAGGATCCAATGATTGACTGTTAGGATCCACTGATGGAGAATTTATGCCAAATAATGAGTAATATATGCTTGATGTGAAAGCTTTCTAACTTTATGTTTGGAGTTTGGATATGTTGATGTTTAAACAACTGGATGTTTGTTTATGGAAATGTTTCTTTGTTTGTACTCATTATTGGTGTCATACTTTCAGATTTTATGTTAACGATGTGGTTTTTTAGTCTAAAGCCAAAAAGATTGTCAAATACATTAGTGAACCAGCTCTATACCTTAACCTAAAAGCCATAAACTATGCTTTTACGACAATCTTTTTGACAACGTTGACCATCTCTTTTTCCTTTTGTTAGTAGTGATTGGGATCCATACAAAACTTTATACAAATGATGTTGGACCAAATACACAAGTTCTGTTAGTCCTAATGCAATACATATGGTTTTTTATTTTTTACTTATTTTGTTAAGTTTATTGAGCAAGTATGTTCGTTCTATATACGTATAATTATTGGGGTGGCTAAAGAACAAGTAGCAAGTTCTACCACTTAAAGCTATAATAATTCATTCCCTCAAGTGTATGATTCTCATACTTTTGGTCAATCTCAAGAATATCATGATGGAGTGTTAAGATCTACTGATGGGGAATACCAATCCGATAAGCATTTTAAGCTCTCCACACTTGCTATACATATCGAGCAATATATACCTTATGTGCAACCTTGTTTAGATTATGTATGGAGTTTGACAATTAATGTAGTCTGCCTAGGTTTCAAACACTGATCTTTCTTTTTACAAACAATCTTTATAGGAAATTCAACATGTGTAATGGTATTTACATCTGTTAGAACTTGCTACAAAGTTTCTTTAGAAAATAAAAAATCTCTGAAACCTTTATTACTTTAAATTTAAATGTGTAATATATTTATATTATAATTATAATGTACTCATCTCTTGTGTTTTTTTAATTTTGTTTTTCATTTAGTTTGTTTCCATTCAATTTCATGAATATGGATTTTTTGAAATATAGTCTAAACATTAATAGGTTCTTCACTAAAGATTAACTCATTTGATCATACACTCTAATAGGAAACATGTATAACTATTTTGAAAACATCTATACATCATTCATTTTTTGGCAAAGAGTAATAAAAAAAATTAGTTTCCATTTACTATAATCCATGTGAAATTGCTTTGTATCATCTAACAAGTCATGGAATTTCTCAAATCTGTTTCAAGTAATGATTATTTCTATGCTAATTTCAACATGAAGAAAGATAAGATTTAGTTTTTTCTAAATGTTTGTATTTAACATGTTTACCTTTGCAAACTCTTTGGAATCCCTAACTTGAAAAAAAATTTATAATGCTTTTTTTATTTGTTTTGACAAATATGAAAACGGAATTGTTGGTGCATGGTGATATCTAATGAGCATGATCCAGGTGAATTATATTATGTAAATTTTTTTAGTTTATATTCATTTCTATTAATGTTTTTTTGTTTATTTTAGATTTTATATTATTCATGTTTGTGTAAGGTTTTTAACCACCATGATTTTTTGACATTATTAGTATGGTTTATGCATACTGATTGCAATTAGTATACTTTTTATGCAAGTAAAAAAAAAGCTCTTTGTAAGTTTTGTACATTAACTTCTTCATACAACACTAATAAATATAATTTACTTGTACACATTTTTTTCGTTTGCATCAATATTTTGAAAATTAATCTACATTTTTTTGTTGTTTATTTTTAATCTTTCTGAGCTTTGTACTCAGTGTAAGTTTTTTTTTGTGGCAAGCAACTTTTTATGTTTGTTTTATCTAAATGTTTTATTTTGTTAATCATATTCTATACCATTAATTAAAACATTAATTACAATTTTATAACTAGATGTATAAAACAAAACTTTAATCAATTAGAGAATAAATAACATAACAAATAATTATAAATTAACAACTATCTAGCATATTGCTTCTAAAATTAAACACTTTCTAGGATTTCACAAACTCTGATCTTCTTGAAAATGATTTCTTTGAATCTTTTGTTGTTCATGTCCTTGAACATTTCGCATATGTTCTGATCCAACTCCAATTGTTGTGTCATGAAGTCTTCTAATTTGTCGCGGAATTCAGAAGGGGCAGAATGAAGAAGGATGTCCAGCAAACCAATGTTTTTCCAAGTTTTCTCTCTGTATTTCTAATAAAGGTTTTTTTTTTTTACTTTTTCATTGATTTCTAAATCTTTTCTCTCTTCATCGAGACTCCATTGAGAGAAACATGATTTAACTATGTTTGTATCACCCCAATGGTAATATGATATGGTTGTTTGTTTTTAATGGAAGAGTAGAATGAGCTTTTAGAAGATGATTATTTTTGCTTCAAAATGAATCAATGGATCTTATAAGTGTTCAAAATTTATCATTATTTTTTGTTTGACGAATTGATTAATTTGACATATTTTCGGCTCTTCAATTTTCAAAAAATAAGTAATGATTGACTTTTATTTCGGTTATTTAGTTTCAAAAAAAAAGCTTTACAATCCTTTATCCTTTTTTATTATGTCGTTTCCCTCCCTAATTATTAAATATGCATGTTCTTTTTTAATATATTAAGTGTAACTATTAAATGTTAAAAAGATACACCTTTTTAATATTTGCAATAAATTCAGACTTTTGGTTGGTTTGAAAATAATTTGTATTGCCTAATAAATACATCATTATAATATTTAGCTTCCAATATTTAGATAAACTCAAAAAATCATTTACAAAATACAATGGCATAGCTTTACACAAGCAGGTGAATTGAAATAGAAATTTGTTAAAGGGCATTGATGAACAATACTATGTCGATATGACCACTCCACCAAAGTTGAAAGATGTTTTGATGGTTTGCAATTCAATTTGCTTACACGAGATAGTGTAAAGGCATTTGCTTGTAATGCCCCACTTTAGTTCATGATTTGGCATTGATGAGGAACATCGTAGCAGGCGGATAGAAATGTGGAGTTTATGACCCTACTAAAAGATGGACATCAACAAGTACAGACTTTAATGGAATTAAAATTGAAGTTTCTTAATTCAGTTTATTAGTCTTCAAATCTTGTGTTGTTAGGGTTTTTCCTTATTATTTAATCTATTATTTTTTCACAATCGATTAATGCAAATTATGCATTTTGTTTATATTAATTAACAATTATCTGTTTTGATATGTGAATATTAGATATGTGTTTTGCAAATTCAAGGTTTGAAATCCAAATTTCGTACTACTATATGTTGAATGTTATAGTATTTTATTTGTAATTATGTTTTATAAATCAAATATAGATTATTTCTTTATATTTTAATTTCGCACATGTTAATTAAAATGCACATAATAATCAAATTTAGTAAGCTCATTAAAACTGAATTACTTAACAAATTTTGGTATAATCTGTAATAATTATAAATGTTTTTTTTACAATTATTTTGTTTAAATATAAAGTTCTATTTATAAGTTTTTTTTTTCAAAGTTAATGAACAATTTTAGAAATTATTCTGTAAATCTTGAAGACTATTTTTTTACATTACTTTTAGCCAAATTTAGTAGTACTGACTTTTCTTTAAGAAATTTTATTTAAAATGCTTTATTTAACCCAAAGACGTGTATCACACGGGGTTCTAACCTAATTCTTTTTATATAAAAGAGTGATGAAATTATTTTAAAGATTTTTAATCATAAGACTAATGAAGGTCAAAATAGATAGAGATTGTACAGATAGCGA
This sequence comes from Scalesia atractyloides, assembly GCA_947069175.1. Classification (NCBI taxonomy): domain Eukaryota; kingdom Viridiplantae; phylum Streptophyta; class Magnoliopsida; order Asterales; family Asteraceae; genus Scalesia; species Scalesia atractyloides. The sequence continues at coordinate 21,758,168 of CAMTDV010000027.1, forward strand.
TTGTATATTGATAAGCATAGATTTTGAATTTTGAGTTGATCATATTAGGTATGCTTATAAGAATGATTTGTGAAAGAATATTCAAGTGGTTAGTAGATTTAAACTACCAAGTTTAAGGGAATATTAAATCTTAATTAAGACCCATCAAACAAATGCAAGGTAAAGGATAAGATACGATGTATCATATATCATAAGCAAAGTATTAAAGTAGTAATACATGAAATGAAAGCGAAAGCCTTTATGATTATGGAATGTAAAGGATTATTTCTAGTAAGTTGAGAAGTCATTAAGCTTGGATTGGAGAATTGCCAGAACTTACTCTATTACTTGTAACATATGGAGATTATATCAAGGAGATGTAGAAATGACATAAGTTATTACCCATCATAGTAGTAGAGAAAGATTAACAGAACATGTGATTTCTTAATAAATAATTGATCGAGTCAAAGGAAGATATACATGACTCACATAAAGGTCATATTAAAAAATTGCAGTAATGTTTAAGACAATCCGTGATGATTAACCCCTCCCCCAACCACATTCCGGGTCCATTCGATTGGATTTGGTAAGATAAACAACAAATTCAGTATATAAATGAGAACGGACAGACCGACAAGGAGATCACCTCTGTGATCTTCCGTCACACACACTTTGAACGATTGGACACTGAAGGTTAATGAAAAATGCAAATGATGAGGCTATTTATAGTGTGGCTTAAAAATGCAAGTTTCATGCTCTAAACATTTTAGCTTGGTCACTATTCAACAAACAACTACAATCTAGCATATTCGAACAATGATAGACATTATAAATGAACTAACACCTCTTAAGGGGCATTTTATGTCATATCAGTATCATAACACCCTTTTAAAAAATGTTTAATAGTTAAGATTCTTTAATGCCCAATTATTATTTCCCATTTTTTCACCTCACTTGGCGTTATATTAGAAAGGCCCTCCCTCTCCATGCCCTTATAACGCCTACGGGCGATGTTGGGAGCGTTACCAAGCCCATTTACGCCCCTTTATTCCCCTATAATGCTCATTACACATGGTATAAAGGATGGAGTTGTAGGAAGTAATGAATTATTCTAAGATTGATATACAAATTAATGAGTTTCTAAAAAAAGGTTCCGTAAAAAGGACGGGTATTGTTCAATGATCAGTTAGGATTTAGTTCAATTTAAGGCCATAACCATTTCCAATAGAAGGTAAAAGTGATTATTTGGTTTGTAAAAGGAGCCAACTCATGTATTGGATAACGAAATGATTAAGATAAAGCTAATATAAGAGCATACTTTGGAAACAATATTATTGTAAGGACAATAAAGATCCCAGGGCTATTTAAAAATCGATGAATATAAAGAAGAAACCACTAGGTTCCAAACTTGAAGAATCAATTATGTTGAAAGTATCATCAAAGAAATGAAAGAGTGAAGCCAATAAAACTTAGATAAGAAAGGGTTTTGAGAAAAATAGCTCAATTAATAATGCTAGTGCAATAGCAAGGTCATAAGGACACCCGATAGGACATGGAAGTCTATGTAGGAAATGATGGAAGTTTATCATGGAAATTTTGGTGTCAAGTTTTGCTAACCTCAAATACTTAGTGAACACTCCAAAAATGGAGTATAATTGGTGATCTAAGTCGCAAAAGTTTATAGAATTTTCTAGTGAGAAGGATCAATGACAGACAAAGGCGATATGTGGTAGTGCTTCGATCAGCAGGGGAAGTCATCACTAATTCTGGCAGGGGCTGGCGATGGTAGGCATTCTTTATGACTGTTCTGAGAGCAGGCAATGGAGGTGGTTTTGACAATAGTGATGAGCCAACCGTGGTACTCGTTAATTTTCTTGGATTTGACGATTTGGTTTCAAAATAGTATCACGAATATATGAGTCAACTCTACATATAGATTTAAGTCCGATTATTCAAGAAGATAGGAGAAACAAGATACGTCAAGCAAAGGTGAGTTATTATAAAAACTACGTTTCAAAACGATACGTGCTAATAAAGATGAGATCTTAATACAAGTGTTGCATGTCCATATACTAAAAATCATTCATGATTTATATATTCATATAAACGGTATCACTTATATTCACATCGACGATCAAAGGGATCTCACACTAGCACGCATATGTAGAATTGTTGTATAATATTTATTACAAGTGGTCGTCAATAATAGGCATATGTAAAACTGTGGGGTGGGGAGAATATATATTGTTAACGTAGGTCTATAAACTTGTAGTCAGCTAGAATGTGATTTTATGGCATGCATTGAGCTCATACATGATAAATATGTGTTTATAAACTTTTTAATAAAGATGTTTTTTTTTCTTAACTCATTGGCACATTGATGGCGTATGCTTTTTTAGCATATATCTTCGAGGAAATGACAATAATAGACTTTTGGGTTATTTGTCGACGATGACCAATTTATACAGGTGTTTCCTCAGAAAAAGTTACTAGAGATGGTTGACCTAATAACTCACATGATTATTTCATTTTGAACCTACAAAATAGCAAAAGTGAGTTATTATACACACTTTTTCCCAAGATGAGATACATGCTAATAAAGATGAGATCTTGATACTTGTGTTGCATGTCCATACTAAAAGTCATTCATGATTTATATATCCGTATAAATGGTATCACTTATATTCATATCGTCGGCCAAAGGGATCTCATAGTAGCACATATATGTAAAATTGTTGCATAATATTTGTTACAAGTGGCCGTCAGTAGTAGGCATACATAAAATTGTGGGGTGGGGGAATATATAATGTTAACGTAGGTCTATAAACTTGTAGTCAGGTAGAATGTGATATGATGACATGCATTGAGCCCATACAGAATTAAAATGTGTCTATAAACGTTTTAATAAAGATGAATGTTTCTTTAATTCATCGACACATAGATGACATATGCTTTTAAGCATGTATTTCCGGGAAAACGACAATAATAAACTTTTGAGTTATTTGTCGACGTGGACCAAATTTATGATGGGTGCTTTGTCAAAAAAGTTACTAGATATGGTTGACCTAACATCCATTTTACCCTTTTTTGGATGGTTAACATCCACAACGAGGAAACAACCCCCTTTTTTCTTGCGTGGTTGGGCAAAAATGGCTCTTCTCGTGCTTCAGACCACGCGACTTGAATTGTGGTAAACAATAAACTACCGGTTAGGCTGGCCGTTGAACATAAGTTTTATTTTTTTTCCACTTAGAAACCCTATAAAAATAACCCAAAACCATTTCATGATTTATCATTCCCGTTCTAAAATTCTTATTCCTCACTATCTCAAAACCAAAAAAGTATGGATTATTCCTCATCATGCTCTAGTAGTGAACATAGCACATCTTCGGATTCATAAGAGATCTCAGAGGCCATTACAAGTGCAGTTCAACTCATGGTAGAGTTTATGCAACACGTTAGTCAACCTGCACGTCCAATTATTAGAAGAAAACAAATCGAACGAGACCGTGAGGCTGCGAACGAGTTGTTAATGCATGATTATTTTTGCGATCAACCAATGATTTGGAAGCGAAGTATGATCACTTCAAACAAAGACACGACGCAAGAGGAAAGATGGAATTCACGGCAATACAAAAGTGTACATTTTCTCTATAAGTGCTAGCATACGGTACGACAAGCGACATGTGGGACAAATACCTAAAAATGGCGGAAAAACAACAATAGACGCTGTAGCAAATTATGCTAAAGGTAATGCTTATTTTTTATCACTTATATATTTTGTTTACGATGATTTTTTTTAAAAGTATATGTATGTATTCACATTTGATCTTTAATTAACGTTGTCTTTGAGCTATACGGGGAACGGTATTTAAGAAAGTCGACATGGATAGATTTACAACGTATATATGATGTACATGAGGCTCTACACGATTTACCCGTTATGATTGGTGGCATTGACTGCATGCACTTGGGTTGGAAAAATTGTCCAATTGCTTGGAGAGGTGTACTAGTGATCAGAAAGGACCAACACACATCCTTCAAGTCGTTGCGCCGTACAATTTATCGGTTTGGCATGTATATTTTGGTGTTCCTGGTTCAAACAATGACATCAACGTCTTTGGGTAGTCGCCTATCATTGAGGATCACATAGCAGGTAACATAACCGTCACTTCTTTTGGGCTAACGGAAATAAGTACCCATACGGCTACCTTCAGGCCGATGGTATATATCCAAAGTGCACGCTTATTGTAAAAACTTTAAGAGACCTATTGACGATAGGATAGCTCATTTTAAAAAGGTCTAAGAATTGGCTAGAAAAGATATGGAAATGATATTCGGTGTTCTACAACAACGTAGGCATTTTGTTAGGAACCCTTGCCAACTTTGGCACAAGGATAAGGTTAGAATTGTTATGTATTGTTGTCTTATCTTACACAATATGATTTTAGAAAACGAGGGCAAAGTGATTTGTAAAGATTATGATCTACAATTGGTAGAAACCTAACAACCAGGAGCAACTATGGAACAAAGGATACAAAATTCTACATATATGCGTAGCTCCCAAGCATACCAAGCTCTAATAGCGCCTCTTGTCCAGCACGCTGTTAGAGACGACGGGATGACAAAGACTGATTATTTTATTTATTTTTTTCCTATGTTTTTTTTAAATTTCCGTTTTTCTTAAATTGTAGTCTTTTTTTATTAACTTATTTATGTTTTATTATTTATTGACTACTTATAACAAAAAGAATTCAAAAATATAATTAAACAATTATTAACTAACTGATGAGGAGGGGTGAAATGATTAAGATGGCTTGGAGGACACATGGCGAAAAAGAGGTTTTCACAAACTCTTCTACTACTCATAGTCTAACAAGAATTACACGAACTTCTTTATTTGGTCATAACTAGTTTGTTTGAATTGTTGCTCTTGGGATTAAATGTGCCCAATTGGGTTTACATGGCCTTTGTATTGGTCTTGACATCTACATCTATGTCCAGGTTATGTGAAATTGGTTTTACATGTTTCATGGTTACTCATATATTCATAAAATACAAACACTTAATCATTTAGAAACCTATGGTGTACATATGTCCTGGTTTTCACATTTTCCAAAATCAATTAACGATCAAATTTGTGGACATGGAATTAAATGTGTCTGGAATCAATATTCATGGTTCTGTCTAGCTCTATTTCATGATATTTAGCTCACAACTTCCTCTGGCCAAACAAAGCTAGTAAATACCACTGTGGGTTTAGCCTTCACTTGTTAGAGACACATCAAGCAGAGGTCCAATATTTAAATATGGACAAAGGCATAGTTTAACACTATTGGTGTAACTAAAATAGGTGTAACATTAGCTTTAAAAAAAACAGAAAAACAGAAGAAAAAAAACACACAAACAAACAAACGAAGCTGAAATACCCCATGTTAGTAGAAAAATCTACATGTTAATGGCAAAGATAAAATAATTTGTATGTTAATCGCAAAAATGATAATAGAATATGCATACTATTTCCAAAACAATTATCTCTGTGTGTAATGTATATATTCTTGTTTACCAAATCTCTATGAGTAATGTATATATTCTTGTTTACCAAGTTTAAATACTACAAATATTGCTGCACTGAATACTGAGGATGATTTTAAATGCCCAGTTTACTTCTGCCCTTTTTCTATAGTCCCAAAATGTAAATTACTCCCCATGTCAATGGTGAATTATCTCTGTGAATACAATATGTAAACCCCGATCGAAGGCGTGAACATTGGGCATCACATCATAGGTTACTCAAAAGCGCATGGAACTATTAAAATTAAATATTAAATATTCATTATAATCAACTTAAAAATATCCAGTACATCAGAGAAACAAATAGTCCATAACTAAACAAATCCATATTAAATTAACTAAGTTCTAAAAACATCCTATGTGATTGGCATGTGTTCTAAAATATCATCAAACATTGTTATATAAAACATATGCAAAATAAATGTCACATTGTAAATAAAATAACAAAACAGAAAATTTTAAACCTAAGTTACAAAATTATTTTTAATAAGTATTATAATTATTAATTTAGCTTTATTTTTAGAACTTATAAAGTTATTTTTAATTAGATTAATTTTTATAATTGATATAATTAAATTCCACTTTTCTCTGAATAAATTTATAAAATTTGTTTAATTAACTTACATAAAATTTATAAACTTTATCTATTTTCCTAAAAATTTGAATTATTTATTCAAATCCTCATGTATTCCCAAACAATTATTCAAAATTCCCAAAATTCCCTACTAGTTCCATTCCTTAAATGTAATCCAAGTCCTTTGTTAAACCATATTTCTTAATCTTTGGAACTTCCAACTTGTCTGTGTCAATGTATATATGTTTTTGTTACTAAGCTTTATTTAGGTGAGTACATTTCCTTTTTTCATATTTTTTGATATTTTTGGGATGATGTGACTTATACAAACTATTGTTTTATATTTCAATTATAATTACAATTTAGATTCTATTTTATGGCTTGTATGTTATCAATGTGTTATTTAAACTTACATGTTTACAATTTATACATTCATTAATTACGGTCAAGTCGCGTGGTAGTATGTTATAGCGTTATAGGATTGACACTCATTCCCACTCCTTGACCTCTTTAGAGGGGGGGGGGGGGGGGGGATTTCCTTTTGAGAATAATAGACACCATTTATTCTCTGTAACACCTCATAAAATTCGTGTTCGGTAATATACCGACACGTGTACATGCCCTTCAATAATATCTCAATGAGTTAGCCACTAAATTCCTTAAACGAGTCTAAAAAATTTTTTAAACCTGATCGTAGCTTACGGTCCCAGACCATAAGCTATGGTCCAGGCTTTCTGGTTTGGTTTTAAACCAACCGTAAGCTACAGTCCGGTGACAGTAGCCTACGGCGGGCAACTAGGACTTCACTTTTTCATCATTTTAACTTTCAAATAATAACCCTAAGGCCCCTAGACTTTATTATTACATTTTCCTTGTTAAACCAAGTCATTTTTCGACCCGAACGACTCCCGGTTAAGGTGATATCTTTTGATTCACCATTCTTGAGTATCACACATCATCACCAACATTTAACCTTACTAGTTTGGGTAATTTAACACTTGTGATGATCCTACAACACCTCTAGCACCTGCCTGCATCTTCACACACCTTCTTGCACTATAAATAGCCACTTAGCTCATCTCATTTCCTTGCTCATTCACTCTTTCTCCTCTCTATTACACTCTTGGAACTTCCTGACCATTTAGGAGCTTCCCTCTGAGTTCTAAGTTTCATTGGACCACTTGTAAGTGTTCCATCTCTGCTCTTTTCTTTTTATAGACTTTCAATAGCGAAAAGTCAAACATTTTCGACAAATGCATTGATTTTCGGTTAAGACCATTATGGTCCAACCATTGTTCGAAATGAACATGACTAAGTGATCGTAATTAGGAAGGTATTAATACCTTAAAGGGCACCTCCTAAGGATCACGTTTACTAGGTCAATTGACGGGTCAAAGTTTATGTTTTAAAAAGTCAAACGGGTCAGATTTCATAAATATTATAATCTGAATTTATATATGTTATAAACATGTTTTTGACACTTAAAAAAGTTGGTAATACTTATTAGAACATGTGGGAAGATGTTCGATCTGTCAATTTCAGTCCTAGGGTCGGTTCGCACCCGAAAGTCGCAAAGCTTGACTTCTGCTTTGACTTTCGATTCTGACCCGACTTAGATTAGTTAACTTCTGACTAGTGGTTGCATTATGATCGTAATAAAATGTTGCATAACCCTCTGTGGTTATATTATTTCATCATAATCATAGTCTGAGTTTATGTACAAGTTCCGCTAAAATGTCAATTTTGACTAAAATGCCTTTTTTATATAAAACAAGGTTTTAATCAACAATGAACTTGCAAATGAATTACCTACTGATATGTTAATGCAATTAACATATTATGATGTTGATATTCTGATCATCAACTGATTTAGTATAATATCTTAAACTATACTTTTTAAATGACTAAAATGCCCTTTCGGTGCATAGTTTGGTCTTAAACCATAAATCACACTTAAGTGTGATTTCTTACTGATAATATATCACAAATTAAGTATTTTTCCAGAATGTTTATTATCATAGCATCAAAACACATGCAAGTTCCTTTTATACGACACATAAAGGTTAAAACGCCTAATAAGGCGTAGTTTCGTTTCAAAACTCAACGGGCATATAAGTTGATATTGTAACATTCGTTGTAAAACGGGTTCTAAAATCCGCTCCATTAATAATTCAAGTGTATGACATTAAGTTTCGTTACATATTTATTTGTCACATGTTTGCATTGTATAATATACAAAATAATAAGGTTAAATATATAAAAACTATTAATAAAATAAATAAGTAAAAAGGGAAAATAATAAAAATAAATATAAGGGTGACCACGGGTTTCGAACCCGGGTCCCCATCGAAACAACACACACCACACACCACTACACTACACACACATTAGTGAATTAATCTGAAAACAAATGAATCTTATATTCAAGCAGACCCCTAAAATCAGTTCAAAATCAAACCGCCTAAACAATCTACACTGTAACAGCCAAATCACCATTCAATTTCCGTTTTCCTTTCGAATTAAACCAAAGAAACGGACTTTCAATCATGCCATACTCTCAGTTATCACCTGAATCCGTTACAAGTCACCGCCGGCAATCAAGCTCATAAGTCAAAATCGGTTGTAACCGAATTCTGAATTAAACCCCCACTCGCCTATAACTATCGATCTTTACACCACAACAGAACTCACCCACTTGCAAAACAACTCTCTGCTCAACTGTCTGTCCGTAAAACGTTCGCCGAAAATCAGCCTCAGTCGCCGGAGCATCATCGAAAAATTCAAGATCAACGCCGCTCGGTATAATCGCTTGAATCTTCCTCTCTATTATCTTTTATTTTATAATCAGTAGTGAATTATGTGAGAGACATTGGATTTAATCAATCGGGTTACCTATTTGATGTTTTAAAATGTGAAAAAGATGAAATTCGGATAGGGTATAAGTATAATTAAAATCGGTTATAAAACCGGGCTAGACACACAGTCCAGTGGTGGACTGTGTGCAATGTTAACGAGCACATCCGGGTTCGAGTCTCACACGTTTCTGTTTTCTGAAATAAAACCAACATTTTTTTAAACCTATTCAGATTAAACACTTAGTATGTATATAAATTTAATTTAAATATGGGATATTACGGGTTAGTCACACCGCCCAGTTGGTAGGGCTGTGTGCAACGTATTGTATGGGCGCGGGTTCGATTCCAGCAGAGTGCAGCGGTTCGATGTTATATAAAACCTTTTTAATTAATTGAATGTATGATTTAACCTAGTTAGTGTATATATATATAATTAAAATCAAGATTATTTCGGGTTAGACACGTAGCTCCATTTGTAGAGCTGCGTGCACGTATACGGGAGGTCACGAGTTCGATCCTCACACGATGCCAATATTCGCGAAATCCGACCGGTTGACCCGATCAACCCTGAAAATGGGTATATCTTTTTAATACCTATTTTCTTTATTTTTCTCTCCAAAAATCCCTAAAAGGATGCAACTTTCCGGTTCTTTTCGTAAAGAAGAAGGATGGAACTTTCCGAATGTGTATCGACTATCGAGAACTCAACAAGATGACCATCAAGAACCGTTATCCTTTACCCCGCATCGATGATCTTCTAGATCAACTTCAGGGTGCCACTTGTTTTTCAAAAATCGATCTACGATCTGGTTATCACCAGCTTAGAGTACGTGAAGAAGACATTCCGAAGACTGCCTTTCGAACTCGCTACGGTCACTATGAATTCATGGTCATGCCTTTTGGTCTGACCAATGCTCCTGCTATTTTCATAGATCTAATGAATAGGGTATGCAAACCCTACCTCGATCGTTTTGTTATTGTCTTCATCGATGACATCCTTATTTATTCTAAGACCAAATCAGATCATGAACGACACCTACGACTTATCCTAACACTTTTGAGAACCGAAAAGCTCTACGCTAAGTTTTCGAAATGTGAATTCTGGTTAAAAGAAGTTCAATTTTTTGGTCACGTCACCAACGACATGGAATTCATGTCGACCCTTCAAAAATCAAAGCAGTGCAAGAATGGCAAGCTCCACGTACTCCTACCGAAGTTAGATCATTCCTTGGTCTAGTTGGTTATTATCGACGCTTTATTACCAATTTCTCTGGTATTGCTTTACCACTCACAGCCTTGACTCATAAGGGCAAGCCCTTTATTTGGGGGCCCAAGCAAGAAGAGACTTTTCAAACTTTGAAACAAAAACTTTGTGATGTACCTATTCTCACTCTCCCTGACGGTAGTGAAGACTTTGTGGTCTATTGTGACGCATCAAGGCAGGGGCTAGGGTGTGTCCTAATGCAAAGAGGAAAGGTGATAGCCTACGCCTCAAGGCAACTCAAAGTACATGAAAAGAATTACACTACTCACGACCTAGAACTTGGAGCAGTCATGTTCGCTCTAAAGATATGGAGACATTATCTCTATGGTACAAAGTGTGAAATTTACATTGACCACAAAAGCCTTCAACACATCTTCAATCAAAAAGAGTTAAACATGAGGCAACGACGATGGGTCGAACTCTTGAATGATTACGATTGTGAAATCAGTTATCATCCTGGTAAAGCCAATGTTGTGGCTGATGATCTTAGCCGAAAAGAGTATGCGAACTCCATTCATCTTTTATGTTCTCAAATCGTGACTGGTCTTCAAAACCGTATTCGAGCAGCTCAACATATTTCTATCATGGAAAATGATGTGCGGGATGAATTGTCTTGTGGAGGTGAAAGCAAGTTAGAATCCAAGTCCGATGGCATCCTTTACTATTTAAATCGTATTTGGGTACCTAATCGTGACAATTTTCGTACTTTTCTCATGAATGAGGCTCACAAAACACGATACTCTATACATCCAGGTGCTGATAAGCTGTATCAAGACCTACGATACTCTTACTGGTGGCCTGGCATGAAGAAGGATATTGCCATTTTTGTCTCCAAGTGCCTCACATGCTATAAGGTCAAAGCTGAACATCAAAGACCTTCAGGATTACTCGTTCAACATGAAATACCCGTTTGGAAGTGGGAAACATAACCATGGACTTTATTACTGGGTTACTTCGCACTTCCAGTGGGCATGATACGATTTGGGTTATCATTGATCGTGTTACCAAATCAGCTCATTTCATTCCAATCCGCGAAGACTATAAGAATGAGAAGTTAGCTCGCATATATATTGATGAAATCGTAAGTCGACACGGTGTGCCTTTAAGTATCATTTCGGATCGAGATGGCCATTTTACTTCACGAACATGGCAAGCTGTGCAATCAGCGTTAGGCACATGTTTGGATCTCAGCACCGCCTTCCACCCTCAAACTGATGGTCAATCTGAGCGTACCATATAAACTCTTGAAGACATGTTATGAGCATATGTCATCGACTTCAAGGGCAATTGGGATACTCATCTACCATTAGTTGAATTTTCATACAACAATAGCTATCATTCAAGTATCGGTATGGCTCCTTTTGAAGCATTATATGGTCGTAAGTGCCAATCTCCTGTATGTTGACACGAAATCGGGGAAACACAAATCACTGGACCTGAATTGATCCAAGAAACAACCGATAAGATTCTTCAAATCCGCAAAATCTTCTAGCAGCTCAGAGTCGTCAAAAGAGTTACGCTGATAAACGACGAAGGCCAAGTGAGTTTTGTGTTGGCAATCAAGTAATTTTGAAAGTATCACCATGGAAGGGAGTGGTTCGTTTTGGACAAAAAGGCAAGCTAGCACCACGCTACGTGGGACCATTCAAAATACTCGAGAGAGTTGTCCTGTAGCCTACAAGCTTGACCTACCAGAAGAACTCAACAGGATTCATCCCACGTTCCATGTATCAAACTTGAAAAAGTGCCTTGCCGACGAAAATCTCCATATACCATTAGAAGATATTCAGATTGATGAGTCAATGCATTTTGTTGAACGACCTGTAGAAATCATGGTTTTCGGCGAGAATCATTTAAAACGAAGTCGAATTCCGATAGTCAGGGTGCGTTGAGAGTCAAAACAAGGATCTGAGTTTACTTGGGAACGCGAAGACTCAATGCGTGAAATATACCCGCATCTTTTTCAAGTTACACCTACTACTACTACTTAAATTTCGGGACGAAATTTCTAAAAGTAGGGAACTGTAACATTCGTTGTAAAATGGGTTCTAAAACCCGTTCCGTTAATAATTCAAGTGTATGACATTAAGTTTCGTTACATATTTATTTGTCACATGTTTGCATTGTATAATATACAAAATAATAAGGTTAAATAAATAAAAACTATTAATAAAATAAATAAGTAAAAAGGGAAAATAATAAAAATAAATATAAGGGTGACCACGGGTTTCGAACCCGGGTCCCCATGGAAACAACACACACCGCACACCACTACACTACACACACACTTGTGAGTTAATCTGAAAACAAATGAATCTTATATTCAAGCAGACCCCTAAAATCAGTTCAAAATCAAACCGCCCAAACAATCAACACTGTAACAGCCAATTCACCACTGAATTTCCGTTTTCCTTTCGAATTAAACCAAAGAAACGGACTTTCAATCATGCCATACTCTCAATTATCACCTGAATCCATTACAAGTCACCGTCGGCAATCAAGCTCATCATTCAAAATCGGTTGTAACCGAATTCTGAATTAAACCCCCACTCGCCTATAAATATCGATCTTTACACCACAACAGAACTCGCCCACTTGCAAAACAACTCTCTACTCAATTCTCTGTTCGTAAAACGTTCGCCGAAAATCACCCTCAGTCACCGGAGCATCATCGGAAAATTCAAGATCACCGTTGTAACATCCGTCGAAAAACGGGTTTTCGAAGTTGAAGCAAGAAACCTATGAGCGTGAATGGGACGTTGCCAACATATACATTGTCATTCTTATTTTATGCTTAAGCAAGGTGGTTTGTGATTGTTATGTTTACATACATTTGTTCGTATATGATTATTGCACAATTTTCCTAAATTAATTACAATAATGAATCAATAACAAATGTTTTTAACAAGGTTCACTCGCCAACTTTTGTTGACCCAAAATTTCCCATTTTTACACATGATACAGGTGATCAAGTTGAAGCAAGAAACATATAGGGCGGCTTAGAAGAATAAACCAGTTTAGATTATGGATTTGTTTTAGTTAATTTTTCCTTTCCTTGTATTGTATGAATTTGACTTGGAACATTGAAATGTAATTTGGATTTAATAAATATGAAACATATTAGTAAACATCATGAGCTTTGGTGATAACCCAATTATGCCCCGACTCTTATTCCGCTGCAGGTCGGGGTGTGACAGATTGGTATCAGAGCCAAGACTATAGGGATATAGGATAGGTTATTAGACCCTTAGAGCCTATACTATAGTTGCTTAGAATTTTTAAATTTTTGTGTGTTACATGCAAAATTCATGATGTTTATATGCTTTATGTTTATTGTTACATTCAATGTTATGCAAGCATGTTTATAAGTACATAATTATTATACAATGCCTATCATAAATCATATTCTCATAACATATCATATCCATGGAAGCACACACCTCACAATTTATAAGATTGTTACAACGATTTTTGTGTTTTCAAATCACATCAAAGTGAGTTCTCATGACGGGCATGTAGTAACTGGAAGGGTACGAGTACCGGTAGTCGGAACGTCCTGTCTAGGCTTTGCATTCGTATAAATCCAAAATAAAGGACCAGTTTGCCTACCTGGGGACTAACGATGAGAGTACGAAGGACCTATTAGGCCAAAGTATGCTATACCAAACGTCGTGTGAGCTAACACCACTTTGAGTTGTCATTGTGTCTATACCTGGACACCCTCCGACCATACATCTCGCAAACATATTTTATGGTTTTCATTCGGGTGATGCGAGTGTTAAACCGCCAATACCAAGGTGAATCCTACTAAGCCAATAGTCATGGGGGCCCACATGACTATACCGGCAATAGTATGGGGGACATTTGAGGCCCAACATGAGCAAACCCAAGACATCCTATGAATGTAGTTGCATTATTGATATTTATGTTAATTTCATTTTCTTTAAGACACATGACACCTAAACACTCCATAAACTCACCATATTCCTATGTATGTTCCTGTAGATGTCGGCTAGGCAGCTACGTGGAGGACGAAAGTCAGGAAGGTCAAACGAACGCTTGGCCACTCAGATTGCGAAACAAATGGCCGCGGTACTTCCTGATATTGTAATTCAAGTCCAGCAAGCTCTCACCGCAAATCCTGTCAACCCACCCAATCAAGAGGATCAAAACATCGACAACCCTTCCTCCAAGAAGTGCTCCTACAAGCACTTCAAGTCTTGCGATCCCCCAAAGTTCGAAGGGACCGAAGGTGTCACCGCTCTCCTCCACTGGTTTGAGGAAATGGAAAACACCTTCCTAAATTGCAATTGTCCCGAGGATCGCAAGGTACGTTATGCAACCGGGAGATTATTTGGGGTAGCCCTGACCTGGTGGAACACCGAGAAGGGTAAAAGAGGAGTTGAAGACGCTATGGCCTTAACCTGGGAAGAGTTAAGCGAAATGATGACAAAACGCTTCTGCCCAAGAAGCGAACTCAAGAAGTTGGAAGACGAATTCCACTCGCTGAAGCAAAAGGAAGGGGATCATACTTCCTACAACAAAAGATTTCTTGAGCTGAACCAGATGGTTCCTAACTTGTTCACCCTCGTGTACCGTTTGGTTGAACACTATATTCGAGGCCTTCCCTCGAAGATTCAAGACTCAGTCCTCAGCACTTCGCCTGCAACCCTCGAAGCCGCCATGGAATTAGCCACCGAACTTACCGAGAACCGCATCAGGAACGGTAAATTCAAGGAGGAGAAAAAGAAAGCCCCCGTTGAGGGCCAAACTTCCAACCACCCCACCTCCTCCTCAAAATTTTCAAACAAGAGGAAGCGGAATACCAGAAATTTTGCTGTCACCCAAACCAATTTCCCTATCCCTGCTGCCCCCATCACACAAGTTGCTCCTTCACTCACACCATACAAAAGGCAATACTCTGGCCCTTACCCAAAGTGTACCCGTTGTCAATACCATCACTCCCCCGAATACCCCTGTCAATATTGCACCGGCTGTGGCCGTGCGGGTCACACCATCCAAGCCTGCCGCTCACTGCAACGAATGAACCGCAACCAACCCACAACTCAAACCCACCATCAAATAATGGGTCAAACCCAACAACCCCTACTACCACCACCTACACAACATACAACCCAAACCTACTATCAACCCAACTACCCCATGATGCAACCCATGCGGGCTTGCTACAATTGTGGAGACCTAAACCACTTTAGAAACACGTGTCCACGCTTGGTGAACATCATACATGCTCAAGCTCAAGCAAATCCGGTGAATCAAGCTAACCAAGCTCCTCCACCTGCTAGAGGAAGAGCATTTAACATCAACGCCAACCAAGCTAGGGCCGACAACAACGTGGTTAACGGTACGTTTCTCGTCAATGGTAGTTATGCATCCGTGTTATTTGATACTGGCGCGGATAAGAGTTTTGTGTCCTTAGAATTTGAACCCATCCTCAATCAAACTCGTGATAAACTTATGGAATCCATAACGGTAGAAGTTGCTGACGGAAAACCAGTCCCATTAAACTTCATTATCCGAAACTGTACTCTTACTCTAAACGATCACGACTTTCCTGTTGACCTCATTCCTATGAAGTTGGGAAGTTTTGATATTATAATCGGCATGGACTGGCTCAGCCAACATCATGCTGAAGTGGTATGCCGCGAAAAGTTCATTCGCATTCCTCTTGCAGACAATCAAACCCTACGAATCTTTGGAGAGACCCCTTCGAAAGGACTCAAACTGATGTCCTGTCTTCAAGCCCGAAAATATCTCCGCAAGAATTATGTAGTATTTCTAACTCACGTGGTTAAGAAGGGAGACAAAGAGAAGAAACTCGAAGATATACCCGTAGTGAAAGATTTCCCGCAAGTTTTTCCCGACGACATCGCAGGACTTCCTCCCAAGAGAGAAGTCGAATTCCGCATCGATCTTATACCTGGCGCTACACCCGTCGCGAAATCTCCTTATAGGTTAGCCCCATCCGAGATGCAAGAGCTGGCCAGTCAATTGCAAGAACTGACCGACAAAGGATTCATACGTCCTAGCTCATCGCCTTGGGGTGCACCTGTTCTGTTTGTAAAGAAGAAAGATGGGACGTTTCGCATGTGTATCGATTACAGGGAACTCAACAAATTAACGTTCAAAAATCGCTATCCTTTACCTCGTATCGATGATCTCCTAGACCAACTCCAGGGTGCCACTTGTTTTTCAAAGATCGACCTTCGTTCCGGCTATCACCAACTCAGAGTACATGAAGAAGACGTCCCAAAGACCGCCTTCCGAACTCGTTATGGTCACTATGAATTCATGGTTATGCCATTTGGTCTAACCAACGCTCCAGCCGTCTTCATGGACCTAATGAACAGAGTTTGCAAACCCTATCTCGATCGCTTTTTTATAGTCTTCATCGACGATATTCTCATTTACTCAAAGTCTAAGACTGATCATTAACAACACCTTCGACTCATCCTCACACTCTTGAGAACCGAAAAGCTTTACGCTAAATTCTCCAAATGCGAATTCTGGTTAAAAGAAGTACAGTTCCTTGGTCATGTTGTCAATGACAAGGGAATTCATGTCGACCCCGCAAAGATCAAAGCAGTGCAAGAATGGCAAGCGCCACGTACCCCAACCGAAGTAAGATCTTTCCTTGGTTTGGCTGGTTACTATCGTCGTTTCATATCAAATTTCTCTCGTATCGCTGTACCACTCACGGCTTTGACACATAAAGGAAAACCCTTCGCATGGGGACCTAAACAAGAAGAAGCCTTCCAAACCCTTAAGCAAAAGCTTTGTGACGCACCTATCCTCACACTCCCCTAAGGTTGCGATGACTTTGTAGTTTATTGCGATGCATCAGGGCAGGGACTAGGCTGTGTTTTAATGCAAAGGGGAAAAGGGATAGCCTATGCTTCTAGGCAGCTCAAAACTCATGAGAAGAACTACACTACTCACGACCTAGAACTTGGGGCCGTTGTGTTCGCTCTTAAGATATGGAGACATTACCTCTATGGTACCAAGTGTGAAATTTACACTGACCACAAGAGCCTCCAGCTTATCTTTAACCAAAAAGAGCTGAATATGAGGCAACGAAGATGGGTTGAACTTCTTAATGACTACGACTGTGAAATTCGGTATCATCCCGACAAGGCAAATGTGGTGGCCAATGCACTCAGTCGAAAGGGGTATGCGAACTCCATTCGTCTCCTATGTTCGCAAATCATGTCCAACATCAAAGATCAAATCCGAGAAGCTCAACATGTTTCTATAACAGAATACGACATACGCAATGAGTTATCTTGTGGAGCAGAACTCAAACTCGAAACAAAATCTGACGGCATTCTGTATTATCTAGATCGCATATGGATTCCCGATCACAACAACCTTCGCGATACCCTTATGAAAGAGGCGCACAAAACACGATACTCTGTACACCCAGGAGCCGACAAGATGTATCAGGACCTTCGATACACCTACTGGTGGCCTGGCATGAAGAAGGATATTGCTGTTTTTGTTTCCAAGTGCCTTACCTGTTCTAAAGTGAAAGCTGAACACCAAAGACCCTCAGGACTTCTGGTTTAACCTGAAATACCTGTATGGAAGTGGGAAAACATAACCATGGACTTCATTACCGGGTTACCTCGCACTTCTGGTGGGTACGACACTATATGGGTAATCATTGATCGTCTTACAAAATCAGCTCACTTCATTCCGATTCGCGAAGACTTCAAGAATGAGAAACTAGCTCGTATCTACATTAGCGAAATCGTAAGTCGTCATGGTGTACCGTTAAGCATTATATCAGATCGTGATGGTCGCTTCACTTCACGAACATGGCAAGCTGTACAAGCCGCTTTGGGTACACGATTAGATCTCAGTACCGCTTATCATCCCCAAACTGATGGTCAATCTGAACGCACCATTCAAACTCTTGAAGACATGCTTCGAGCATGTGTTATAGACTTCAAAGGGAATTGGGACGCTCACCTACCATTAGTTGAATTTTCGTACAACAACAGCTTTCCTTCAAGTATCGGCATGGCACCTTTCGAAGCGTTATATGGTCGTAAGTGCCGATCACCAATATGTTGGCACGAAATTGGAGAAGCTCAAATCACCGGTCCAGAATTAATACAAGAAACAACCGACAAGATTCATCAAATCCGAAACAACCTTTTAGCGGCACAAAGTCGTCAAAAGAGCTATGCTAACAAGCGACGAAAGCCATTGGAGTTTAACGTTGGCGACCAAGTACTTTTAAAAGTATCGCCGTGGAAGGGAGTAGTTCGTTTTGGCCAAAAAGGCAAGCTAGCACCACGCTACGTAGGTCCTTTCAAAATACTCGAAAGAGTAGGACCTGTAGCATACAAGCTTGACCTACCGGAGGAACTCAACAGAATTCATCCCACATTCCACGTATCGAACTTGAAGAAGTGCCTCGCCGATGAAATTCTCCATATTCCTCTAGAAGACATTCAAGTCGATGAATCTATGCATTTCATTGAAAGACCAGTAGAAATTATGGACTTCAGGGAAAAACGTTTAAGACGAAGCCGCATCCCAATTGTCAGGGTACGCTGGGAGTCGAAACGAGGACCTGAGTTTACTTGGGAACGTGAAGACTCAATGCGCGAGAAATACCCACATCTTTTTCCTGTATCTACTACTACTTAAATTTCGGGACGAAATTTCTAAAAGTAGGGGATACTGTAACATCCGTCGAAAAACGGGTTTTCGAAGCCCGCTTCGTTTAATAACCGAACAATCAGTTTTAAATTTTTGTTGTTCATTTATGACTTATTTTAATTTTAAACGATACATAATTAATAAACAAATTAGAAGATATAAATTATAATTGTAAAAAATTAAGAATAGATTAATTAAAAAGGAAAACCGGCTGCCGGGAGTCGAACCCGGGTCAGCCGGAAATTCCCAAAGTCTTAACATTCACACAATCAACCACTCCGCCACTTTAGTTATTTGATATCATATCAAATCAATTAATTCAAATAATAAAACACGAAAGTCAAATCCAGTCAAAATCGCGCCCAATTAGCAGTCGTCGGAAATCCCGACGACTTCGCCGATAATTAACGTTTTCGTCCAATTTAACTGAAGAATTTACTTTGACGACGGTTATAACCGACGTCTGAACCCGCGACACCAGTCGTAACCGCCGGAGAACGGCTGACCTTGAATTGAGACAAAATTCAGACCCCATACATCTCGATTCCTCCCTATAAATTCACCCACAATCCACTGGTAGCCTTTTCGCTCAAAATCACACCTTTTCTCGGCGAAAATTCACTCGCCGGAAAATACCTGCAAGTCGCCGGAAAACCGAGACTCACATCCACACGGTAATTCTTTCAACTCTTTCTGTTTCGATCATTTGATTAATCGGTCACTAACACAACTCCACCATCAGAATCAATCCCAGTCAACGTTTGTCGAAATTCCTACCTTCGCCGGAAAATTTCTGAAACTTCCGGAAACACATCGAGAACTGGTATGACCTTTCAAACTTCTGTTAAACTTTGTTTAAGTACCTCAACTTCATAAATAATCGAACAGAACTGTTAATTTATTTTAACAGCCGGAGTTCACTTTCAGAACCGACGGACCTCTGCCGGAATTCTGTGAACAACACTGATCGGTACATCCTTTCCCCCAAACTCTCTCCATTCATTACCTTTAAATTACTTATAGTGTTTGAAAATCAAATATGACATGAATCGGTCAAAATAGTCGGAATTTGTTTTCTGGGTAAAGTCTAACGAAGAAGACGAAGTCGGATTATAACATAAGATTAATTAAAATCAGTTTTATGAACGGGTTAGACACACAGTCCAGCGGTGGACTGTGTGCAACAAATACACATGCGACGCGAGTTCGAATCCTGTCCCAGCCTTACTCTCTCGAAATAAAAAAAATTGCCTTTTTAACTGAACCGGGTTAACTCACAAACCATGTTAAGTATAATAAAAACCGGATTATTAACCAGGTTAGACACACAGTCCAGCGGTGCACTGTGTGCACGTTAACCCATAGGTCCCGGGTTCGAGACCTGTGGTCAGCACCGGTTCGATACATTTAAAATCCTTTTTAAAAATAAATGGTTTTCGGATTAAACTAAATAGTATATAAGTATAATTAAAAACAGAATTATTTCAGGTTAGACACGTAGCTCAGTTGGTAGAGCTGCGTGCACGCGTACGGGAGGTCACCGGTTCGAACCTCGCTCAGTGCAAAAATATAACCGACCGAACCGGTCAACGGTCAACAGTCATGGTCAACGGTCAAAGTCAAAAAGTCAACATTTTTTTATGATTTTTATTTATTTATTTAATTTAAAAATCAATTAAAAATACTTAGAAATAACGTTTTTAAAGTTAGAAAGTAGCCTTAAACTCACAAAAATATATCCAAAAATCCTATTAAAATAGTTAATAACATCCACATACTTACCGTACTTTTTCGTTATTTATTTGGTTAGTTATCTCTCGTCGATCAATCCTCTAAACTCGTGCGCATTCAACACCTTCAAACAAACGCACCCAATGTGAGTGAATCTCTACCAATACCCTGTTTTAATCACATTTTGGGGTGTATCATGTGTCGCTATTTAGTTATTTTAATTAAACACTTGTGCATCCATCATATTCATGATCATGTGTATTCGATATGTAACCGTTGTATGTGTGGTTGAAGTTTAGGTTTAATTTATCATTTCAGTACATACATTTCATAGGCCGCCGCTCCCGATTACCTATTAGCGTGAGCTGTTCCCCATTACCTATGAGCGTGAACCAGGCGTTGCCAACATAAGATCGGCTCCGTTTGATTGAGCCTTGATCTCACATACATTAGCATGGGCCGTCCGTTCCCCATTACCTATGAGTGTGAATGGGACGTTGCCAACATATACATTGTCATTCTTATTTTATGCTTAAGCAAGGTGGTTTGTGATTGTTATGTTTACATACATTTGTTCGTATATGATTATTGCACAATTTTCCTAAATTAATTACAATAATGAATCAATAACAAATGTTTTTAACAAGGTTCACTCGCCAACTTTTGTTGACCCAAAATTTCCCATTTTTACATATGATACAGGTGATCAAGTTGAAGCAAGAAACATATAGGGCGGCTTAGAAGAATAACCAGTTTAGATTATGGATTTGTTTTAGTTAATTTTTCCTTTCCTTGTATTGTATGAATTTGACTTGGAACATTGAAATGTAATTTGGATTTAATAAATATGAAACATATTAGTAAACATCATGAGCTTTGGTGATAACCCAATTATGCCCCGACTCTTATTCCGCTGTGGGTCGGGGTGCGACAACCGTCGCTCAGTATAATCGCTTGAATCTTCCTCTCTATTATCTTTTATTTTATAATCAGTAGTGAATTATGTGAGAGACATTGGATTTAATCAATCGGTTACTTATTTGATGTTTTAAAATGTGAAAAAGATGAAATTCGGATAGGGTATAAGTATAATTAAAATCGGTTATAAAACCGGGCTAGACACACAGTCCCATGGTGGACTGTGTGCAATGTTAACGAGCACATCCGGGTTCGAGTCTCACACGTTTCTGATTTCTGAAATAAAACCAACATTTTTTTAAACCTATTCAGATTAAACACTTAGTATGTATATAAATTTAATTTAAATATGGGATATTACGGGTTAGTCACACAGCCCAGTTGGTAGGGCTGTGTGCAACGTATTGTATGGGCGCGGGTTCGATTCCAGCAGAGTGCAGCGGTTCGATGTTATATAAAACCTTTTTAATTAATTGAATGTATGATTTAACCTAGTTAGTGTATATATATATAATTAAAATCAAGATTATTTCGGGTTAGACACGTAGCTCCGTTGGTAGAGCTGCGTGCACGTATACGGGAGGTCACGAGTTCGATACTCACACGATACCAATATTCGCGAAATCCGACCGGTTGACCCGATCAACCCTGAAAATGGGTATATCTTTTTAATACCTATTTTCTTTATTTTTCTCTCCAAAAATCCCTTAGAAATACATAAAAATAAGACCTTTTCAAGTGTAAAACTTGTAATAAAAACTATAAAAATAGATCTAAAAGTTTAATAAAGGGCATTAAATAAGAATATTAATTACAAGTAAAAGATATATATTTACCGAATTATTACGTGATTATTTAGGTTAGTTCTCTCGTCGGTTGAAATCTTAAATCGTGCGCATTTGTCATCAAATCAAGAAACACACCCACTTTGAGTAAATCCTACAAACCCCCCTTTTTATTCATCTTTTGGGGTGTATCATGTGTCGTTTACTTATATTGTTTATTCAAACATTTGTGCTACTACCATTATATGTTCTAATGTGTTATCTAATGTTTGAGTATTGTTATATGTGGTTTCATTTTCTCATTTCAGTCAAGCATTCACATTAGGCCCATCAGTTCCTCGTTGGATACGAGTAGAGCAACGCGTTGCCTAATTAGATTGGCTCCGTTTGATTGAGCCTTGATCTCACAGTCATCATTTATCATGCTCATGTGTTCATTGCTATATATTTATGTGGTTTGTTGATATTTTACATATACGTATGCTCATATTTGGTTTATGCACATTTTTACTAAATTAATCAATATAACGATTTCTTTCAAATGATTAAATGAGATTCACTCGCCAACTTTTGTTGATCCAAATATTTATTTTACACATAATACAAGTGGACAGGCTAAGGCAAGGAACACGTAAGATTGGGCCTTAGAAGAACAATAAAACATTACTTGTATTGTTTAGAACATTTTCATGCTTGTATATTTTTACGTGTTTGTTGGAATTTCTACCTTTAATTTGAATTAATAAATATGAAACTTTATTATAGTAAATGTCATGAGCTTTGATAAAAAACCCAATCATGCCCGACTACCATATCCGTTGCGGGTCAGGGTGTGACATTAACGACCGTGTCCTGGATATCCTTGGCTCATTACATTAGTTAATGGCCACGACCAAAGCACGTGGTGTAGGCATACAGCCGACAGATGCGAATGCTAAATTATTTTTACCGACAAGTTGGGGATAACTCTTCCGTGGGTTCATAAGTGGTGTGTACGTTAATCATGTCTTGATCTCTGTACTGGGCCCCATATGTATTGACAAACATGTAAAGCTGTTAAAAAGGATACAAAGCTGACTTTCCCAAGTTATAAAAGATTTTTCGTGCCCTGTGCACTTAAATCCATTTTTTTGTGAAATGTTTTCAAAACGAGTCAGTTGGGTGTATTTACCTGCGAAAGCTGACGTATTTTTAAAAGACTAAGCTACATGTACAATACGAAATAGGTTGTAAGCTGCTTCGTAGTGATATAAAAGGATCTTGCAAATCCTTAGATCTGCCCAAAGTCTGTTATACATTTTTTGTATATTTTACGATCTGCCTGTGGATCTTTCATTACAAGCCGTCTGTATATTATTTTACGTACTTTGAACATTTGGTTTGTAATAGTAATTTAAACTCCAAGACTTCCGTTGTGCTATGTTTAATTGACTATGATGATATAAACTTACGTCACGATATTTTCAACCCGCGCCCACTGGTGTTTGGTTGAAAATACGGGATGTGACATTCTCGTAAGAGGTTAACCCTTTGGGTTTCTCATTACAATCAAACTTTTACGGAACTAACTAGTTTTATATCAATAGTTGGTGTTAGTAAGTTTTATGTCATCATGGGTTGTTAGTATTTGCACATGTTACAATCAAACATAAACGTTACAAAAATGTTTATACAAACTTAGTTATATAAAAATGATCCAAAAACTATCATAAGGTAACAAAAATCTTGCTATGCTTTGCATCTTGATAACCATCTTCATCTTGAACACAAACATCCATTCACCTATAAACAAAACAAGTACATCAGTGTTAATATCCTACAGTTAAACTTATTAACACAAATGTAACAATAGGTATGTAACATGTGTTACGTGTTATACATGTGAAACTTTTTTTTGTAACACATGTGACAACTATATGTAACATGTGTAATGTGGCTATACATGTGTTACCCTTCAGTGTAACACACGTTACAAACATGTGTTACATATGTTATATATAGTTGTTACATCAGTTTCGGTTTTTCGTAGTGTTACATATGTGTAATACTAATTATTTTTCTATATTTTAGAAATACTAGATTTACAACAAAAAATGCTAAAAAATAAAAAAATTTGATTTGTGTTTTTTAGGAGTTTTTCAAGTTCTCACAATAAAAGAAGTTTTTGCTTGAACACTCTCTCTACACACACACACAAATATATATATATATATATATATATATATATATATATATATATATAGGATAGGGATCAAGAGTGAACAAGTATATTAGAGTGAACTGTGCAAACTGATCTAGGCCGTTCATTTTAATCATCATGAATATAAGTGGTGGCATGATCGTAAATAAGATTATGTGTTTTTAATTTTAAATTTAAAGATAAAGGGTAAATCAGTAATTTAAAAAATACAAGTTCCTTTATTTTATTAGGAAACCGAACAGTTACTTATTTTGAATTGATTGCACGATCTCCCCCCCCCCCCCCAATAAGGCGCACAATTCAGTTTGGGAAACACAATCCATTCCCCCCTAACCCTTCAATCTACGCATATCCAGCAACAAAAACAAGAAAGCGAAGAATAGAGGCGGAAGACATTTGAAGAATATAATCGGTTTTTTAAAATCGTACTTTGATATTTTGATAATGTAGTCGTTTAGCTAGTTTATTCGCATTCCATTGTTAATGTACTTCAAATACGCAATAAGGTATATGATTCTGCGTAGTGGATGTTAGTAATTTGTTGAAAATAATGTGAAGTAATGTATAATAATGCAGAACCCCCAATAAACTTTTTTTTTTCTGTATAGAACTGATGGTAGATGTAATTTTTTGTATGCATTCACGAGTAAATCTGCGGTACACATGTGTATGTTGTTATATTTTTTTGATTTAGGGCCAATTTTGGTGTTTTGTGTACATTGACCACCTTGAAGTTGTATAATTTTGTTATTTGCCAAATAGGATTGTTAAGTTGTAAAACAGTGATTTTTATTTTGGGAAATGAATTTTTGCGTGATATTTCACACAATGTTGTTGAAGAGATCCATATCAGTTAGATAGTACACATGTGTAGGTAAGTAACGAATTGGTTTGTATCATCATGTCTGAAGATTTAGGTTATTTAGATTATACTTGATAGTGAATTTAGTGTATCTTGATGAACTTGGGGATGTTTACCTCTGTTATATGTTTAACATTGTTTTTAGTGTATCTTGAGAAACTTGATGATGTTATGTATGTTGTAATTTAACAGTGTCTTGGATTTGCAAGAGTAATGATTTGGTGTTATTTTGCACAATAAAAAAGTTTGGCATTCATGATTTTATTAGGCAGTAAACATGTGTATATTGAAAAATCTTATCTTGTTTGCATGTAATGTTTGTAGGTTTATAATGTTTACATGCTAGATTCATTAGTGTTTTGAGTGTATACGGTAATATTAAAAATATTAGATTAATATCCTTGTTGTTGTATTTGTTATGAGTGTTTTTGGCTATGCAGAAAATACAAGAGATCTGATACCAAAATGAAGAAACGTAAGTTTTTAATCTAATAGTTCTATATGTACTTCTTTATGTTGTTGAGTTTGTAGAGAATTATAACGAATATTAACCGTTGAATCTTGAAGGTAATAAAAGCGAAAGAATAGCGCGTATGAGGGCGAGTAGGTTCAGTAACACAATTTATGACCCCATTCAATTTTCCGATGATGAAGTGATTTCTGATAAAGACGCGAAAGGTAAATATAATTTTTATATGTTTTTTCTGAATATCATGTATTAAAAAAGAAACATCAATGCATTATAATTTAGTTATGATTGGGTTTTTTTTCATGTAATTCTTTAAAAGGAATTTTTTTCTTTTATCTTATCATTATAGGAAGCATAAGTCCTAAACCAGACCGGTTGAAGGTGAACCCTAAAGTCAGCAAAATACAAACATGTGATGTTTGTAGCTGTTTACTGTCACACATTTGTTAATTTTATTTTTATATGTTGTATTTAAATTTTTGTGATTGCAGTAAAAGACGGTTATCAAAATTTAAAAACCGTCAGTGGTAAACAAGAAACAAATGAGGGGGAAGAAAGACATAATAATAGTGATCATAGTGGGAAACATGTGGAATTGAATGGTAGGAAAAAAAGTAAAGCATACAAAAAAAATAAGGAGGAGGTATTGCAAACGGTTAAAGTCCATTTCCCGAACGACGAAGAAGGTTTAATTGGTTTCTGTATTCTAATATATCGTATGAATACTTTGAATGAATTAAATTATAAATAAATTGTATTGGACCAGTTTATTACGATAAATAAATAATATGGTTTGGTGTAGATGTTAAAGGTACAGATGTGTAAAATGTTGCAAAGCGCAAAAGGTTTAAGAAGACGGAAGAGCATGAAGATAAAGAAGAAACGGGTATGTTTTATAGCAAAAAATAGTAGTTTGTATTTCGTATACTATGTTATGATGGCCAGTAGACATGTCTAATTTATCTGGAGCATGTGTATTACTAAATACGAATGCTAATTTTTAACGTTGTATTATTGAAATGTTTAGTAGGAACTGATGCACGAAAACAAGGTAAGTCACTTAAACGTGGAAGAGCACGTCGTAACATGGTAGTAGAACAAGAGACGTATATGATGAAGGTAAGGTTTGGTTTCTCATTTAGACACAGTGTAGCGATAAGTTGTGTATTTGAATTTTTTGCGCTTTATCATTCATAGGGGTTGACACGATTGATACCAAAGGTTTGAAGGTTGACCAGGAGAGTTCCGTAAAGGATGAAGATGAAGAAGATTTGGGTATTTTTTGAGACAAAATTTGTTGTAGATTGTGAGATAAGATTTGCTTTTGTATTTAATCTCCATTATTAATGTTCATTTACTATAGTAATTTTTGGTTCACAATGTTTGCAGATGAGCTTTTCAACTTTCGGAAAATGGGTATAACGAAGAAAAAGAAAAAAGGCAGTTTACAACGGGTAAAACGAGGAAACTTCAAAGTGGTCTGGCATCGATTAGGGTTAGGACTTCACCAAATAAACTGTATGAAGCTATTAGAGTTATGAAATCATGGTAGAGGAAGATTGTCAGGGAATTAGGTTTTGGAAAGTTGTTGGGGTTGGAAGTTAGTGAGGTTTCGGCGCACATAGGCCATTTTGTGGTTGATATGTTAGATACAGCGAATATGAGGATTAATTTTGGAGAGAGGCATATCATGGTTGATAAAGATTCAGTTCGGAAGATACTAGTGATACCTGCAGGAGATATAAAGGTACCAAAAAATATATAGATGAAAATGGTCATCCAATGAAGGGCAAATGGTTGGCTAGGTTTGAGAAGATACCGGTTAGTTTTAAAAATATTGTTGATAAGATTAGGGCAGATTCATATGAAGATAGAGATATGTTCATTTTAGATTTTGTGCTCCTTTTTATATCGACGATGATCGGGTTCACAAAAAATGGAAGCGTGATGTACAACATGTTAGATTTGTTTAATCATAAAAAGAGTTTCAAAGAACATGATTGGTGTCAGTTTGTGGTTGATGTTGTTAAAAATGCAAAGATGATTAGGTTAGATGTGATCCAAATGTATATTTCAGGGGGCCGCTTACCTATCTTGTGGTAAGTTTAACAAACCATTTTACATATTATACCAGTGTTTACACATGTGTTAAATATTGTGAATGCACATGTGTACTGTAATATGATTAACAAAAATTTTGTGATTTTTATACATGTAACTAATTATTTTTTAATTGTATTAGCTACTGTATTTGGATGCAACCGAATATCCCGGATTCCAACATGACCGACGTGTAGCACCACTTAAGTTTTGGACGCACGATTTAATGAACCAAAGGAAGGATTATGAGATAAAAAATGGCGGATTTGGGCCTGGAGAGTTGAGGGATTTATATGATGTTGAAGATGATGATGAAGTGCCTGAAGAAAGGGTGGGTGACAAAGCGAATAATGATGATGGGAGAGAAAAGGGTCCACAAGATTGGATGTCGGCAGAGGTATATTAAATGTTAACAATTGATGTTATTCTAGCAGTACAATTTTGTTGCGCAAATGGTCTTAAATATATAATTAATCTGTCAGTCTTTTTTAAGGTTGTTTTATTTATTTATTTATGTGTTTTTTTATTTTTTTTGAACCCGTAGGAGAGTAGTACAATGATTTTGACGATGTTTGATGAAATAGAGAGCTATAAAATCAAGTTGGACGCTGGAATAAAGGAGCATACGTCGCGATACCCAGTGCATGCGTCTGTTATACCGATTCTAACTAGGTATAAAGAATTTTTTAACAAGTCAGTTGTTGATACCTCAGAAGGAAAAGATGGTTTTACAAGTCCGGTGATGAAAGAAACTGCTAAATGAAAACTGTATTACTTTTTAAATACAATATGGGAAGTTTATTTTGAACATTATTAAAATCTCTAATATTAAGAAGTTGGAGGTGTGGATGACCGGAAAGGAAAAACAAAGAGTCCAAGCGACACAACGATGCATAGGGATACTCCTATACAAACACACTTTGCTTCTCCCACAACTCAGCTTTTTATGAAGTCAGCTGAGGTGATTGAGGATACCATTTCAGACGCGTATGACACTCAAATGCTGGATGATATACCTATATTCAGCCTTGGCATGACACAGGACGAGATGGAAAAACAAGAGAATGTGCAAGCACATGTTGAAACGAAACACATGTTACGGAAGAGGTTGGATCGGCCGGAAAAGGCAAAAGAAAGAAGGTAGGATCGGAAATATGTGCAATCCCCCTTTTTGACCAGATCATTAAGTGTTAACAGCTGGTTAAGCAAGAAGGAAAGTATGATATGGAAATACTTGTCGACTACCGCTGACGACAAAATGTACGTTAAAGTTACTTCTAACTTTGTTTTTGTTTCCTATTCTAATTTATTATCAAATAATTATTTTTTAGTACTGTCCTTATTATATTTTGAAAGCAAGATTGTGTATCTAATGTTCATACGCAGGGTGGCGAAAGCGAAGTCTAAAAAGTTAGACGATGTAGCGCATGAAACAAGGAATGCAACAGAAGCAGCAGAGGTGGAAGCTACAAATGCGTAAGTAAACCTAAATTATCCGATGTAAAGTTAATATTGTTTCATAAGACACATACATTTGTTTAGTAGAAGTACACTAGAAAATTGGTGATTTGTTATGAAGTACACATGTGCATAATGGTTGGTCCACAGATGATATGTCGTCTGATACTTTTTCATAAAAAAAACACAGGTTAACTGATATAAAAATGAACACAAAAGATGTAAAATAGTACACATGTGTATGAAGGTATGACCATAACCTGTTATGTTTTATAGATACATTTTTTTTTGTCAGTACACAAGTGTACTGAAGAATAATGTAGACAACTAATTCTATAAACTTATGTGTACTGAATAAGTACAATGAATGTAAAGTATTCAGATTGTGTACTGAATATATAAAAATACATGTGACCCAATTGGATGGAAAAAAAATATGTACACAACAAGATATATGTAACCATATTGGTGATGAATGCGCTTTAATAATGTGTACCATATGTGGAAGGGACACAGTATGTGTATGATAGTATGACCATCAACTGTTATGTTTTTCGATTTACATTTTTTTTGGAAAGTTCACAAGTGTACTTATTATGACAATCATAAATGTAAAAGTAATCAGATTGTGTACTGAATATATAATCAAAAGAAGTCTATAACCTTTTTGAACAGGCGGCTTGTATTTGAAACCGAATCGGGAGTCGGTCTTTACCATTTTCAAATGAAAGACCTTCAACCAAGCTAGTGGGTGAATAGTGCGGTTATAAATTGCTTCGCTTCAATGCTAAACCATGAAGAAAGTCAGCGACTCGCCGGGGAAAATGTTTTTGGTGGTGCGGATCAAGAAAGAGGATTGAAGCCGCGTTTGTGTTGCCACACAGACTGTTTTGTAAGTGATTCGGGAATGAAATAAAATTTTAAATTTTAATTGAAAACAAAAAGTATATGCTGATTGTTGTTTTGATATTATTTACTACGTGTTACAGCCAGATGATACGCTGAATAATAAAGCGTACGGAGATGTTGACCGGATAGAAAAGTTTAGAAGTTCGTTGTTTCTCGTTGTGGATAAAAAGACATCGTTGATGAGTTTGTCAAACTATTGCGTAATAAGCATCCTCATTCAAGATCGTGGACATTTTTCATTGTTAGCTTTGATCTTGTAAGGGCCGCAGTAACAGTGATCGATAATATGTCGGCAATTGAAAGCCCGGTTCAACTCATTGATGACGAAAACTTTTTCAAGAAAAGTACTGCGTACAAAGTTGTAAGAATTTTGATTATGTTTTTTTGGTTGTTTTTTATTGATAACTTTAGTTTTCAATAACATTAATTTGGAACTTTTTGTCAATTATTATGTTTTCAGAAGGACATTTTCACCAAGTAGTTGAAATTGGTGAATCATGCAAAAGCTATACAGATTGAAAATTCAGTCCCGTCAAATATTGACTTTCCATGGAAGAGTGCCGGTAACAGGTTGATTGCGGTGTCTTCGTCATGAGGCACATGGAAACATGGTTTGGGGTAACGGAAGGAAAATGGGATTGTGAATTACCTCTAGCTCATGGACAGAAGAAGGCAACCTTGACAAAGCTACGTAAAAAATATGCGATTAAATTGGTGAGTTCGACGGTGAACATCCATCGTGGCCGTGTATTGGCTGAAGCAGAGGAGTTCGAAAAAGCCTTTTATTTCCATTAGTGTAAGGAAGTTGGTACATTTATGACTGGAAATTTACGTATCGTTAGGGGGTAACCAAATAATATTTGGTTATATATCATGTTTGATATTAATTACGTTGTTACATTTGATTTGCAATTTCATTGACGATTGTGCATTGCCATGGCATGTACAAATGACAATTTAATATTTTGCATGTGGTATTTGTTATTATGTTACGTTTGATTATTGTCCTTATTAATGCATCTTAAAAGAAGCATATGCTACGTTTGCTACATATTGATGCTACAGTACCCATGTGTATGATTGTCAGTACGCGATACAATTCTTTTGTACTGAATCTGGTCAAAACATGTTACAAAAAAAACGGTCATTGTGTAAATGTTTTTATTTATCTGCAGAACATACATACGTGTACTTTGTTTACAGTTTACGAATACACATGTGAACTGTAAGTACTTGTTAATGACATTAAAATGATGTTTTGTTTCCATATGACGCTAAACATAAAAACGTGTATCATGTGGACCTGTTCTCGATTACATTTGTGATCTGTAAATATGTGGAGTTTGTATTTGATTGTGATACCTAACCAACCACGAAATGAGTATTCTAGGGTATCAACGAACTTCTTATTAATATACACAACGATGTGATGTTTCCATAAGACACTTATACGTGTGACTATGTAAATTTAGGTTCATATGTGTAGTGCGTGTGAGTGTACAATTTTAACCACTACAAACATAGTAGTGTACATTCAATATGAAGTTAAACATAATTACCAAAAAATGTGGAAATGTATTAGTTTGTAGACAAAATAGTGACAAAAATTGTATCGGTTGGATGAACACTATGATTAAAATTTAAATATTACTATCATCATCATCGCTATCTGGCAAAAATGAATCAGTTCCTGTGTCGGTTCCATCATCGTAATCAAAACGCAAAAACAACAAAATAAACTCATGATTTTTCTGCAATGTTCACATGTGTACTTTTCTGCAATCGCTGTAACTTCCTAAGGCATTTAAAATATACCAAAACGCAAAACAGCAAAATAAACTCATGATTTATAATCTGCACCGATCTTACACTAAATATAACAAAAAATGAAACAACGTATAACACACGTATACAACACTTACACTGAATTATCACAAAGAATACGAACTTTCAGAACAATTCATGAACGAGTCTAACATCAAACAAAACTAACCGAGCGAAAACCTCTGAAATTATTCAGCATATTACATGTCTAACGGACCAATTTGACGAAAAATCAAAAAATACAACGCACCTGGTCGATCCAATGTAGTAACGAAAACATTACCGACATTATCAATGTTGACTTCATCATCGTTCACCATTGCGTTTTTCATATTTGTTATATGTTCGTCGATGTTACACAAAAAATAATAATGAAAAGGTGTTCACAAATGCGGCATTTGAACACAGACCCAACTAATTGTCAATAATCAGGGAATTAACAAAAAGATTTCCTAAATATGCAGATAGTAAGCATATGAACGAATTGATATAAGAATAATGGATTTAACAAACGTTTCGAATAAATTGGAAGAAATATGAGAAATCTCGAAACTTTTTTGATTCTGAAAATGAATAACAATAAAGCCTAGATTATAGAATATTTGTTTTGATTTGATTATATATAAATTTGGATTAAGAATCTGTTCGAACAGTTTCGATTCAATCTGCATCTCTACCAGTTTTAGAAATTTGAACTGATATAAGTTTGGATTAATAATCGGTTAGAACAAGCAACAATTCAATCTTGATCTTCACCCAGATTTCGAAAATTTGTTCTTACATAACTGATAAATCGTAAATTATATATTATAAATATATGTTTTGAATTAATCAACTCTATATATTAGGAAACAATGTAAGTGCCTAATATAAATTTTGTTAAAAAGAAATTGAAAATTAAATAATAATGTTTAATTACCATCCTGCCCTTGACAACTAATAAATAGATCAACGGTCCAGATCAGTTCACACAGTTCACTATTATAAATTTATTCATAAATGATCCTAATCATATATATATATATATATATATATATATATATGGAAGGTTTCATGCAAGAACCACCACGAGCCAAAAACCTAAACACCCCCCCCCCCCTCATCCACCTAAAAACCAAGCTATACCCCACCAATAACTCCCCAAAAATCTAACCTTCATCTCTCAAAACCTAAAAAAACCCAACCCTCCCCCCCACACCCAATTAAAAAAAATCAGAAACCTAAACCCCTCCTCACCATTCCCAAAAACCTAAAAAGACCAAAAACCCCCACCCCACCCAAGCTAAATCTCAAAACTAAATAATAAAAATGTTTTTTTAACATTTAAATCGTGACTTTTTACAAAAAAAAAATATAAGCAAAATGTCGCGATTTTAAGGAAAAACTAAAAAAAAAGAACTTTGTGTGTTTTTAAGCTTTTTAAGTAGTTTTGGTTGTGTTCACATTGGTTCTTATAGTGTTCACAATAAACGGTGGTTCCTAACGGATCCTTACCCTATATATATTGAGAACACCTTGAGTTGTGAGGGCTAGGCCATTTAAAAGGTTTTTTCGAAAAAAATTCTCAAAAATCATAAAACATATCACTTGTTTCAATTTTTTTTTTAAAATGTCGTATACCCACATTTACATGAGGCGTAAAATAATATTTATTTTTATGCAAAATTTATGCCAGCACCTTAAAAAACTTGTATCAGTCAAAACTATCGATTCAACAAATTTTTTAACTTTTTTTACCGATGTATTTATAATATTTTCATCTACGTTTGTGAAAAGAAAATTAGCCCAACTCGCGCAAAAACAAAAAGTTCTCACGGTTTTCGTAACTCGTAGTGGTTCTCATTTGAACCGAGCGCTCTCTCTCTCTCTCTCTCTCTCTCTCTCTCTCTATATATATATATATATATATATATATACACTAAATTATGATTTCCATCCTTTTTTTAAACACCTAAGTTTTTTAGGGAAAATTAAATCCCGAAAATTTCGGTTTCTATAAATAAAATAGTCGAAATCATGATTAAGTGATTTGATATTATAATTAAATATGATATGGAAATTAAATAACAAACAACTAGAAAATTAGTTGTAACTTATTTATAATTAAATATGATATGGAAATTAAATAACAAACAACTAGAAAATTAGTTGTAACTTATTTATAATAATCCTAAATTAGTAAATGTATTAATATAAACATTCTATTTCATTACTATTCATAATTTTAGATTTGAATTATATATTTAGTTTCTATAAATAAAATAGTTGAAATCATGATTAAGTGATTTGATATTATAATTAAATATGATATGGAAATTAAATAACAAACAAGTAGAAAATTAGTTGTAACTTATTTATAATAAACCTAAATTAGTAAATGTATTAATATAAACTTTCTATTTCATTACTATTCATAATTTTAGATTTGAATTATATATTTAATAATAATAAAATATAGAAGTTGTAAGTATATAAAAATTATTATTAATTGAAATGTATTTAATGTTAATATGAATGTAACAATATAAAAGCACTGTCTTTGGTTAAATAGAAACATGTTTAGAAAAATAGAATTAGATATTATTAAAACAAAAACCAGTAAATTGGATAAATAATAATTAACTAAACTTGTCGACATGTGGTAAATTAAGAGAAAATTTGAAATATCACTTTCGTAATAAAAACTTAAATATAAGAAAATCAATTATAAAAATATTAAATTGATAATTAATAATGTATTTTCTTAAATAGGTTATTTAATTGTATATTTATTAAATAGAGATGATGTATTTACTAAATATAGATTTAGGTGGGAAAATTGTTTGAGGTGAACCATGGTGGTGAGATGTATGCAAATTTATAATTATTTATTACGTGTTAGATACATTTGAAAAACTTAAGTGATGTTATTAAAGAGTGTGGATGTTAACATGGGGCTAATCGACTTGGTAGAGACATGTGTTTTTTAAAGGTGAGGTTTGAACTTGAGCAAGAAAGATTTATTTAGAGTTATTGACGTAATAGAGTAAAAGCAAGTGATCTCATTAAAAAAATAAAAAGTTTGAATAAAATATAATAATTCAAAATTACGTTTGAACATAATGATATTACTGTTATTAGATATGATATTTAATAAGAGTGATAAAACCTAAGTGATCTGTGAGTTTGTTATATATTTTAAGTCAAACTCTTTGTCTCCCCATCTCTCACTACAAAAGCATAAGGAGAGGTTCTGTCATTCTCCTTCTAATCCTCACCACAATTCATCCATATCTTGTCATCAGATTGGACCATTGGTAGAGGTTCTGTCAATTACTGTTTCAGATTAATGGCTAGTTCTGCAAATGATGAAATCGAAGTCAGTCCAGAACAAAAAAAGGAGGACTGCTTCTTTTTTGTTGAATATGGATTATGTAGTTTTGGCAAGAATTGCAAGTACAATCACCCCCTCGGGAAGATTCTCAGGTGTACCTTTTATCTCTTCATTACACCTTCATTTCTTGATAGATTTCTCAAAAAAAATGATAATTTATAGATTTCAACCCTAACAAACCCTATAAATTATATGTTGTGATAGCCTAAATTTACTTTTCATATAGAGGGTTATAAATACTTTAAAAAAACTGCATATTTTATGTTTTTCTTCAAAATTCTCTTAACATTTTTCTGGACATAAAAGCCAACATACCTACTTTTTTCTAAAAAAAATATTTTTAATAATTTTGTACAATGATATAACCAACATGCTTTTAATTTTTTTAATTATAAAAGTCTAAATTCGAAAAAAAATTGTCTCTTAAGTATGGTATAATGAAAAAATGAAAATATTATATGAGAAATTACATTATAATAGTGATAAAAATAATCGTATGTAACTCTTTTAACGATTATCAATTTTACACACCATTTAGTATTTTTTTTTATTTTTATTTTCTAATTTAAGTTACTTTGTCATCCATGCTCATGATGCATGTGTATTTATTGTTTTTGAAAGATTATTTATTATTATTATAAACTAATTTTAGTCATTTTTCTTTTATTTTGACCATGTGTGCTGATGTATATCTTTGTTCTTCTTTTGTAGGTTCCTCAGGAAGGAAGTGCTGAATTCGTGTATACAAATTATACTCGTAGAATCCCATGCAAGGTATAACTGCTTAGTTAGATATCTACAGTATATTATATATTCGTGGGTATGTATTTGGTTTTTAGATTTTTTTTTTAATTTTAATGAGTTGTGGAATTTGTTGGTATCGATCTCAAGGTTATTAATCTTCTTAGTAATTAATTTCTCTTTTAGTCCAACTTTATACGTATAGCTATTGCTTGAACAATCAATTCAAATTTTTACAGATGATATTTGGTAATCTCTGATTATAGTAACAACTTCTTATTCTTTTGTTATAAAAAAGAAAATTAACGATTTTCCTCTTAAGTTGTACTTGTGGTATCAATCTCAAAGTTATTAATCTTTCTAGTATTAATTTCTATTAAATCCAACTTTATACGTATAGCTGGCTGTTGTTTGAAACAATCAATTTAAATTGTTATGGATGATATTTTGTAATCTGATTACAGTAACCTTTTTTATTCTTTTGGTATAAAACAAAAGTCAATGATTTTTTTCTTTAAGTTGTACTTATGAGACTTCCATGTACAGTTGGTCGGTAATGCCCAAACGTAATTTGTGTTTTGTGGTTAGGATGAATCTTGTAATTAAGTTTTTGGTTTGTTCAATAAAACATATATATTATGCAAGTTAGGTTGTTTGTAAACAGTACAGATTAATAAATATTTATTGTTTTTATGGTATGTATTTGGTGTTTAGGTTTTCTGATTTTCATGAGTTTGTTAATTTGTTGCTTTCAATCTCAAGTTTATTGATCTTCTTACTAATTAATTTCTATGTAAATCCATCGTTATATGTATAGCTATTGTTTGAGACAATCAATTCAAATTGTTATAGATGATATTTGGTTATTTGGTAATCTGATTATTGTAACAACTTCTTATTCTTTTGTTATAAGAAAATTCAATGATTCTTTTCTTAAGTTGTACTTGTGGATTTCCATGTAGATCTACCTTGTAACGCCTAATTTATGTGTTGTGGGTTAGGATGGATCTTGCAATTAATTTTTTGGTTAGTTCGATAAAAGGTATTATGTGGGTTGGTTTATTTATAAACACAAAGATTATTAATTAATCATTCTCTTTATGGTATGGACAAAGTACAAACCTTGATTATCGTTAGATTAAGAGATTAACAAACTATATTACTAATGAGATGCAATCATGTGAATAGATTAGTTATGGTTGTCAGCTTGGCAAATGTTCTTGTATTGAATAAATGTGCAACCTTGTATATTTCTCAGGATTCCATACATGATACATGGGTATATGTACAAGTTCGAATTTAAGTTCATGCCTGTAGAACATATATTCACCATCCATATAAAATCTAAGGAAATAATGGAAATATTTATCCCTTTGTGTAATTTAATCTGCATAAGTATGGTATGTGAATTTTTTGGAATGTATAAGCTAGCTTGTGCAGTTTTTATACTTGTATCGATTTTGTTTCTTATTGTGTAGTGGTGCGTCTTCGGAAAGTAAGATGAATATATATATATATATATATATATATATATATATATATATATTGGAAAGTTTAAATGAGAAGAAAAATTTGAAACCAATAGAAATTCTCCATTTCTTTCATTTAATGTGTGTATTTAATATTATGAAAAATGGCATATAGGCAAATCTATAATTGTCATTAATTAGCTAATTAATTAAACTTGTAACTCATTTTTTAATATACTTTTTCAAGATAAAATAATTAATGGTGAAGGACAATTTTCGACATGTATAGAATAAATTATAATATGTGTAGGATAAATTTTGAAATGTATAGGGTATTTTTACATGTATTTAGGGTAAATTCCGACAAATATAAGATATATGTAGAATAAATTTTAAATGTGTATATAATGTTTTTGTTTTATTAATGAGAGATAATATAATTAATTAGAGGAGTTATAAACTATTTAATGTTTTACAATTATGTGTTTTTTTCCTTTTTGTTCTTACATTAAATTTCTTATTAAATGAAATTTCTTTTATATATATACATATATATATATATATATATATATATATATATATGTATCATAAGCTTAAATGATATGGTAATTATGAAGCATGCTAAAACAAAGGAGTCGTAGCTTCAATAATCAATAGCGTTGATGCTGAGAATCTCTATATGTTGTATTGATAACTCACTCATAGAATTATATTATAGACAATGATGTGAACATTCTTTTAACAACCCATGTACATAATTTATTTCAGAAGTTGTTTTAGAATAATATATATATATTTTGGAGAGTTAAAATAAGAAAATTGTAAGAATAAAAAGAATAACTTTTAAAACAATAGAAATTCTTCATTAACTTATTTAATGTTATGAAAAAGAGCATATATGTAAATCAATAATTGTTATTAATTAGCTAATTAGTTAAAATTGTAACTTATTTTTTTTCATATACTCTTTCAAGATAAAACAACTTATGGTGTAGGACAATTTTCGACATGTGTAGGATAAATTTTAGTATGTGTAGGATAAATTTTTAAATGTGTAGGGTAAATTCCGGTAAATGTAAGACATATGTAGGATAAATTTTAAAATGTGTAGGATAAAATGTTTTTGCTTTATTTATGAGAAATAACATTTTAATGAGAGAAGTTATAAACTTTTTAATGTTTTACCATTATGTCATTTCTTCTTTTTTTCTCACATTAAATTTTTTCTCAAATGAACTATATATATATATATATATATATATATATATATATGTAAGATTTTGACAAACGAGACATGACAATGTTTCAAATGATTCTGGCTACAGTTTTTTCGTGCTGGATATTGCAAGTATGGAATCTATTGTGGATTTAATCACTCAATGCCTCCTCTCCCAATGCATTACAACTCTGATGGACTTCCGATGCGATTGGTAATATATTTCGTATTTTTTCTCGATCTGTCTCTAGACATATACATTATTTAAAGAAGCCATTGATCACACCCTCTTAGTATTAGATCTTAAAAATTCACCATTAGGTTAATTATGATAATATAGATACACCTAGTCCAAAGACCAAGTGTTTTTTTCGATATTAAGGTAGTACGATTTCTTATTTTTAATTATGCAGGGTGAGCATGTATGTACTCACTATGTGAGTTATCGTTCATGTAGCTATGGAGTAGGCTGCAAGTTTCATCACCCAGAGCTAAACTACTTCGTCCCTCAAGAGTATGGTCCTCAAGCTTTTGGTCAAGCTCAGGAATACCATGATGGAACGTTTGAATCCAGTGATGGACTGTTAGGAACCACTGATGAAGAATTTCCACCAATTAACGAGTAATATATATGCTTGATATGAAAGCTTTTTGACTTTATGTTTGGAGTTTGGATATGTTAACGTTTAAACGACTGGATGTCTGTTTATGTAGATGTTTCTTTGTTTATATTATCCTTTTTGTGCCGCAGTTTCAAATTTTTATCTTAGCAATGTGGTCTTTTTATCTAATACCAAAACGCTTGTGAAATAAATTAGCGAACCAGCTTTATGTGTTAACCAAAACGTCATAAGCTATGCTTTTACAACAATCTTTTTGACAACTTCCGCCATTTCTTTTTCCTTTTTATAGTATTGCTTGGGATCCTTACAAAAATCTACACAAGATTCTTGAACATAAGCTAAAGAATAATGTAACATTCAAAGACTACAAATGATGTTGGGCCAAAGACAACTGATTTTTAGATGTAATGCAATACGATTGCTTTTTTCTTACCTTTTAAGCTTGGTGAGCGAATATGTTCTTTATATATGTAGTCACCCGGGGTTTTGTCCTGGCGAATCGGAGACCCCTCTTCAGAAGTGCGCTCCCCAGATCACCCGGCTTCACCCCAGGCGCTGGCTCTTCTGCATGAGCACCCCGAGGCACATCCTCAACCTGTTCACCCCCAACCGCCACCTCTTCAACCACTTCTTCATGCGCAACGGCCTCCACATCCACCTGCACCTCCGCTGCCCCGGCACTGGTCTCACTACCCTTTACACCTGTCGCTTGCGCCGTCTCAACAATGGGGTGGTGGCATGGAGATCTCGATCGGCGCGGCCGGTGTGGATGGAGGGACAAAAGGTGTCTCACCTTTCCCTGCAAAATAATGGAAAGTTAAACAAGTGAAACAGGAAGAAAAATGAAGCACAAAGTGTTTACCTGGGGAAAGTTTAGCGGCAAGCGCATCCAATTCTCGCACTTCCCTATGATCTTCTTCCACACAACCTTTTTGAGAGGCTGCGCGGCGGTATCGCCCTTAGGAGCCCTCTTCCTCTTGAGAGGGTCCATGATGGATTCTACATCAATCGGATCATCCGGGTTGGCAACCGGAATCTCCGCCATCTCTTGCGGCTCGGGCTTTGGTTTATTCAAACCTACAGGTGCAAGACCCTCCAAGGAATCAGAGACTACTACATAGTCATCCCCGATGTCTGGCACAGAACACGTACCTTTGGACGGGTCTGCCCTGGGTTGCACTGCCTTCTTCGTGGCCACCACACTAGGCCCCCCGCGTCTTTTCTTTTTAGAATCCGGGCCAACGCCCCAATTCTTTAGCACACCTGTATCATAGCGCAACATTGTAAGTAATCTGAAAATTTTGAAAAAGTAAACAAGCAAGGCTTATCACTCTCAGGCGCAGGGGCCTCCAAGTCTGCGCTCTACGGCAGCTCAAAATTCCCAAGAATATGCGCTCTATGCTTGATATGAAAGCTTGTTGACTTTTGCAGCGCCACCCCTGCAAAAGCGCGCACAACATTAGTCCGCGCACAAGGAGAAATGATGAAATAATGAACCAAGGGTACTTACTCATATCCTCCTCCATGTAAAGCGACTTCTCCCGGAGTTTGGGCTTCTAAAGAAGGCTCATACCTGTAGCCACCAGTGCCCTCTCTGGCAACTGAACCACCGATAATCTCCTTGATCTCCTGGTACAAGGACTCCTCCGTCGGTATCGAGGATGTCTCAACAGAAATGTCCTCCGGCCCCCGGAAGTGCATCCGGAGAGGAATAACGCCGACCTTTATGTAGAAGAATTTATGCTTCCAGTCGTGGTAGGACTTCGGCGGAGAGTGCGGGATCTTCTTGGCTTGGATCCTGTGCTGGAAATAATAGAAGCCCAAAGAACAGTGTAACTGGTAAAACACCCGAAACTGATTAACGGTTGGGTAAATACCCATAGATCGGTACAAAAATTCAAAATGTTTTATCCAAACCATCCACATCGGATTGAGTTGGGAGATGTGGAAGCGTTAGTGGTCAAAAACATCAAGAAAAAATTTAGTCGCCGGCAACCGAAAGTTGCCATCGGCAAACAAGTCAAAAAACAAAGAAATATAGCCGGCCGGATCGTCATCGGCGGTATCACCTTCGAAAGGATACCGGGCATCCTAGTCCTTGGGGAACCAGAAGCCGGACACCAACCGTTGGAAACTGCCGGTGAACCACTTCAGCGCCGCCAAAGAAGTGGATGCCTCACTAGCAGTAGCACTCTCAAGACCCCTGGTAGCCATCTTGCTTGCAAGAAGAAGAAACAAGGAAGAGTTCAGAGAAGAAATAACATTTCAAGAGAGAAGAAATAAGAAGATTTAAGAGAAGAAGATATGAAAGCGTGCTTGTAACCCTAGGCGGTCCGTCTATTTATACCCATCGCATTTAATACGATGGGGAAGCGTGACACCTCCGCAGACCCAACAGCAAATGCGCGATTGACGCATGGAGGACAAGTGGATAATTGACGTTCGCCACGCGCGCGTGGTTGGTACTGTCTTTGCCATTCATTAATGAAAAGGAAGCTGCACTGTTGACAGCTTGCTATAGCACGTCAGAAGTCACTTCCGCCTCACCTTTTCTCTCACCAACTTGCCTGCAACATCAACATGATGAAAATTCAAATTCAAAGATCTCATCATGACCAAAGGTTTCCCCCACTCAAAGGTTTCCTTTATCCCTTGCAAATACCTTGTTGAATTCTTGCCGTTGAAATAAGCGCGCATATATGAGTGCTTATAAGTCCAGCACTCCACTTACTTGGCAACCTGCGCATAGGAGCACCACTGGACTGGGGGGACTTGGAGAGGTATGTTCCCAAAAACTCTGCGCCTGCGCAAGGTACCATACCCTCATAATGATAACAGGTCACAAGAATAACCTTGCGCGCAATGCGCAACGGTGCGCCAACCCTGAAACCAGCAGGTTGCCTAACAAACCTTGCGCGCAACGGTATGCCAACATTAGAACCAGCAGGTTGCTCAACGAACCTTGCGCACACTGCGCAACGACAAGTTAAACCTAGAAGCGCTGGTCCCTGACCCTGCGCGGATCAAACAATCCTCTAGCCACAAAGTCCTAATACCTTGCATAAGGCCAAGACTAAGATGAGAGCAACTCATACTTAGTCTCGAGAACAAAAGGACTTAATCTCTACAAACCCGTGCTGGCCAAAAAGCACTAATAAAGCCATGCGGAATCGAGAAGCGTTAAGAGGCATTGACCAAGTACAAGGGTACAAAGTGGCAGAGTTGTGACCCAATAAATGCTCGGCAGGTTGTGCCAGACCACGTCACATGATGAACAGTCATGCAGAGGGCAGAAAGTACGCAAGGACGTACATGTGGCACCAATCAGCTCACGCCAGCGACTTTCAGACGATCTCCACTACCGGCTGATGACAGGTCTGACAACAAGGACAGCTGTCAGGACATGTGGCTCCATTCACCATGCAGCAAGCGCACCTCCTGCCAGAGACCATTAACGGTTGACGCAAAGGAGACAGAATGGATATTCCTGGTTGTCAGTTCCAAGCCTAAGATCCATCAACCCCTCTCCTACACACCTCTGTTCGGCTATAAAATAAGGACCACACCACAAGGTAACACACACTGCTTTGAGCTCACTCACTAATTACTTGCTTATTCCTTTGCAATACTCGATACTTATTCTCATGCCAGAGTGTGGTCACGGAGAAAACCCTCCCCCTTTCTCCCGTGACGAGGCAAACGGCGTTTCTAGTTTTGCAGTGAGCTTGAAGCAAGAGCATTTCGACAAGCAAACAAGAGATAACCTTTTATGCAGGGACGTTGATCCATAACAAAGATATGTCCGGATACCTTTTGGAACCAGTGTTTCTCAGGTGGCTAAAGAGCAAGCTGCAAGTTCCATCACACAAAGCTAAAATAAATCATCCCCTCAAGTCTATGGTTCTCGTACTTTTGGTCATACTCAAGAATATCATGATGGCCAATTATGATCTACTGATCTATTGATAGAATACCATCTAACAAGCATCACATGCTCTCCACACTTGTTATCCATATTGAGTAATAAATTCCTTATGTGCAACCATGTTTAGATTACGTATGGAGTTTCAATATGTTGACGTTTAAATGATTGGATGTTTGTTGGTGGAGACGCTTCTTTGCTTGCATTCTCCTTTTTAGTGCCCAAGTTTCAGATGTAATGTTAGCTATGTGGCGTTTTATCTCAACCAAAGCAGTTGTAAGCTT
This sequence comes from Scalesia atractyloides, assembly GCA_947069175.1. NCBI lineage: Eukaryota > Viridiplantae > Streptophyta > Magnoliopsida > Asterales > Asteraceae > Scalesia > Scalesia atractyloides. The sequence goes on from CAMTDV010000027.1 coordinate 21,801,989, forward strand.
AGCTTAATTTGTGATGGTTATTTAAAGACTTGGGCTATTACTTTGACCCCTTATTAGTAGTGTTTGTGACCTATACATGATTTTTATAAGATTATTGCATGTACGCTTTAAAGTAATCTGACATTCAATTGGTCGTTGAGCATTTAAACAAATTAACATTTTGAGCATCCCTATTAGAATTAATTTAAGAAAAACTAAAGCATATGTGATCAAGAAAAGAATTGCAGTTATGTCATATGGAGAAGACCCATAGCCACTATAAGGAAAAAAACATAAAGGCCATTGTTAGTTAAAAGAAGTATAGTGAGATTGCATTCAATCTATCAACCACAAGATCTTGCATGTATGGAAGCTATTACGGACTTAATCGGTGAATACAAAACCCCCACTTTTGGAAAACTCTAATGGACTTCCCATGCGATTAGTAAATTATTTCTTATATTTGTTATATTTTTTATTTTTTTCTTATTTTCAGCAATAATTCTCTAGGCACATAGATTCATTAAATGGGGCAATTCGTCACACCCTCTTACTAATAGATCATAAAACTTCACTACAAGATTAATGCAGATAATATAAATACAGTTGGACCAAAGATTAGGTTTTTTTTTAGAAGTAACGCATTACAATTTCTTATTTCATCTTGTTAAAAATGGTGAATCCAGTATGTGCATTCTATATGTATAACTAGGCTACAATTTCCACTACCTAGAGGTAAACTACTTCTTCCATTAAGAGTATGGTTTTCATGCTTTTGGTCAAGCTCAGGAATATCATGATGGCCTGTTAGGATCCAATGATAGAGAATTGCTATCAATTAATGAGCAATATATGCTTGATGTGAAAGTTGATTTTATGTATGGAGTTTGGATATGTTGATGTTTAAATAACCAGATGTTGCTGCTGGGTATACTCCCAATCATTTGCCTAAGTAAGGTAATAGACGCATAGGTAGATAGCGCTTGTGTATACACGGTCGCATATAACAATTTGATGTTACGAACTCAAAACAATTTTAATTTACGTTACTGTGAGTATTGATTTATGTTTTTCAATCTTTAATTACCAATTTTGGGCAATATTTAGTATCAAAGCTTGGATTTAGCTGTGCTTTTTATTTTTATTTCAAATCACAATCCTCGTTCTTGAAATCTTACTTGACTCAGTCCTATAATTGCAATCGTTTTTTGTTAGTCCCATTTAAATTTTGGTTGATTGATTAAAACTAAAACCCACATCAATTTGTCCACCAATTTTGATTTTAACCCACACAATTGATTCGTTTACATCACTAACCAGAAGGCAATCAAGAATGGATTTGAAGATTTGTTTCAGGCTTCGTGTTCTTGATCACTATAGAAACCAAAAAAATAGAAGCCACAAAGAAAACGATTTTGATCTCGTTGATGTTTCGTTTCACCAGAGCAAAAACCGGAGAAACCAATTGAAAATCAAAGTTGAAGAAGTGATTCAATTCTTGATTCATTCATACTCAACGGAAGAGTTGAAGATGCAATCCAAGTCAGTTACAAGCTAAGTTTTGTGACAATTATTAAATTGTTTTGGCGTCTTATCCTTATTTAATCTTAGCAATGCTTGTGATTCATATATGAGTTTTATAAGAGTATAGAAACGTAGATTTTAGAGTAATGTGACATTCAATTGGCCAATGAGCATTTGAACAACCTGACATTTAGGGCATCACATTAGATTTAATCTAAGAAAGACTGGAGCATAGAGGATCAAGATCAAAATTGTAATCTTTTATCATGTGGAAATACCAATGATTTCTAAAACGAATAAACACAATAAAAGTCCCGTGTAAGTTCTTAAAAGAGCCCTCAACCAGTTTACTACAACCGCTAAATTTACTCTTAAATCCACACCAATGTCTTCTATTTTAATGAACATCTTTACTAAACTCCTTAATACCTCTAGACTACAAGTTGTTTGGTTTACATAAGTGCATAAGAAATTTTCATATAATATATGAGAACCTAGAGGGTTTTTTAAATGAATGACGAATTTTAATATTTTTGCTAGCTTGGAATGTATTTCTTATTAAATTCTTAAGATAGTTGAAAATCATATGATATATGCTTAAAAAAAGGAGAATTATAAAAATAAGAATATATAGTGGTTTGGGTGAATGGTAACTAGCACATACAATGTAACGTCTCGTTTTTCTTACTTTCCTTAATTCGAAAGTATGATCATATTTCTATTTTTGAAAACTTGTATTCGTATTTCTTTTCTCAATTTTGTAATCCGAGACTTGAATCGTAATAAAATACATGCTTGATACATACTTGTCTTACGTGCATTCAATCATCAAATACATGCAAACTAATACTTGCTATACATGCTCGCATACAAACAATCATTTGATATTTGTTATACATGCTTATATACATGCAATCGTTTAGATCGATACTTGTTTTGCGTGCAAAAGACTCATACAATCGCATTCTATACTCAATCATATTTACATGCATTACATACTTAAAACGTGTACAAAGTGACAAGTTAAACCTAGTCTAAGGACTAAAAGTATCAAAAACCAAAGAAACTTCTGGAATAAACCTTCTCGCGACCCACGAACAAACTCTTTAACATTCTCGCGCCCCGCAGGACCCCTCGTGGCCCGCGTCCGAAACTTCTTCACCCTTTCGTGGCCCGCGAGAGGAGCATAATCCGGAAATGTTCATTTCAAGCTCATTGATTGGCCAACTTTGTCTTTGTTGCATTTAATACCCTCAACTAACACCCTCCCAATCTCATCTATAAATACCCACATCCTTCTCCTCTCAAATCACACCTCAATCATCTCTTCTCTTCTCTTCTCTCTAAAGCTCTAAGAGCTCTCTATCTCTCTCTTCCTCTAAAGGATCAAGGTCTTCAAAAGTGAGTTCTAACTCACCTCTCTCCTTTTGATCTTTCTTCTTTATTAACACTTGAATCACCTTTTGGAATGTCTCCATAAGTTTTCCATGGAAAACCAACTTGGAGTATCACCATGTATAAGGCCTCAAGTGTAAGAGCCTTTTTGTTTTAATAGGGTTTTAAATCACAAGTGTTGTATCCTACCAAGCTTGTTCTCGAAACAAGACTTGAGTTGGTAGAGTGTGATCACTTGGAAGCCTTGGCTATCCTACCTTTGATCCACCACCTCACTTGATTATTTCGATTACTTTTGTCTTTTACTTTTATGTTTAAACTTACTCTTGACCATCATTGTCGTCCTTATGACGACTTGTGCATTGGTGAACTATACGAAAGAGATTTTAAAAGGAAGGTTATCATCCTACCTCCATGCATGACTTCTATGAACTTCTATGATGTTTATGATCTACTTATTATGTATACTATATATATATATACTAACCGAACTCTTAATGGTAATCAAATGATTATCCGTCATGGTACTAGGTTACATCACCTAAGTACTTAATCTCTCGTTACGATTCTAATGGGTATTATAGTGTCAAGAACGAGTATTAAGTCTAGATGATTATTTTCTCGTATACATACTTTAGCGTATCTAAAGTTCCAAATCCTCCGTTATCATTCGTATACTTACCCAACCTACGTTTTCCTCTTGTAGGATAACTCGGTGCTCCATCCACCAAACTCTCCCAACACCTTACGGAAGTACCAAGTGGAAGCTTGCAAAACCGTGAGTACACTCGAACACCCTTTTTACGCTTTACACTTTTGGGTGCAACATGTTAACCTATCAAAATACACGCAGTCACACTTATACTTTTTTTTGCAATCACACAAACAATCAATCATACATGCTACATGTTAACCTAAAGTTCCAAATCCTCCGTTACATGCTACATGATTTGTATACTTGGAACATTCTTATATGATATTATTCGTCATTAACTTTGGCTAAAGTCTCCCCCTTAACATGTATAGCGCTATAGGAGTAACGCACAACCCGCATTCTAGAGGTCATGTTAAGTTTTATTCTATTTTTCCGTACACGCGAGGGTTGACTTATAGATTGCATGCCATGTTTACATAAATCTTGTATGCTAGCTTAACATGTGGATTCGTTTAAACCTTTTTGTACGTATGCTATATCAAACTTGTGTACTCGCCAATACTTGTTGTATTGAACTTTACTTTTAACATGTTGCAGGTTAAAGATGTTGATCATGATGGAACTTAGTAGGGATGGCTTAGAAACACACGTAGAATGCTAGGATTTATGTTGTTGAATTGATTGTATTTGAAATTTCAGGTTGTACTTGACAATTTTGTTATAAAATGAAATGGGTTTGACTAAATTATTGTCGCAAATAGTGTTATGATTCCTTGAGCAATCTATTTCGTTTCACTCTGATGTTTCCGCCATCTGTTGGGGTGTGACAGATTGGTATCAGAGCCATAACTATAGGGAATTCGGTAGAATTGTCATGTTCAACCTAGTCTATAGTTTAAGTGACCAAACTTGACCATTCTTGATTCTTGCTTAAAATATTAATTCTTCCTATTGATTTCTTTCTATTTCCTTTGGTCTTAATATATGCAACATGTCTTTCCTAAGACATTTACACAATATACACACTTGAAGACTCGAAGACACTCATACTAACGAGACGATCTCACCAAAATAGGGGTGAAACCCACACTTTGGTGAACACTCTCAATCCGCGGTATTCGATTTTCATGAAATTACGCCATCAAGTTAGGAGTGATATCCATACCTTGATGGAAAACTTCTATTTCATGCTCTAGTGGACCATTACCAACGAGTTAGAATTCGCTCCTCGTTTGGTAAGTATCAACCACACTTAGGGTACGATGTTGTCAAGTTAGGGGTGAAACCCGCACCTTGTCAACTAGTCCCATTCCTCGATTTTCAATCTCGCCAAAGTTTCGATTATTCGATCAATTAGATACGTGTAGTAACTGGAAGGGTAAAGTGCCTTTAATCGCTTCTCGATGAGAGCACTTTGCCTATAGGCCAAAGCACGTTCCTCTAATTTGGAAGGATCTTCGATTCACTTTGGAATAGTCAATGTTTCTCAACCTGAAACACTCTAATGTTTTACTAAGCCTATCTTTTATGTTATCTCAATTTCTACGTGGTTTTAATACTTGTTACCTCGTTCATTTCAATACACACTTCGCACGTCTATCGCAATCAAAAACAATGATAAATCCTCGCAAACCAACTAAATTTATACTCCTTATGCAATAATACGTGTTTAAACTTTTGATACTTATTTTGTTCATGTGAATTCATATGTGTTACTTACATACCCAACATGACTTTTTACGCCACCCTACAATCAAGTCTCATCTTTTCCTCTATTGTCTATCGCCTAGATGTCTTCACAAAACTCTGGTGCAAGGTTGAAGTCAAGGGCCAACTCCAACTGAATGTCTAAGAAAGATTGTATGAGGTTTATGGCAAAGCAAATGGCTAAGATCATACCCGGCATCGTTAGCAAAGTTCAACCCACGCCAAACGCCGAATCACCCCATACCTCCGTCGATTCAAAGGTGGAATCACCAAAGACGACTTTTACCCATAAGCAGTTTTGCTCTTGTAACCCTTTACCCTTCGCCGGCGAAGGGGACGCCACTCAGTTGCTCCAATGGTTTGATGCCATTGAGGTGACGTTCCTACAAAATGGATGTCCTGACCACTTACGTACGCTAAACGCAACGGGCGTTTTCCGATCGAGAGCCCTCGATTGGTGGACTTCCGAATACAACGTTCGTGGAAACGACGCCGCACATGCCCTCCCTTGGACCAACCTTCAAAACCTAACGAGGGACGAGTTTTGTCCTCCACACGAGATTCGGAAGCTAGAAAACGAGTTCTGGAATCTAAAGCAAGTGGGGAACGACAACGCCGGCTTAACTGCACGCTTCAAACAGCTAAGTGCACTTTGCCCTAGTTAAGTCGACACCCTCGACAAGGCTATCGCTAAGTACATCGAATGCCTAACTCCCTCCATCGCCGACCTAGTTGAAGCCGCCACACCTAAAACCCTCGAGGAAACCTACAGGGTAGCCTCCAAGTTCAACAACAACCACGTTCTTCGTGAAGCTTCCAAAGCTTCATCGAGGAATGCGCACCAAGCTACCACCGACACCATTAATGAACCCACACCTCCCAAACCTCCCATCAAAAACAACAAGGGCAAGAAGCGGAAGGCTTCAAGCCAAAACTATGCGGTAGTCACTCCGCCACCTTAACCCATCCAACAAGTTGCACCAACCAACCCTGACTTCGCCAAAAGGTCATACACTGGACCACATCCCAAGTGCAACCACTGCCCTTACCACCATCCCGTTAATACCCCTTGCCGCCTCTGCGCTATTTGCAATAGGTATGGGCACTTCGGCCCGCAATGTCGAAGTTTTCCGCAAACCCCTGCCAGCCAAGCCGAAGCCATCACAACACCTCAAAACCCTGCCGTCAACCGAATCCAACCACCAACAACCGCAGCTCGCGCCTGTTTTAGGTGCGGAGATCCCAACCACTTTTCCAACGCCTGTCCCCAAGGCAACGTTAACCAGCAACAACAACAAGCACGCGGACGAGCTTTCGCCATCACAGCAGCTCAGGCTCAAAGTGCCAATGACGTTATCAATGGTATGTTTCTCGTCAACAATGTCTATGCTTCCTGTCTTTATGATACTGGCACAGATAAAAGTTTTGTATCTACTGAATTCAAACCATTGCTTAAGTGTAAACGCTCTAAACTGCCAAATCATTCGAAGTCGAAGTCGCTAACGGAAAATCCGTCACTGTTGATTCTGTCCTTTCTAATTGTTCTTTAAATCTCAACAATCATACGTTTTCGATTGACCTCATACCCATGCAAATGGGAAGCTTCGATATCATAGTAAGCATGGATTGGCTTAGCCGAGTTCGTGCCGAAGTCGTTTCTTCAAAAAAGTTTATCCGTCTTCCTCTTCCTAACGATGACTCCTTACACGTCTATGACGAGAAACCTTCAAAATGTCTCAAGCTTATGTCGTGTATCCAAGCGAACAAATACTTGAGCAAGGAATACTTCGCCTTTCTCGCCCATATTGTGGAAAAGAAGGACAAGAGTCCAAGCATAAGTGACGTTCCTATCGTTTGTGAATTTCCTGACGTTTTCCCAGAGGATCTTCCTGGTCAGCCTCCTCCTCGTTCAGTTGATTTCCGAATCGATCTTTTCCTAGCGCAACTCCTGTTGCTAAATCCCCTTATCGTCTAGCACCCTTGCAGATGCAACAGTTATCTAGCCAACTCCAAGAACTTCTTGATAAAGGCTTTATACGCCCTAGCACTTCTCCTTGGGGCGCTCATGTTCTGTTCTTTAAAAAGAAAGATGGATCATTTCAGATATGTATCGACTATCGTGAGCTCAATAAGCTTACAGTCAAAAACCGATATCCTCTTCCACGTATTGACAACCTCTTCGATCAACTTCAAGGCGCGACTTGCTTTTCAAAAATCGACCTCCGCTCTGGTTATCATCAACTTCGAGTCCTCGAAGAAGATGTACCCAAAACCGCATTCCGCACACGCTATGGGCATTATGAATTCGTAGTCATGCCGTTTGGTTTGACCAATGCACCCGCCGTGTTCATGGACTTAATGAATAGCGTGTACAAGCCGTATCTCGATCGTTTTGTGATCGTCTTCATTGACGATATTCTCGTATATTCTAAGACACAAGAAGAGCATGAGCGACACATGCATCTCGTCCTTCAGCTATTGCGTATTGAGCGTCTCTATGCCAAATTCTCCAAGTGTGAATTTTGGCTAAAAGAAGTTCAATTCCTTGGTCATGTCATCAATGAACTCGGTATCCACGTTGACCATGCGAAAATCAAAGCCATGAAGAATTGAATTGCTCCTAAGTCTCCATCCGAAATTCGTTCGTTTCTTGGTCTAGCTGGTTATTATCGTCGCTTTATCTCGAACTTCTCCAAAATCGCCGTTCCTCTCACTTGTTTGACTCAAAAGGATAAACCCTTTGTTTGGGGTTCCGAACAAAAGGGTCCTTACGAACACTCAAGGGCATGCTTTATAATGCTCCTGCCTTAGCTCTTCCTGATGGTAATGACGACTTTTTCGTATATTGCAATGCTTCAAAACAAGGTCTCGGTTGCGTTCTCATGCAACGGGATAAAGTTATCGTTTACACGTCAAGACAACTCAAAATCCATGAGAAAAACTATACTACACACGACCTTGAACTTGGTGCAGTTGTTTTTGCATTGAAGATATGGCGACACTACCTTTATGGTACAAAGTGTACGGTCTTCACCGACCATAAGAGCCTCCAACACATCTTCAATCAAAAGGAACTCAACATGCGTCAACGTCGTTGGGTGGAATTGTTGAACGACTACGACTGCAACATTCGCTACCACCCTAGTAAGGAAAATGTTGTAGCCGACGCACTTAGTCGGAAAACTCATGCTAAAAGTATACGTTGCTACCAAACCTTGGGAAAGCTTCATGAGCTGATTCGCAAGGCACAATACTCGACCTTTAATGAGGGTAACCTTGATAATGACTTGAAGTGTGGTGTTGAAACTTAACTCGTAATCAAGTCTAATGGAATCATCTACTATCCCGATCGTATTTGGATTCCGAACCGCGACAATATTTGTGACCTCTTGATGAATGGAGCGCATAAATCCCAGTATTCTATTCATCCCGGTGCTGACGAGATGTACCATGATCTTCATACATCTTATTGGTGGCCTGGTATAAAGAAAGATATCTCCATCTACATTTCTAAATGCCAGACTTGTTCCAAAGTAAAGGCCGAGCATCAACGTCCCTCTGGCTTACTCGAACAAACCGAAATTCCTGTTTAGAAATAGGAGAGCATTGCCATGGATAGTATATGGGTAATCATCGATCGTTTGACCAAGTCCGCTCACTTCCTTCCCATACGTGAAGATTACAAAGTCGAGAAATTGGCTCGTATCTACACGGATGAAATCATTTGTCGTCATGGTATCCCCATCGACAGCATCTTAGACCGTGATGGTCGTTTCACCTCCCGTCTTTGGAAAACGTTTCAAAAAGCCCTTGGTACTCATCTCAATCTTAGTACTGCTTTTCATCCTCAGTCTGATGGTTAAACCGAGCGTACTATCCAAACCCTAGAGGATATGCTTCGTTCTTGCGTAATCGATTTTGGTGGCAACTGGGCTATGCACTTGCCTTTGATCGAATTCTCGTACAATAACAGTTATCATGCGAGTATTCGAATGGCGCCTTTCGAGTCATTGTATGGTCGTAAGTGCCGATCGCTTATTTATTGGCACGAGATCGGGGAAGCTCAAATCACCGGTCCCGAGCTTATACAAGAGACGACGGACAAGATCTTACAAATTCAAGACAACTTGCTTAAAGCCAGAAGCCGACAAAAGAGTTACGCAGATAGACGGCGCAAACCGCTAGAATTCAACGTGGCTGACTTTATACTTCTCAAGGTATCCCCTTGGAAGGGTGTAGTTCGATTTGGTGAGAAAGGCAAACTCGCTCCTCGCTATGTAGGTCCTTTTAAAATTCTCGAAAGGATTGGCAAGGTAGCGTATCGACTGGACCTACCTCAAGAACTTAACAACGTCCATCCTACGTTCCATGTCTCAAACTTGAAGAAATGTCTAGCTGACGAAGGGCTTCAAATTTCACTAGAAGACCTTCAAATCAATGAGACTCTGCACTTCGTGGAGAAACCAATCGAAATCATGGACCGAGGAATCAAGCAATTACGGTGCAGTAGATTCCCATAGTCAAGGTTCGATGGGAGGTAAACGTGACGCCGAATTTACTAGGGAACTCGAGAATGATATGAAGACTAAGTATCCGCATTTGTTCGTTACACCTTCCTTTGAATATATTTCGGGACGAAATTCCCTAAAGGAAGGGAGACTGTAACGCCTCGTTTTTCTTACTTTCCTTAATTAGAAAGTATGATCATATTTCTATTTTTGGAAACTTGTATTCGTATTTCTTTTCTCAATTTTGTAATCCGAGACTTGAATCGTAATAAAATACATGCTTGATACATACTTGTCTTACGTGCATTCAATCATCAAATACATGCAAACTAATACTTGCTATACATGCTCGCATACAAACAATCATTTGATATTTGTTATACATGCTTATATACATGCAATCGTTAGACCGATACTTGTTTTGCGTGCAAAAGACTCATACAATCGCATTCTGTACTCAATCATATATACATGCATTACATACTTAAAACGTGTGTAAAGTGACAAGTTAAACTAAGTCTAAGGACTAAAGTGTCAAAAACCAAATAAACTTCTGGAATAAACCTTCTCGCAACCCGCGACCAAACTCGTTAACATTCTCGCGGCCCACGATCGAAACTTCTTCACCCTCTCGCGGGCCGCGAGAGGGGCATAATCCAGAAATGTTCGTTTCAAGCTCATGGATTGGCCAACTTTGTCTTTGTTGCACTTAATACCCTCAACAAACACCCTCCCAATCTCATCTATAAATACCCACATCCTTCTCCTCTCAAATCATACCTCAATCATCTCTTCTCTTCTCTCTAAAGCTCTAAGAGCTCTCTATCTCTCTCTTGCTCTAAAGGATCAAGGTCTTCAAAAGTGAGTTTTAACTCACCTCTCTCCTTTTGATCTTTCTTCTTTCTAAACACTTGAATCACCTTTTGGAATGTCTCCATAAGTTTTCCATGGAAAACCAACTTGGAGCATCACCATGTATAAGGCCTCAAGTGTAAGAGCCTTTTTGTTTTAATAGGGTTTTAACCCACAAGTGTTGTATCCTTCTAAGCTTGTTCTCAAAACAAGACTTGAGTTGGTAGAGTGTGATGACTTGGAAGCCTTGGCTATCCTACCTTCGATCCATCACCTCACTTGATGATTTCGATTACTTTTGTCTTTTACTTTTATGTTTAAACTTACTCATGACCATCATTGTCGTCCTTATGACGACTTGTGCATTGGTGAACTATACGAAAGAGATTTTAAAAGGAAGGTTATCCTCCTACCTCCATTACATGACTTCTATGAAAACATATGATGTTTATGATCTACTTATTATATATATATATATACTAACCGAACTCTTGATGATAATCAAATGATTATCTGTCATGGTACTAGTTTACATCACCTAAGTACTTAATCTCTCGTTACGATTCTAATGGGTATCCTAACCCATAAAAACACATCAACCCGAATGGGTATTATAGTGTCAAGAACGAGTATTAAGTCTAGATGATAATTTTCTCGCATACATACTTTATCGTATCTAAAGTTCCAAATCCTCCGTTATCATTCGTATACTTACCAACCTACGTTTTCCTCTTGTAGGATAACTCGGTGCTCCATCCACCAAACTCTCCCAACACCTTACGGAAGTACCAAGTGGAAGCTTGCAAAACCGTGAGTACACTCGAACACCCTTTTTACGCTTTACACTTTTGGGTGCAACATGTTAACCTATCAAAATACACGCAGTCACACTTATACTTTTTTTGCAATCACATAAACAATCCATCATACATGCTACATGTTAACCTAAAGTTCCAAATCCTCCGTTACATGCTACATGATTCGTATACGTGGAACATTCGTATGTGATATTATTCGTCATTAACTTTGGCTAAAGTCTCCCCCTTAACATGTATAGCGCTATAGGAGTAACGTACAACCCGCAATCTAGAGGTCATGTTAAGTTTTATTCTATTTTTGCGTACACGCGAGGGTTGACTTATAGATTGCATGCAATGTTTACATAAATCTTGTATGCTAGCTTAACATGTGGATTCGTTTAAACCTTTTTGTACGTATGCTATATCAAACTTGTGTACTCGCCAATACTTGTTGTATTGAACTTTACTTTTAACATGTTGCAGGTTAAAGATGTTGATCATGATGGAACTTAGTAGGGATGGCTTAGAAACACACGTAGAATGCTAGGATTTATGTTGTTGAATTGATTGTATTTTGAAATTTCAGGTTGTACTTGACAATTTTGTTATAAAATGAAATGGGTTTGACTAAATTATTGTCGCAAATAGTGTTATGATGCCTTGAGCAATCTATTTCGTCTTACTCCGATTTTTCCGCCATCGGTTGGGGTGTGACATACACTTAATCCTTGATATCCACCAAAAGTTTATCTTTATTGTTAACTTCTCACTACTCAAGGTACAAGCATTTCATTATTAAAGAGTGATGACCTCTTCAACATCTTGTTAAGTTGGTTGTAAACACCATTTAACATCTCACTAATTAAGTTAGTTGTGATATCAACATCTCACTATGTTGATTTGGTAGTGACTACCATATTAGCATCTCGCTATCGTTAGTGATCACTATTATACTTATCTCACTAAGTTATGATAGTGATCTCTATTAGATCTTTTTCTTATTCTTGATAGATATTACTGATTACATCTTTCAAATCTACACATATATTACAATGAAACTCACTAACGCATCTCACAACAAAACAGGCATGTTTGAATAACATTACAATAGATCTCTCATGCGCCTCTCTTTTTGCAATCTCTATGATCTCACTTGATATAGAAGTTAGTTCTTAAAACATAAGATCATTTAGGATTGAGTTGATAACATGTGGTTCTTAAAATTTGTAAAAGACATAACTCAAATGTGTGAGCATGAGTTGCTAAAATAGTCGACAGAAGAGAGAACAAAACTTGTCTGGCATCCGTACTATCCAAGACAAGGCCTTGTCGTGCATCTACCATGGTCTTTCTATTCTCTTATTACCTTCAAGAAATGAAAATCTAATTCGTGAAATGACCTGTAGAGCCGTTGGATCTCTTCTATTTCTTCATTTATTTTCTATTAAGAAATAGATAAAAAAAACTATTATAATGTATTAGGCATCATTGTTCATCATACCTCGACATAATCTATAAGTGTACAAAATAACACAAAAACATAATACAAAACATTGATGATAAAAAAAAGTCCTGAATTATGAACATAGATTTTATTCATCTAAAATCATAAATATTCAGATAACATCACATACAAATAGATCTAATCGGTCAATAATATCTTGTATATATACATTCACATGCCTATGTCACTAAGTGACAAGCACCGTGGGCTGTGTAAGCCTGGATTTAGGGTTTTATTATGGGTGCATCTTTAGAAGTTGATTTAAACAAGATCTTATAATCTTTATATAATATTTAATTTCTACAATAACTGTATTTGTAGGCATAGTGAACAATAAAATGATGCCTTCGTTCTATTAATTTATTATTCAATTATAAATTCTGGTAATAAGTGACAAACCAGAACAGATTATATATAGACGTAGTACGTTACTTATATTTGCTTCAACTTCTCAATCAAGAAGTCAAATCAAACTATAAGAAAGTGACGGCATTAGATACCTTTACTAGCATAAGATTTGTCGGCAAAACAGGCCCTTCTGGCCGGTTCTAGTGCATGATGTGTCACTAAATTATAGTATTGTGTGTTAACACATCACATATGAGCCTATGGCATGTATAAATTGTTATACATTTACGTTTGTTAATAATGAACAAACATAAATGATTTTGTTGTAAGTAGAATAATTTACCATGTTGCTAGCTCTTATATATAAATATAAGTTTAAATTAAACTTCAATTTTTTTATTTAAAAACAAAATAGTCCGACATATGTTGAAGGCCGACAAGAAGAGGTCTCAAGACCATAAGATATGGGCAAAAAGGTAAGGTAAACTCAACTTGCGAAACCATATGCAAATGTCTTTTTGGACCATTTCCCATTAATAAAAACATTAACATATCATGATGGTTTTAATTTGTTTTATGTTTTTGATACATTCTAATTGTTATATCTTCTACAGATAAATATTAAAATATAGAGTTACTAGGTTATAATCACATGTATTATACGGGTTAAATAATTATAACTTTATATATTAAGTAATAAAAAAGTTACATCTTTAAAAATGTGTATTGCATGGGTTGAATAAACACGTGTATTACATGGGTTGATTAAATATAATATAATTGGTTAACACATATGGTCGTCGTCAAGATATATTTTTGAAAAAAATAAACTTTGATGTATTATAACATTTTACTTTATTTTTTATTTATTTATTATTAGGTTAGAAACATAGGTGTTATACATGGTTAGATCAATGCAATTTTAAATTAAATAGTTATTAATAAGCGGAAAAGTAAAAGAAAATGTTAAAAGAAAAAAAATGTTAATTTTTTTTTAATTTTCATGTATGATGTTGTATTTTTACTTTCATATTTGATTAAGTTAGTATAATAGCAGCAGAGGAATTAACGACAAATATTTTTTTGCTCCTTTTGAACTACTTGTGATCGATTGCCATTTGGAAATTCTTAATTGAGTCCAGTTTTGTCATCAGTTTCATTACAGCGGTTATTAAATAGTAAATAAAAATAACGATTATAAACTTTTATATAAACAAATAAATTATCTTTATCTTTATAAATAATAAACACGTTAATATATATTTTTTAATTTTATTAATTAATATATGCTTATCAGTTATCCTTATTCTTATAATCAAAATCTTTTAATTTTAATAATTAATATATGATTATCACTTATCTTTATCCTTATCATCAAAATCTCTTCTACAAAATTTAAATTTAAAGTTTAATATCATTAATAATCGACTTTACATGATAAATGTTTATTTAAGCGACAAAAGAGAATTTAGACCACGTTATAAAGTGACATACGTCCTCAAAATGATTTTTCTATTATATAATATAGAGTATAGATGAGCCTGACCCATTTTCGAAAAGTAGTCGTCGTCTGACCAATCGGCTCAGACACCAGACCACCCGTGTGCTAAGAATGTTATACATCCTTTTCGCAAGCACTTTTGGGCTTTCATACAAGAAATAATTCGTAATGGCGTTTCGTTCTTCTCGCCATGTATAAGAAGTGTTTCATTATTAGGAAGATGAATGCGAATAATTTTGTCGCAATACACGGCCTCGACTTGATTATTGGATAACCAATCAATACCGATTACAACATCAAAACTTTCTAACTGGATGGGTAATAAATCGATGTTGAATTTATGTTCACCTAACTGTAAAGAACATCCTTTAATAATTTCATCAGATTCAATTATCTTTCCGTTTGCTAGTTCGATAGTGAAGGGAATGTCTAATTTATTTGAATTTAGTTCAAGTATATCTTTAAACTCTAAAGATATAAAACTAAAATCTGAGCAATATCAAATAAAATAGATTCGAAATGATTATTGACAGAGAATGTACTAGTGATCACATTTGGATCCTGACGTGCCTCATGAGCTCCTATTACAAAGGCTCGCCCGTGGCCTCTGTTCTCCTTTAAGCAATTCTTTCTAAAATGGCCCAATTCACCGCGACCATAGCAACTTTGGTTTCTCCTCGGTCGTTTCCATTTCCATATTTCTTGCCTTCATTTATGTTTCCTTTGTTTTACTCCAGCAATTTTCGGTGCGGTATCCCAATTTACCGCAGTTATCACATTTGGAGGTTCGACATCCACCATAATGATGATAATTACACCTGTTGCATTTTGGTGCATTTCCTGTATAACCTCTCGGTTATGTCTCTGCTGTCGCCACAAATGCTTTGTTCCTTTTTGTAACATTTGTAAAAATCGGGTTTTCAAAACCTGCTCCGTTTTGTAATCGAATATCAAGTTATAAAAGTCACGTTGAATATTTATGATTACTTTGATTTAAAATGATACATAATTAATAAATAAACTAAACTATAAAAATTATATTTGATAAAAATATTAAAACAAAATAAATAAAAAAAATATGTTGCTGCCGAGACTCGAACCCGGGTCAGCCAAGAACAACTCCAACGACTTAACACACACTTGCATCACCCCTCCGCCACTTTGTGTTTTCTGTTATCTCTAGGAAACAAATGAGATTTATACACAAACTCGGTTAAACCGGTTGCGCCAACTAAGAAACGGAAATCGGCAATTCAATCGTCAGATCGTTTGATTACTCGCGCATTCACGTTTATAACCGATGAACCGATGTCTTTAATCAATTCAGTGGTGATTGAACATAAATTTTCATTACAATCGGTTTTTATAACGAAAAGAATCAAGGTCTCAATTACTTCAACTCTAGACCTCTCTCGCGACTCAGAAACGTCATACCAATACTCCATTTCACTCTCGTCACATTTTCAGACCGTCAAAACGTCTAATTTAACTCGCCGGAATTTTTTGCAAAAGTCGCCGGAAAACCGTATTCATCCTCAAACGGTAAATCTTTCAATATCATTGTAGTTCAACAATTGTTAGACTATTTCTAACTTAAACCTCTCAATTGAAATCGAATTCAGGCGCTGTATTCAACTAATTCCAGTTCGCCGGAACTTCCCTGAAAGTCTTTATTTCCGTCTGTGAAACGGTAAGGACCTTCAATTCCGCTGTTAACGTTTGTTTATCACTTCAATTCCACAATTGACTAATCAAAAACGGCTTTTTATGATGTTTAGGGATATAGGATAGGTTATTAGACCCTTAGAGCCTATACTATAGTTGATTAGAAACTTATAAGATTTTTGTGTGTTACATGCCAAATTTCATGATGTTTATATGTTTTATGTTAAATGTTACATTCAATATTATGCAAGCATGTTCATAAGTATGTATTATCATATAATGCGTATCATGAATCATATAATCATATCATATCACATCCATGAAAGCACACACCACATCATGATTGCTTTTACAATGATTTTTGTGTTTTCAAATCTCATCAAAGTGAGTTCTCATGACGGGCATGTAGTAACTGGAAGGGTACCAGTACCGGTAGTCGGAACGTCCTGTCTAGGCTGGCATTCGTATAAATCCAAAATAAAGGACCAGTTTGCCTACCTGGGGACTAACGATGAGAGTACGAAGTACCTATTAGGCCAAAGCATGCTATACCAAACGTCGTGTGAGCTAACCCCACTTTGAGTTGTCATTGTGTCTACACCTGGACACGTTCCGACCAAACATCTCATGAACATATTTTGTGGTTTGCATTCGGGTGATGCGAGTGTTAAATTGCCAATACTAATGTGAATCCTACCAAGCCAATAGCCATGGGGGCCCACATGACTATGTAGGTGAAGGTATGGGGGACATTTGAGGCCCAACATGAGCGAACCCAAGACATCCTATGGATGTAGTTGCATTATTGATATTTATGTTATTTTCATTTTCTTAAAGACACATGACACCTAAAAAGACACCATAAACTCACAATCTTCTCATTGTATGATCCTGTAGATGTCGTCTAGGCAGCAACGAAGGGGTAAAAGATCAGGAAGGTCTCAGGAACGTTTGGCCACTCAGATCGCGAAACAAATGGCCACGATACTGCCTGACATTGTGGTTCAAGTACAACAAGCCCTCGCTACAAATCCTACTAACCCTCCCCAACAACATGACCAGAACATCGACAACCCTCCTACCAGCAAGTGTTCATACAAACATTTTAAGTCTTGTGATCCTCCTAAATTTGAAGGGACCGAGGGTGTCACTGCTCTCCTACATTGGTTCGAGGAGATGGAAAACACCTTTCTAAACTGCGATTGTCCTGAGGATCGCAAGGTTCGATACGCCACCGGGAGACTATTGGGGTAGCTCTCACTTGGTGGAATACTGAGAAAGGGAAGAGGGGAACTGAAGATGCAATGGCCTTAACTTGGGAGGAGTTAAGGGAAATCATGACTAGGCGTTTCTGTCCTATGAGTGAAATTAAAAAGTTGGAGGATGAATTTCATGCTCTAAAGCAGAAGGAGGGAGACCATACCACTTATAACAAGAGGTTCTTGGAGTTGAACCAAATGGTTCCAAATCTGTTCACCCCAACCTATCGTCTGATCGAGCATTATATTCGAGGACTTCCCTCGAAAATCCAAGATTCAGTTCTCAGTGTTTCACCAGTAACACTTGAAGCTGCTATGGAGTTAGCAACTGAACTGATCGAGAACCGAATTCGCAACGGGAAGTTCAAAGAAGAGAAAAAGAAAGCCCCTGTTGAGGGACAAACTTCAAACCACCCTATTCCTTCCTCTAAGTTTGCCAACAAGAGGAAGCGCAACACCAGAAATTTTGCAGTTACTCAAACCAACCCCCCTATTCCTGCTGCACCCATTACTCAAGTCACTCCTTCACCCGCACCATACAGAAGACCTTACACTGGCCCGTTACCAAAATGTAACCGTTGCCAATATCACCATTCCCCTGATCATCCTTGCCAATATTGCACCGGCTGCGGTCGCGCAGGTCATACTGTTCAAACCTGCCGCATGCCACAACGAACGAACCGCCACCAACCTTTAACCCAAACCCACCCACAATTAATGGGTCAAGCCCAACAACCCCTACTACTACCACCCACCCAACATTTAGCCCAAACATATTACCTGCCCAATTATCCTATGGGTCAACCAATGCGGGCTTGCTACAATTGCGGTGACCCGAGCCATTTCAGAAACACTTGTCCAAGGTTGGTTAATATTATTCATGCTCAGGCCCAAGCAAACCAAGCTCCTCCACCTGCAAGAGGGAGAGCTTTCAATATCAACGCTAACCAGGCCAGAGCTGACGGCAATGTGGTTAATGGTACGTTCCTTATAAATGGTAGATATTCATCTATGTTATTTGATACTGGTGCGGATAGAAGTTTTGTGTCTTTAGAATTTGAACCTATCTTAAACAAAAATCGGGATAAGCTCACGGAATCCATAACGGTAGAAGTTGCGGACGGGAAACCAGTTTCGTTAAACTCTATTATACGCAACTGTACACTCACCTTAAACGACCACGATTTCTTAGTCGACCTTATTCCTATGAAGCTGGGAAGTTTTGATATCATAATCGGTATGGATTGGCTCAGTCAACATCAGGCAGAAGTTGTATGTCGTGAAAAATTTATTCGTATTCCTCTCTCAAACGGTCAGACTCTTCGAATCATTGGAGAAACCTCGTCGAAAGGGCTCAGCTTAATGTCTTGTCTTCAAGCTCAAAAATATCTTCGCAAGAATTATGTCGCGTTTTTAGCTCATATCATCAAAAAGGGAACCATGGAGAAGAAACTTGAAGACATTCCTGTAGTAAAAGACTTCGCACAAGTTTTTCCTGACGACATTTCAGGACTTCCTCCAGTTAGAGACGTCGAATTCCGTATTGATCTTATTCCTGCTGCTACACCAGTTGCAAAGTCTCCATATAGGTTAGCCCCCTCTGAAATGCAAGAGCTAGCCAGTCAATTACAAGAGTTGACTGACAAGGGATTCATACGTCCTAGCTCGTATCCTTGGGGTGCACCTGTTCTTTTTGTAAAGAAGAAAGATGGATCGTTTCGTATGTGAATCGACTACAGAGAGCTCAACAAGTTAACAATCAAGAATCGCTATCCTCTACCTCGCATTGATGATCTTCTTGACCAACTACAAGGTGCCAGCTGCTTTTCAAAAATCGACCTTCGATCTGGCTATCATCAACTTAGAGTGCATGAAGAAGACGTCCCTAAGACTGCTTTTCGAACTCGTTATGGCCACTATGAATTCATGGTTATGCCATTTGGTTTAACCAACGCACCAGCTGTCTTCATGGACCTAATGAACAGAGTCTGCAAACCTTATCTTGATCGATTTGTTATAGTCTTCATCGACGATATTCTTATTTATTTAAAATCTAAATCTGATCATGAGCGTCATCTAGAAAAGGAAAAGCTTTATGCCAAATTCTCCAAATGTGAATTCTGGTTAAAAGAGGTGCAATTCCTCGGGCATGTAGTCAATGACAAGGGAATACATGTCGACCCTTCAAAAATCAAAGCGGTACAAGAATGGCAAGCTCCACGTACACCAACTGAAGTAAGATCTTTCCTTGGTCTAGCTGGCTATTATCGTCGGTTGATTTCAAACTTCTCTCGCATTGCTGTACCACTCACGGCTTTAACTCATAAGGGAAAACCTTTCATATGGGGACCCAAGCAAGAAGAAGCCTTTCAAACTCTTAAACAAAAACTTTGTGATGCACTAATCCTCACTCTTCCTGAAGGTTGTGATGATTTTGTAGTTTATTGCGACGCGTCAGGGCAAGGATTAGGCTGCGTTCTAATGCAAAGAGGAAAAGTCATAGCTTATGCTTCGAGACAACTCAAGACACATGAAAAGAACTACACCACTCATGACCTAGAACTTGGAGCCGTTGTGTTCGCTCTTAAGATATGGAGACATTATCTCTATGGTACTAAGTGTGAAATATACACTGACCACAATAGTCTTCAACATAACTTCAATCAAAAGGAGCTAAACATGAGGCAACGAAGATGGGTCGAACTTCTAAATGATTACGACTGTGAAATTAGATACCACCCTGGTAAAGCAAATGTGGTGGCTGATGCACTTAGTCGAAAGGGTTATGCGAACTCCATTCATCTTCTATGTTCGCAAATTATAACCGACATTAAAGATCAAATTCGAGAAGCCCAACACGTTTCAATAACAGAAGAAGATGTACGAAAGGAGATGTCCTGTGGAGCTGAGTTAAAAATTGAAACTAAATCTGACGGTATTCTGTACTACCTAGATCGTATCTGGATTCCTAACCACAACAATCTTCGTGAAACTCTTATGAATGAAGCTCACAAAACGCGATATTCTATACACCCAGGAGCCGATAAGATGTATCAAGACCTACGATACACCTATTGGTGGCCTAGAATGAAGAAGGATATTGCCGTTTTTGTTTCCAAGTGCCTTACATGTTCCAAGGTGAAGGCTGAACACCAAAGACCCTCAGGACTTCTGGTCCAACCGGAAATACCTGTATGGAAGAGGGAAAATATAACCATGGATTTCATTACCGGGTTACCTCGCACTTCTGGTGGGTATGACACTATATGGGTAATTATAGACCGACTTACAAAATCAGCTCACTTTATTCCTATCCGCGAAGATTTCAAGAACGAAAAGCTTGCCCGTATTTATATCAACGAAATCGTAAGCCGGCATGGGGTACCGTTAAGCATTATTTCTGATCGTGATGGTCGTTTCACTTCACGAACATGGCAAGCAGTACAATCCGCTATGGGCACGCGATTAGATCTCAGCACCACCTATCATCCTCAAACTGATGGACAGTCTGAGCGCACCATTCAAACTCTTGAAGATATGCTTCGAGCATGTGTCATAGACTTCAAGGGAAATTGGGACGCCCACCTACCATTAGTTGAATTTTCGTACAACAACAGCTATCATTCGAGCATCAGCATGGCACCTTTTGAAGCCTTATATGGTCGTAAGTGTCGATCTCCTGTATGTTGGCACAAAATTGGGGAAGCTCAAATTACTGGTCCAAAATTGATCCAAGAGACAACAGACAAGATCCATCAAGTTCGAAACAATCTTCTAGCGGCTCAAAGTCGTCAAAAGAGTTATGCAGATAAACGACGGAAGCCCTTAGAGTTTAACATTGGTGATCATGTACTTTTAAAAGTATCACCGTGGAAGGGAGTAGTTCGTTTTGGTCAAAAGGGCAAGCTAGCACCACGTTACGTAGGACCTTTCAAGATACTCGAAAAAGTAGGTCCTGTAGCATACAAGCTTGACCTACCAGAAGAACTCAACAGGATTCATCCCACATTCCACGTGTCGAACTTGAAGAAGTGCCTCGCTGATGAGAACCTCCATATTCCGCTGGAAGATATTCAGATTGATGAATCTATGCATTTTATCGAAAGACCTGTAGAGATCATGGACTTCGGAGAGAAACGTCTACGACGAAGTCGCATTCCAATTGTTAGGGTACGCTGGGAGTCAAAACGGGGACCTGAGTTTACTTGGGAACGTGAAGACTTAATGCGCGAAAAATACCCGCATCTTTTTCCTACTACTTCAACTACTTAAATTTCGGGACGAAATTCCTAAAAGTAGGGGATACTGTAACATTTGTAAAAATCGGGTTTTCAAAACCCGCTCCGTTTTGTAATCGAATATCAAGTTATAAAAGTCACGTTGAATATTTATGATTACTTTGATTTAAAATGATACATAATTAATAAATAAACTAAACTATAAAAATTATATTTGATAAAAATGTTAAAACAAAATAAATAAATAAAATATGTTGCTGCCGGGACTCGAACCCGGGTCAGCCAAGAACAACTCCAACGACTTAACACACACTTGCATCACCACTCCGCCACTTTGTGTTTTCTGTTATCTCTAGGAAACAAATGAGATTTATACACAAACTCGGTTAAACCGGTTGCGCCAACTAAGAAACGGAAATCGGCAATTCAATCGTCAGATCGTTTGATTACTCGCGCATTCACGTTTATAACCGATGAACCGATGTCTTTAATCAATTCAGTGGTGATTGAACATAAATTTTCATTACAATCGGTTCTTATAACCGAAAAGAATCAAGGTCTCAATTACTTCAACTCTAGACCTCTATCGCGACTCAGAAACGTCATACCAATACTCCATTTCACTCTCGTCACATTTTCAGACCGTCAAAACGTCTAATTTAACTCGCCGGAATTTCTGCAAAAGTCGCCGGAAAACCGTATTCATCCTCAAACGGTAAATCTTTCAATATCATTGTAGTTCAACAATTGTTAGACTATTTCTAACTTAAACCTCTCAATTGAAATCGAATTCAGGCGCTGTATTCAACTAATTCCAGTTCGCCGGAACTTCCCTGAAAGTCTTTATTTCCATCTGTGAAACGGTAAGGACCTTCAATTCCGCTGTTAACGTTTGTTTATCACTTCAATTCCACAATTGACTAATCAAAAACGGCTAATCGTCTGTTCAGTTGAGGTGCACAAAAACAGAGACCGACGCCTGCCGGAACTCTGTAACCAATCGTTCACCGGTATGTTTTTCCTCTAATTGTCATCCCTGCTATCTCTTATCAGTTTGTGTAATGCTTAGCAATCGAATTAACAAGTTTTAATGATGTAAACTGTTGTCGGTAAAAATCCAGTGAAGAAGATGAACTTTGACAATACTATAAGTATAATTAAAATTGGTAGTTTAAACGGGTTAGACACACAGTCCAGCGGTGGACTGTGTGCAAAATACACACGCAAGTCCCGAGTTCGATCCCTGATACACGCACTCCTTATATAATAAAATGCCTTTTTGTTTAAAAACTAAACCGGGTTAACTCAGTTAGTTATTAAGTATAATAAAAACCGAGATAATAACCAGGTTAGACACACAGTCCAGCGGTGGACTGTGTGCAATACTAAGTCACACGTCGCGAGTTCGAAACCCGTCACTGGCACCGGTTTGTTGAATTAAAATGTTTTTGCAATTAAAAGAATTTCGGTTAAACTGAATAAGTATATAAATATAATTAAAAACAAGATTATTTCGGGTTAGACACGTAGCTCAGTTGGTAGAGCTGCGTGCACGCGAACGGAGGTCTCGGGTTCGAGCCTCACCCGGCGCAAACTATGTCACTGACCGAACCGGTCAACAAGTCAACAGGTCAACGGGCAACGGTCAACGCAAAATAAACAATTTTTTTTATATTTTAATTTATTTAATTTAATTTAAAAATCAATTAAAATACTTAAAAATAATATTTTTAAAGATAGAAAATAGCCTTAAACTCACAAAAATATATCTAAAAATTTCATTAGAATCCTTAATAAAATCCACTCATTTAATATATTTTTCCGTTATTATTTAGGTTAGCATTTCTCGTTGTTTCCGCTCATCTAATTCGTGCGCATCCCACCATCTCAAATCCAACGCACCCAATGTGAGTGAATCTTTACAAATTCCCCGTTTCATCACGTTTTGGGGTGTATCATGTGTCTTGTTATATATATTATAATTAAACCATTGTGCATACATCATATCATGAACTTGTGTATTTAGTTTGTTTCTGTTGTGTAGTTATTGTTGGATGCAATTTATTATTTTCAGTACATGCAATTTCATAGGCCGCCGCTCCCCATTACATTATGAGCGTTGAGCATGTTCCCCATTTCATTATGAGGTTGAACCTGGCGTGCCCACATACGATCGGCTCCGTTTGATTGAGCCTTGATCGCACAGACATTTTCATTTTCAGTACATGCAATACGATCGGCTCCGTTTGATTGAGCCTTGATCGCACAGTTTCATTTATGTTATTTATCGTATGTTGTTGGTATGTTAATGTATGCTATCATATGTTATTGTATGTTATAGTTGTGATTGCTATTTGCCACTGCTTGATTAATTTCATTTGCTCATGTATGATTATGCACAATGTTTCATTGATAAACTAACAAGTAATTCATTAATAAATGTTTATCTAATAAGGTTCACTCGCCAACTTATATTGACCCAAAAACCCCCATTTTTACACATGATACAGGTGAACCAGCAGCAGCTAGGAACACATAGGATTGGACTAGAAGAATAAAATAATTTAGAGTTGGGATTGTTATGTTTGGTTTATTTTCTTTATATTGTATGAACATGTTTGGATATTTGGAAATGTAACTTTGACTTTATTAAATATGAAACATATTAGTAAATGTCATGAGCTTTGGTGATAACCCAAGTATGCCCCGACTCTTATTCCGCTGCGGGTCGGGGTGTGACACTTTTTGTTGTGGGGGTTTCCTTCTTCTTATTACTCGGTCAGGAACCTTTCTTGAAGTGTGTAAACTTTCTCTTATCCCGTGTGAGGTTGATTCTACATGTGTCTCCTTGGGCATCTCTACATTCTTTCTTGAAAACTTATTCATTCTTACCGCTTCTTCCGTAGGGCTTACTGCGTAATTGCCTCAGTGATGGTTGTTGGATGTGACGAAGTAACCATACTTCGGATTTCCGGAGCTAATCCCCAAATGTATCGTTCGATACGTTTGAATTCGGGAGTTACCATATACGGAACGACTCATCAAAGATCGTGAAATCGTTGAGTATAGCCATAGATGTCGGATCCAACCCTTGGTAGATTCCAAAACTTGGTTTCCAACTTTTGTGGTTCGGCCCTTGAACAATACTTCTCACGCATCATTTCCTTCAGTCTTTCCCAAGTGATAGCGTATGCTGCTGCATCTCCTAATGCTTGCATTTGTAGATTCCACCATGATAAAGCTTCGTCAATGAACAATCCTGAAACATACAATACAGTCTTGTTAGGGGAACAATTACTCATGCGGATTATAGAACCCGTCTTTTGGGTCCATCGAACAAATGCTACCGCTCCGCCTGTGCCGTCAAAGTTCAATGGTTTGCAATATAAAAATTGCATATATGTGCATCCTGAAATGTTGGTTCTCGAAATTGTCAGAAATATTTATTTTGCAAATAAAATATTAATGAAAAATTCTTGTATGGTTATGAGTAACCAACCATTCGTAGGATTTGTTGTTGTTGGTGGGGCTTGAGCCCTATCTTCATTTCTCAAATTGGTCCGATTTGCTTCATGTTGAGCAATCGCATCCGCAATGCATTGATTCAACAAAGCATCAAGTTCAGCTTGAGAAGTGGGTAGGGGAGTTTGGAGTTGATGTACGCCCTTATTCTTGGTGGCATGATCTTCATATGAAAAATCATATAGAAGAAATTAGACAAATATTTCAGATAAATATTGTCATTCATGGACCAAATAGAATAAAATGTATTGTAATAGAATGTGTATATAAAGGTCAAATAAATCGAATCATCTCTCACGTGAGATATCCATACAAATGTCATCATGACACAAACATAATGATAACCAACAATGCATGATAAAAGAAAGATAATCAACTTTCAAATATATATATCGATAACTTGTTACATCATTTTTGTGAAGTACAAAAATATAATTTGGAGTTTCATCGCTCCGACATACAAGTTATATACAATACATAAACAAAAGTAGATATTTTCTTCGCATCGTTTCTTCAGAGTCTTTAAGTTGACTTATATAAATCTTCAAAATCCTTCAATCTTCAACTAACCTGATACGGGTTCTACCTCCAAAACCTAATTACATACCAAACTAGACTGACGGTAGGGGTGGGGTGCAGATGCGCGGATTACGCCGCGGAAGTACGCCATCTCCTCCTCAATGGCACTAATGCCCCTCTCAAGTGATGAAGAAGTGGCATGAGATGATGTAAGTGATGGTACAAATAGGGATTATGGTGGTGGAGACGTC
Organism: Scalesia atractyloides; assembly: GCA_947069175.1. Classification (NCBI taxonomy): domain Eukaryota; kingdom Viridiplantae; phylum Streptophyta; class Magnoliopsida; order Asterales; family Asteraceae; genus Scalesia; species Scalesia atractyloides. The sequence goes on from CAMTDV010000027.1 coordinate 21,828,216, forward strand.
GGTAGGGGTGGTAGTGATGGAGGGGATGATGTGGGTAAAGGTGGCTGAGAGGAAAATGACTGAGGAACACTCGGAGGTGCTCGAAGAGTAGACATTTGAGCACTAACCTCATGAAATCATCGAAACAAAATACCTAGATGTATCTCGGTGGATATGAGTCTGTACTCAGTGGTGGTGAGTGGCAAATAGTTTGGGTGGTACGGGTTGGATGGGCTCATGCGCAGAGATGGCTGGTCATGTGAAACGATTAAGTAAGGTGAAGGATATGTAACAGTACTATGCATATGTGATGGGGGATGAGACAGATCTCCAACAGTGGGAATCGGAATAAAAGGAGGATACTCATTCATAGAATGACCGTATGGAACATGTGACGGCCCTTCAGCAAACGGGTCCCGGTAAAAACTGAAAGTCGGTGTAACAGTAGTAGAAACAGATCCAGCAAAATGATAAGAGGGTACATCATCAGCAGGCTGAGAAGTACTACCAAGAGTATATTGAGACGGTCCAACAAAAAGGTGATGTATCGGGTGATCGGTGTGGTGTGATATCTCTCAAAGAATGCAGTGGTGGTGCAGACTCAGATAAATGATCGGTGTAGAATGTGTCTAGTAAAACGGTATCAATATGCGTAGGTAAGATATCTGAAGATGGTGGTAAAGCGGTATCGGGTGAAGGCATAGGTGATAGGGTCAGAGGTGTGGAAGGTGCAGATGATGTAATGTCAATAACTGTAGCCTCTAGCTAGGCTACCTCTAACATAGCAATGTCAAAGTCCTCACCAATGCCAAGGCCATCGTCAACATGCTCAACATGTATGACTGGAATGGCATCATCCTCAATATCAACAACAGGAAGTACAGGGTGTCCGTCCTTATCGACAACATCATCAAATGGATCGACCACATTAAGTGGTATGGCGATATAAGAAACGACATGTTCACCCTTAGGGTGACCGAATATGACCATCTCATGAAAATGAGGTACAGCTAGTACATCATCCTCTAAAGGAATATCAGCATGATCAAGCTCAGGTAAGGCAAAAGGCTGGAAGTCGATGTTCATCCACTCATCGTCCGAAAGCTCGTCAAGGAAGAAGATGATGATGATAACAGGTGGGACAGGATCATCTAGTGGTATCTAATCGGTGTTCGAGGCATATCCCATAGAATCGGAGTCGGAAGACATGGTCCTGGCAAAATAATCCGTACAACTCATAAATGTGAACTTATAATAAATTTTTGGGCAATTATATTTAAGTTTCATTGTAAATCATGTCATGTATCATTCTGATTCATCTTACTATTATTGTGTCTAATCCTCAAAGACTATCTCGTATAATGTCCTTGCATTATTGTTTTAATTTATCGTTTAGTACTAGTGGACCTTCGTATACAAGTCGTGGGGAAAAACTCTTATTACAATTTCGTAACAATTTATGACTTTTATAAAAAGCCCATTTTTGAAATTGTAGACTAGACTCGAAAGAATCTTAGTTCACTACAATTGAAGCTCTGATACCAGGTCTGTCACACCCCTTTTTTGATACAGCGGAAGCGTGCGCGAGGTCTAGCTAAAGCGGCAATTGTTGCATTCAATCAAGTAAACGACAATTGTAATACGTTACAAAATATTCATCCATACTTTAATTTAACACATAATTTACGTACAAACTTTTGTTTTTAAAACATACCACAAGTTTAACAATATTACTTAAAATTCAAACATAAGTTTATAAAACTTAATGACAAAAGTCTGGATGAAATATAACATCTTGACTTCACAACATACGAACAAGTTTTTCTCCGAAGGCCATCCACTATTTCCTGTAATACATGTTAGTTTTGAAAACAACGTCAACAAGAGCTGGTGAATTCATGTTATAAATTTTTGTATCAAATGAATCTTCAAAAACATTTGAAATAATAAATTCATTTAATATAGCTTAATGAAACTTGTAAGATCAATAGTGTGTTGCAAGGACACTAATCTGTATTCCAAATAAGGTGGCAACCAAACCTTGACGATTTATTTTGTGTTTGAGACTCTTGTTTTAGACACAAAAGCACTCTAATATGATCTGTTATGATTGTTTTAATAGAGTAGGGCTCGCCCAAACCCAATAGATCTATCTCCTTGTTCCTCGGTACTTGTTATTTATTAATGGTCTCAATGCTTGAGCCTTATTCTCATGTGATCTAAATATTTTCATTTCCCAGCTATATTAAATGTAACATGTATACATCCCCGCACGTTTAAAAACCATAAAAACGTTAAAATAAAAGGGGAAACATGAACTCACAGATTTGCGTTCCGTGCAAATCTCTATTCGGTTCCTGATACTTCGTTTGTTTCTCGACCTATAAGTGTTTTAATCTATTAGACACTTAGGCTTTCGTTTGTTTTTCGTACAAGTATTTTATCTTGAATTTCATACTTGTAATTGTTAGTTTTTCTTTGTTGGTATACATATATATATATATTTCTTTCATATATATATTCTAGATTGATTACATGTAAATGGACCTAGTCCATAATTTAATTGTAAATAACTCAATCTAATAATTCACTTCATGTGAGCCTAGCCCAATAGTTTTTGTAAGTATGGGCCTAGCCGAATTTGTTTACTATGTGTGGGCCTAGCACAATTCGTTTCATGTATGTGGGCCTAGCCCAATTCATTTTATGTATGGGGGCTAGCCCAATCCTAATTTTGTTTAAAGTGGGTTAAGCCCAATTGGTTTGTAAAGATTAGGCCTAGGCCAAATAATTTATAGAAATTGGATTAGCCCAAGTTTAGATTTATAAAAGTGGGCTTTAGCCCAAAGTTAGTTTTTATAGAAATGAATTAGCCTAATTTATTTCTTACATACAAATGGGCTTGGCCTAAAGTTAATTTTTATATAAGTGGGCTTAGCCCATGTAAATTTTTATAAAAGTGGGCTTAGCCCAAAGTTGATTTTTATATAAGTGGGTGAAGCCCAAACTAATTTTTATGAAGGGGCTTGTCCATTATTTTTATAAAAAATTAGTTTTAACCCAATATAATTTTTATGAAAATGGGCTTAGTCCGAATAATTGTTTAGTTGGGCTTAATCCAAGTTTTTTTTAAATACTTACTAGTAAATGTTTATAACTTATAAAAAATTATTTGTAAAAATTATTAGTTATAAGCTAAATTTTTATAAATCCTAGTAAATATAAAGAGTAACGGTTGATTTGTTCGTTTTGACCGTTATGTTCGCGTCGACTATTTTATTCATTTCATCTTTATCGCTTATGACATATACTTTATTTTGTCCGAATTGTCCAAGTTATCCGAATTGTCCGATATATATATTATTTTGTCGAAAGTTGAACAATTATATATTTTTGTATTTGATTCAACATGATCAAAATATATAGTCTTTATACAAAAATATATTTACACATATTAGGTGATTTCAAAATATATATATTTTTTTATCAATTTTTAGTTTAAGAAAACATAAGTAATTATATTCTTAACTTTTTTTATCCAAACCTTTATTTAAACAAGATTAAAGTTCCTAATCACTTTTAATCACAAAATCTTTAGTTTATCACATCTTAATCAAGATTAATTTTTATTAAAATTTTGCTATAGTTTCCTTTAAATATAAGCTTTCCCATGTTTATATAAACATGTTTTAAATAATTTTTCTAACATAAATCATTATCAAATCACATATATTATACAAAGTATTAACAAAAATGTCATGAACTTGTCATAGTTTTAAACTTTCTTAAAATGATAACTTCATTATCACGTTTAAACAAAATTTCTAAATCATAACTTTTATTTAATAATCTATAACTTGTATAATCATCTTTGAAATATAAAATCATGTTCATGACTATTTTTGTTAAAGAATCTTGTTAATCTAAACATGCATGTGGATCATCTTTTTATTCATAAAATTGCAAGATTTAACTTTACTAGTTTATGACAAATTTAAGATCATCCATAATTATCAAGAAAACCACATAATTATATTAGTGATTATAGTTTTATTTGTGTTTTCCAAGTGGGTTTTTAAATATGTTTTAAGATGATCTTGTGCATTTTTATAAAATATAAAGTATACGATTAGGTTAAAGATCTTACTACTAGCACAAGGCTAGGGATAATCTAAAAGATGAAGAAAAAGTGTTGATCAAGAGTTCCAAGCTTCAAAGTGAGCTCCTAATCTTTGCAAACTCTTTAGATCATCTTTAGGTCTTCATGCAAGCTTGATTTCTTTGTGTTTGGATTTTTTTTAAAAGTGGAGGTGAATATGGTGTCTTGGCTGATTTTGGAAGCAAAAATGGAAGGAGTATTTGTTGAGTTTTGGTGTTGTGAGAATGAAAGAATGAAGTGGTTATGACATTAGTTTTGTGTTTAGTTCTTACAACTCATTTCACACTAACAATTCATATAAACTTGCCAACACATTATACAAAAGATTAGTGGCATGGGGAAAGCCCCATGTAGCCGTGAGGTGTTGGGAGGGGGGTTGGTTTTATTTTTTTTATTAATAATATGTAATTTTAATAAACTTTTATAAACTTTAACAATTTTATATATAAATTTTTATAAAATCTATTGCCCCAACACTTTAATTTGATGTTATAATATGCCAAAATAACTCAATAGTTTTATTGTTTCGTTGTTCGGTTGATAAAGTTGGTTCGGGTCTTGTACCAGGTAAAATACTTACATATTGTGTTACTTATAAATTTTATTTACACAATAGTTCTAGTGCAATTCTTATAGTCCCGTTAATTAATCTAGCTCTTCAGACTAATAAATTTGTCATTTTGAGTTAAGTTTCGGTACCGGCTTTGTTGTCAGGTCTTTATTGAACAAACCGTATAGCTTTAAATAATAAGATTTATATATGGGTTTTATACTATTTCTAACACCCGTTATTATTCTTTAGCTAAAATATTAAATTTTGGGTTTTCGGACATTTGCTGTTTTGTGTTGCCGAATGCTGTATTTTGCTGTAAAATATTGTTTTTGCTACAAAATGTTGTATTTTGCTACAAAATGTTGTATTTTGCTGCAGACTTGGACAATTTGGTGTTTTAAATAAATTTTCGTGGTATAACAGTAAAGACATATCTTATATCTTATTTTTGTCATATCAGACTGTACCGTAACCAGATCTGATATTTATTTCGTGTTCGCGTCTTTGTCATTTGTCTAGGATATGGTTTTATATGTTTGTGATTGTGACAAATTCATTATCATATCAAACTATGATTTTATTAAATTCCTAGACTTATATGACTTAAAAACAAAAATTAAGTCATGTTATGCGATAAATAGATAGTGCATTAGTTGTTCAGGTTGTATAGAATTATCAGAATTTTGCCAATTGTCACAGCACTAACCAAAAAAAATAAAGCACTAAAAGTAATTCATAACTCACCTTAAAAGTACATGACGCATCTAAAAGATTCAGGAACAAAACAAAATACCCAAAAACCTGAAACAACCTAAATCAAATAAAAGAAAACTAATTACAACAATGCAAAGGCACTAACCAAATCTTTGATGACGTGTCACACCCCGGATTTCCAACCCAAATAGATACATCGGTGGGCCCGGGTGGGGAGTATCGTGATGTCAGTTGATAACATCATTGTCAATTAAACATGGCACAGCAGAAGTCTTGGAGTAAAATTACTATTACAAACCGAATGTTCGAAATATAAAATAATATACAGGCTCGTAATAGAAGATCCACAAGCGGATTATAAATTGTACATGGAAAGAATATAAAACAAACTTTGTGCAGATCTATGATTTGCAAGATCCTTTATCACTACCGAGCACTTCCAGCCTATCTTCGTATTGTACCTGCAGTTTAGTCTTTTGAAAATACGTCAGCTTCGCTGGTAAATACACCCAACTGATTCATTTTGAAAACATTTAAAATATGTTTTAAGTGCGTATCAGCACAAAAGCTTTTATAACTTGGGAAAGTTGATAGTCCATCCTTGTTAACAGATTTACATGTTTGTCCATACATACAGGGCCCGGTACGGAGACCGAGACATGATTAACGTATACACCACTTTGGACTCACGAAGGAGTCAATTCCTCCTAACCTTGTGGGAATGCATTATTGAGCGTCTAGCGGGTGTATGCCTACACCCGCGCTAAGGTCGTGGCCATTTCTATTGTAATGAGCCGAGGATATCCAAGGACACGGTAGTTAACTGTAACATCCGTCAAAAAACGGGTTTCCAAACCCGCTTCGTTTATTAACCGAACATCCAGTTAAAAATTTCGTTGCGTATTTAATGCTCAAATTAATTTTATACAATACATAATTAATAAATATATTAGAATTTAAAATCTATAATTGAAAATTTATAATAAATAATGAAATAAAAATAAATTGCTGATGCCGGGTTTCGAACCTGGGTCAGCCGGATGAAATCTCAAGACCTATCGCACACCCACTTAACCACTCCGCCACTTGACCCATTTGTGTTATATAATGAAACAAATAACATTTATAATAAAACTCGAATTCAAACCCAGTGAATCAGCGCGCCTATTTCGTAGTCGCCGGAAATCCCGACGACTTCGCCAATCATTGACGGTTTCTATTGACTTAACGGATGTATTAATCTCAACGTCGGTTATAACCGATGTCTAATCCCGCGACATCAGTCATAACCGCCGGAGAAAAGCTGACCAACGAATCAAGACAGAAATCGGACCAAATTCATCGAAATTCTTTCCTATAAATACACACCCAAGTCTCTGGAAATCATTTCGCTCAAAATCGCACCATTTCTCGAATCAATTTCACTCGCCGAAAATATTCTGCCATCACCGGACTTTCGCCGGAAAACCGAGACTCACATCAACACGGTAAATACCTCGACTCTTTCTGTTTCAATCCATTGTTAGACTATTACTAACATCAATCCATCACCCAGAATCAATCCCAAACGACGTTTCCGAATATTCTGCTTTCGCCGGAAAACTTCTGGAATTTCCAGAATCACGCTGTGAATCGGTATAATCACCTAAACCTTCTGTTAACCATTGTTTAGTAACTCAATTTCATATCTAATCAATCAAAACTGTTAATCGATCCGAACAGACGGAGTTCACAAAACAGAGCCGACGATCCTTGCCGGAGTTCTGAGAAAGACATCTGTTCGGTACATTAATTTCCAAAACTCTCTCTATTTCATCGCATTACAATCGCTTATAAAGTTCGTTAATTGAATTTAACAAGAAACAGTTGAATAATCGTTGTCTGTGTTTTGAACGAATAAGATGAATTCGAACTAATGTATAAGTGAAATTAAAACAGGATAATAAACCGGGTTAGACACACAGTCCAGCGGTGGACTGTGTGCAAACACACAGCAAACGTCTCGAGTTCGATCCCTATCACGACCCTATCCTCGGAAATAAAAATGTTTTTTTTTAAACCGAACCGGGTTAACTCACTGTAAGATGTTAAGTATAATAAAAATCAGTATATTAACCAGGTTAGACACACAGTCCAACGGTGGACTGTGTGCAACACTAAACCACAGGTCCCGGGTTCGAGACCTGTTGACGGCACCGGCTCGATATAATTAAAATCTTTTTAAAATAAATGAATTCTGATTAAATTAAATAGTGTATAAATATAATTAAAAACAGAAATATTTCGGGTTAGACACGTAGCTCAGTTGGTAGAGTTGCGTGCATGCGTACGAGAGGTCACGGGTTCGAGTCTCACCCAGCGCATACTTACACAAGACCGAACCGGTCAACAGTCAAAGTCAACGGTCAAAGGTCAACGGTCAACCCAAAAAGTCAACATTTTTTTTATATTTTTATTTATTTATTTTATTTAAAAATCAATTAAAAATACTTAAAAATAACATTTTTAAAGTTAGAAAGAGACCTTAAACTCATAAAAATAAACCTAAAAATCCAATTAAAATTGTTACTAAAATCCACTTATTTACCGTACCTTTTTGTTATTATTTAGGTTAGTTATTCCTCGTCGATCAACACTCAAAACTCGTGCGCATTCAACATCATCAAACGAACGCACCCAATGTGAGTGAATTCTTACAAATTCCCTTTTTTATTCATGTTTTGGGGTGTATCATGTGTCGCTTAAACTAATTCGCTTATTCAAACTCGTGCTATACCATATTATGATCTAAACTTATAATGTAAATATTGTTTGTTGTTATGTATTACATATTATCAAGTTGTATGCAAATTAATTATTAGGCCCATCAGTTCCTCGTGGGAGACGAGTTGAACAACGCGTGCCTTAAAACTCATTCATTAGGCCCATCAGTTCGTAGAACAACGCGTGCCTCAAAACTCATTCATTAGGCCCATCAGTTCCTCGTGGGAGACGAGTTGAACAACGCGTGCCTCAAAACAATCTATTGTTGTATGTGTGTGCAATATTTAATATTATGTGTTTTGTGAATAAATTTACATCTACATTTACTCATATGTGGTTATGCACTTTATTTTATAATCAATTCAATAAACACGTTTAAATGTTTTAATAGGATTCACTCGCCAACTTTTTGTTGATCCAAAAACCATTTTTACACATGATACAGGTGGACAGGATGAAGCAAGGAACACATAGGAAAGTGCCTTAGAAGAAAAATAATGAAGCCTAGAAAGATGTATAGAACATGTTGAACTTGTATGATATGATTGTATGATCTCCTTTAAATTGTAATAATAAATATGAAACATTATAATAAATGTCATGAGCTTTGATGAAAACCCAATCATGCCCCGATCACCTTTTCCGCTGCGGGTCGGGGTGTGACATTAACCCCCGATGTTTAAGTTATCAAACAAAACTGATTAAACAGAATATGCGGATTTACTAACCACAATCTGGCATTCGATTGATCCAATTTCCAATCAAGCGGTAATAATTTACCGTATCCCAAGCCCGTATAAGGGAAATAAGTCGAGAGTATTTACCTGAGCGAGTCTTCTTTTATTTATTTATAACTCAGCTGTACATAAAAGTACTAAGTGCAAATAGCATTTACCGGCAAGTCTCTAGTCTGGATTATGGCATAAACTAACCAATTAAATACTAACGGTCTTATTTAAGTCATAGACTTAGACCGACTAGCGTACTTGATCAGAACGTATGACGCTAGATTAAACGATGATTGGATATAATGTAGTTTAATCCCAACAAGTACCTTGACTTGTATAATATGGATAAACTATACACATTCTGGATTTTGAGACTCAAATGACAAGGTTAAATCCGTTTTGGTTAATTTCCGTAAACTTGTTTAATTATACTTAATCGTACGCATATCAGCGATATAGGGTAACCGGATAAGTCATGGACAAGTTCTATATGCCATTGTACTTTAAATAAGTTGTAATATCAGTAGGATATCAACTTTTATGCCCGTTAAGGTTTTAAAACGAAATTATGCCTCATAGGGGCATTTTGGTAATTTCATGCAATATAAAAGAAACTTGAATATAATTTAAGTTTATAATCATGAGTTATTCTGGAAAAATAATTTATTCATGATATAATATCAGTAGGATACCGATTATATGTGTAATTTATCTTTTATGACCAAACTATGCACCGAATTGGCATTTTGGTCATTTTACACATAGTTTATAAATTATTTGGGATTATGAGTTTATAACATGTATCTACTGTAAATATGTTTAAAATAAGTTTTAAAATCAGTAGGTAACAAGTTTTGGTCAATAATATGGTTTAAGACCATACCATGCGCCGCAACGACGTTTATGTCGAAAAATGATGTCTTTATGAGATGTTTTATAAAAACTGATATTAAGGTCAGATTAAAATGTTTTAAATATGTTATTTAATATAACATATCAGTAGTTAAAAAATTTACCTTGAAAAGATTTGATTAAAACTAGTTTATGAGCCACATGGGCTAAAATCGCCATTTATCGACATAGTTTAAGGACTTGCTTGAAAACTCAGTTTATAACTTGGTTTAACATCCCAAATAATCCTAATTATAATATTACATCAGTAGAAAACTTATTTTCAAATTCATTATCATTTAAAACCTTGTGTTATGCAAAAAGGGCATTTTAGTCAAAAATGGCATAATTTCGGAACTTGCGCATAAACTTGGATTCTAATTATGATCATGTAATATAACCTCAGAGGGTTATGCTACATTATATTATGATCATAATGCAACTTTAGATCAGTATCTAACTAATGTAAATCAGGTCAGAATCGAAAGTCAAAGCAGAAGTCAAACTTCGCGACTTTCGGTTGCGAACCGACCCTAGAACTGAAATTGATGAGCCAAACATGTTCTTACATGTTCCAATAATTATTACCAACTTGTGTAAGTGTCAAAACAGGTTTCATAACATATATAATATCACTTTATGATTTTTCAGAAAAATGGCCTGTTTGACTTTTTAATATCATAACTTTGACCTGTCAATTGGTCTAGCAAACGTGATCTTCTGGAAGTGCCCTTTATAGGGATTAACACCTACCTTATTACAATCACTTAGTCATGTTCATTACGAACAATGGCTGGACCATAATGGTCTTAACCGAAAGTCAAAGCGTTTTCCGTAAAACGCTTGACTTTTGGCTATAAAAACCTATAAACGAAAATACACAAGGAATGAACACTTACCAGTGATTCCTAGGGTACAAAAGAACTATGTTGGATGCTCCCTTCATTTAGTAACTTCCAGAGGAGGGAGAAGAATTGATATTTAGAAATGTGCAAGTTTAAATGGTGAACTTAAGCACCTATTTATAGTTGGAGAACTCAAAGGAGGTGATGCCAGGTGTTTAGGGGTGTAAGAGGAAGCTTACAAGTGTCCGAAAACGTGACATAGCTGATTGGAAGTCCATAGTTTTGATTTAATGGTTTTTGGCATTTTTGTTTGGAAGCCAAGTAAACTTTCTGCAACAGAGCCTCTCTAGCGCCCCGCGAGAGACCCAGGCCTGGTCTCTCGCGGCCCGCGACCGCCCCTTGGCCAATTTCAAAGTTTGACACTTTAACCCCTTAACTTATTAAAGCTTTTAAAAACCTTACTTTTTTGCACTTTTAGCCCTTTGTAGCCAATACTTGGCATACTCGGGATTATGCCCGGACATGGTCGAGCTCTCGGTTTGTTAAAAGGTCACTCAGAGGTATAAATTAACATGTTGACACTTTTAATCCCTCCATTATCCAACTTTCTCATATATACAGAATTGAACCCTCTCGTCCAACAAATGGCACGTATGAGAGTTAGGACTTCGCAAAGGAGCACTCAGAGGCTTATTATAAGCATGTTGATTCCGATGTCACTCAGAGGCTGGACATGTTGACATATCAGTCACTCAGAGGCCAAGTTTTAAGCATGTTGACATATCAGTCACTTAGAGGGTAATGATTTAAGCATGTTGACATATCAGTCACTCAGAGGCTGTTATTTATGCATGTTGACATCGGACCGTCATTCAGAGGCTCAGTTTGAGAATGTTGACGCCTTTAGTCCTTGCTGGTCTTTAATAGACTATATTTAAAATACAACACGTGTCACTATACTATTGGACACGATTTTACAGGGTGTTACACGGTGCTACCTCAAGCCAACCATCGTATACCTACAATTGCACCTATGTTTCTTGTAGGGTACCTAGCATACCTCAAATTTTGCTTTAAGAGATGATAAAAGTTGAATCGTCGGATTGCTTTCAGATCAATGGTCAAGGAGTATTCTAAAAAGTTGGACACGGATAGGCTTTTAGTGGCGAAAATTTCAAAGTCGACCCTAAAAATGTCGTCGGTATTGACCTACGTTTCTTGTAGTGTACCTAGCATACCTCACATTTCGCTAAATTAAAAAATAATTTGATTACCCAGGTACAGTAAAGTTATTGTACAAATGGGTTTAACATATTAGACATGAGAGCTGAATGAGGTATTTTAGTCTCAAAATCAAAAAAAAAATTGATTCATGTATTTATACCAGTAGAGCAATTATGTAATCACTCTAGAGTAGTTATAATCGCTCTAAAGTAATTATACATAATTACTCTACTGCAGTAATTACATATAATTACTCTATTAGAGTAATAACACGATTTCTAAAATTTTAACATTTTACAACTAAACATCATGTTTAAGTATATGAAAAAAAAATCATGTTTCACTTCTCATGTTTAGTATATTAAGACTCATTTGTATTTAATCTTTACATTTGTAATATTAATGCAATAAGTGAGACTCATGTAAAAATGTAAGGTTGCGAAATGCATTTCTCAAGTATGCCCTTAGAAATAAATTTTGTAAAACTGACATGCAAGTAAGATAAACTTAACATTAGCGGAACTATAAGGTAATACCCAAGACATTAACATTATATGCGCGACGACACCCTATCAATGACCAAAAAAACACATTACAAAATTTGAGACGACGATGGAGCCTGACATAACATAGCCAGGACTACATCAGTATATCATACCAAGCTTGGGAACATGAAGATAATACCTCTAATCTGGGCTTAAGCACATTATTTAATCCATAAGGGAAAAGTGTTAACCATTAGGTTTGTGCCCAGCCACTCCCCTGTAAAAGAAAACTTAACCCCACTGGAAAGGGGTCTTCTATCCCACCAGCTTCACTAGCCACCTCTCAACTAGCTTATCTTTCTCTTACACACATGTTTATGAGAACATTTATTTACATATACATGCCTAAATCCATACTGAATATATATATATATATATATATATATATATAATATACTTAAGTACTTGACTGACGAAGCATCTTGTATACGGCAGTAGGTGTTATTGGGTTATCTTTGAAATCACAACATTGGTATCACACAATACCACAAGAATAGACAACCTGTAATCTTACATAAAACTTTATGCAATTTCCCACCTTATCTTTATTTGCTGTCAGTTTCATATTCCATCTTTAATAAATAAACCAAATGGAGTAATTATTTATAGTTTGCATAATCAACAAAAAAAATACTACAGTCCATAAGAACTGGCACCCGTCCAAACGTTCTACTTCACCGGCATTCTTTTCTTTCGAATGAGGTACTCTAGGTCCTTCTGTAGAACTTCTTAATACTTATACACTTTTGATATTGCTGTGCGTGCTTTCTTCCGGTTACGCCATTAGTTATTAGTTATTAGTTATTTGAACCTGGAGTATAACATAGAGTACTTCTATGTTCTAGTATTAAACCATGATTTCAATTTTGAGTGTTTTTTTCTTAAATAGTGTTGTTAAGAAATGTTTTTTTCTCCTAGTACAAAATGGTGTTGTTAAGAAAATGTTTTTTTCTCCTAGTACAAAATGGTGTTGTTAAGAAAATATTTATTAAAATGATGTTTTTGAAAGTTATATTTGCTTCTCTCTTAATTTCATTGGATTACTCCAATTCATTAGATAATTATTCATTTAATCATGGTATTGGGTCTATAACCTAGATTACCTTTTTTATAAATATTAAAATTAACTTTCTTTTTAATAAAACATACTTAAAAAAAGCCTGTTTCTGAATTTTTTTATAATAATGTGATTGTAATAATTTCAGTAATGCGTTAATTTTTTTTACTTATGCATTTTATATACAAATAACAAAATATAGCATACTTAAAAAAAGCCTAACTTCATGAGGTAGAGATTTTCTACTCGTTGAGAACGAAGCTCAATATTTAATATCTTATTCCATTGGTTTATAAAACAATATATTATAAAACATGTCTTTTACATTTTTATCGTCCAGTTTTTCTTATTACCCATTTATTAAATATTGTATCATTTTTATTACCCATTTATCAAATATTGTATCGCTAAAAGTTTGCAACTTCATAATTCGGCCAATCCGATTTTTTTATGAAGTAACAAACTGTACTAATATCGTATCAAACCGATACGAACCAATTAGTTCACGTACCGTAAAGGTGCCAACTTTATTGCAATTGCATACGTCTTTTATACATGCTTGCAGCTATAACTTTGAAAGAATATAATTACGTACCTCGAGTACCCAAAACGATGAAGACTAGATCACACACTTAACTACTAAAAGCTTTATATTTTTTTTACTAAAAACAAAGGTTTTGGTGATAAAAGATTTTTTTAACTGTTAATAATAACTAGAAGAAAAGATCTTTTTTCCAATTACATATTTGTATAAAAATGACAAGTCAAAGGAAATATAAAAGTTACCATATTATTGGAATTAGTATATGTATGTTTTTAAGAAAACTAATTTTTAAAGCACGTTTATTAGAAAAAAAAGGGTTCTAATATTTAAAAAAATGAATAAGTTATGTTAGACACCTAATACCATGATTAAATTAATAGTTATTAAATAAATTGGGGTTAATCAATGAGAGTAGAAGTGAGAAACAATTAAATCACCAAAAACATTATTTTCGTAAATATTTTTTCAAGAACATCATATCAGTAAATACTTTAGAAAAAACTCCCAAATTTGATGAACACAATTTACACAAATTGATGTATATCAAACATCTTCTCTTATTTCGTTCTTACAAAAAGAAACAAACAAGCCTGAAAAATACAGAAAATGAAGGTCGCCAATAAAAACTTTACTAATGGATCATACATAACATTATAAACTTAATTTAAATTATCTTTCTCTGTTTAACACGTGGGTTGATACTTGATACCAACCCTAAATCATCGGCACCCACACTAACCAGAATCTGTCCCCTTCTAAGGTTAATTTGATTTGATCATTTGGCTGATTAAACTAAAGACGGCCACATATTTCGGCATGATAATTTTATGTATTTGTTACAATAATATATAATATGAATGTGTTGTTTATAATTAACATATTGTATTCTTTGCCCATACTTTGATACGTCGGTAAAATGCTAAAATTATCATTGAGGTTTAGTCATTTAACCTTATTCACTTGAATGACTTTTTTATGTATTTGAGTACTTCAGGCTTGCGTTTTATTGTCGTTTTAATTCTTGAGTTTGGCAATTAATTGCGACTTTCACTCCTCAAAATTTGGCCATCTTGGATGAAAATGATAAGATTTCAAATTTTTTATATGAAAATGACACCTCATGCACGAAGTCGAAAAAGTTGTCAAACCTTAGGGACAAAAATGACATTTTACTCCTAAGTATATGATAATTTTTACATAATTGTGCTAGTCTCAATTGATCAACAAGACATATGTTTGAACTTATAATGATTTTTAGTGTAATAACGGTTTCTTTTAAAGATATAACTTCTTATAACATTACATTTATTCTACCTGTATAATACACGGGTTGCTAACCTAATTATTTTAATATAATCAATTTTATTTAAAACAATATAGTAAAATTATAATGTACATTGATACAAGTTTGAAGGTGTGAAGTACACGTTTATTCAATGTATTTTCTTGTTATTGATAGAATTAATACATAAAAAAATTGCAAACACGTAAAAACCTATCATGTAACCTCCCCCAAATTATAACTTCTAGTTATAAATCGGTAAATTCATTCATCAAAATTATATATAAACGCTGTATATTCTTGTTATTGAATAGAATTAATACATAAAAAAATTGCAAACACGTGAAAACCTATCATGCAACCTCCCCCAAATTATAACTTCTAGTTATAAATCGGTAAATTCATTCATCAAAATTACATATATAAACGTTGTATATTCTTGTTATTGAATAGAATTAATACATAAAAAAATTACAAACACGTGAAAACCTATCATGCAACCTCCCCCAAATTATAACTTCTAGTTATAAATCGGTAAATTCATTCATCAAAATTATACATAAACACCCTAAAACGACAATTTTCTTCTGGTAATGTTTATATTAAAAAAATAATTATATTAAGCAAAAATAGATTATATAATATCATTGGAATATATAACTAGAAGGTTATGAAACAATAATAGAAGGAAATGTGGCAAAGTTAAAAAAAACATTAGAAGGTGCATTTTAGTCAAAACCTAGCATCTTAAAAAACCCAGCATCTTCAATTCATTTTTTATTCATGTATACTAAAATCCACCATTTTCAAAGTCATAAACTACCACATCACAACCAACACCAACACCACTTCCCCCGCCACCTACGATCGCCATAATCTTGCCGAAAACCAGATCTGAAACCACCACCACCTTCAACCACCTATTGTGTTTTTCAAATCTGAATCCACCATTCCACCATCCACCGCTTCACCGCCCACTGCCACCGCAACCAGTTTTTCGAAGTTTTTTCTCCGTCTACCGTAGTTAATCGGAGTTCTTTTTGTGAAAACCCTGAGTTATAGTGTGTTGTTTTATTCATTATGTTTTACGCATCTAACTTTTTGAATTTTTTATATATAGCAATAATATACTCGTTTTTAAGATAAAAAAACTATTTTTTTATAGTGCAATTTTTATAAAAGAAGATAATGTCGTGTGAAAGAGCTATTAACATTTTAAAAATGGAAGGAATTTGAGTGGAAAGAAACTATTGTCTTGGATAGACTACAATACTTCTAAACTAACTCATGTGTCTTCTTTTTTTTGTTTGATTCTACTCATTTAATTTTAGCCATTTATTTTAAATCTAATGGATATGATTGTTTTCTAACCTTTCTACTAAAATAATCTTCCTATTACACCTTTATCCTATATAACTATAAGAGCTTTAATAATATTTTTTGTATATATAAGCTTAAATAATATATATTTTATATATATCTACATGTACAATTAAAATGTTTGATCCCGCCAATTAAGCAATACTTCACAAGCAGGCCCATGTGCTTAATCCCCATCAATAAACATTAAAAAAGATAAAGAAAAGGACAATCTTCCAATATCATATTTAACCCCAATGTTTGCCTTATTATATTCAACTTCAAGACTAGTATATAACTACCAACTTCACACCATCCCTTCCACAAGCATAAACAGAAAGAAAGATATCAAACCAAAGATGATGATCATGAAGTTTAAGTCAATGAAATTGTCTAGAAGTTTTCCGAACTTACAATTTGGCAAGATCAATGACAATAATAATAGTAAGAGAAACAGAGTTAGTCTCCAGCAATGTAATACAACCACTGATGCAGAAGTTAAATGGGAGTTACGACCTGGTGGAATGCTTGTTCAAAAGAGAGAGATCAAAGAGCAAAGCATGGAAGGGTTATCGCGGTTAGAGCCGTCAGTGGTTCGCAGTGGCATGACATATCTATCCAAGCCACTTCTACTTCTGGTGAGTCATCTATATCTATCACTATCATTAGTTTTGGATTTATGTTTCTAACAACAAGACAATAGTTATGATGATGGATTCTTGATAGCCGGTTTCCCTAGCGATTTTTAAGTCAATCATCATTAATTTGAATACTCTTTTCGGTTTTACAGGAGAATTAAAGATGATATTATCAATGGTGACTAGCTTGGACCCAAAAGAGCAAAGAGTATTGTTCAAAGGGAAAGAGAGAGAAGACGAAGAATATCTACACATGGTTGGTGTTAGAGACAAAGACAAGGTGTTGATGTTACAAGATCCGGCAACCAAGGAGAAGAAACTAGTCACAAATGCTATGGTAGCTGCTTATCATAAAATTACAGTATAAAATAATAGTATTTATATATATCGTCTTGAGCTACAAGAACACATTATCTTACCAAGTATGGCCTCTTGACTAAAAGATTGGCCGGTGATGATTATAGTGAAGTTGAGTAGTGTTTTGTTACAAATTTTTAGATCGTCCACACCTTGGTTAACAGTTAACCTACTAAAGGTTTGTGTGTTTCCTATATTTCATATGTAAAAATCCAAACATATGTACATATTTATTTTATTTTATGAACTACAACGTTAATGCATCCAAACTTTATAGGTGAATCTTTATATTTGGAGAATTAGAGTTAAATATTTGCTTTTGAAAGTGTTGAGCTCAATTCATATTGTTGATTATGACGAGATGATTAATAAATCTAGAAGTTATCTCATAACATAACTTTTTTATGAAGTAAACTCTTATTTATATAACAAAAAAATAATAAACATACTAGTATTAGAATAATAAACAACAAAATATATATTTAAAAAGGATGAGAGTACACCTATCTAGTGTTCGTCCGAATTTTAATCAGGCCGTTGGGTGTGGTTGCTCTTCAGCGATCACCCGCATTCTTTACATCATCTCCACCTCATACCATCTTCTTTCCATCCTATCAAGGGGGTGGTGCATTCTCTTCACCGAACCAATCAGCACAAGAGAGAGAGAGAGAGAATGAGAATGCACTCGGGGTGAAGGGGAGAATTCCCCGAACCCTCCGAAACCGAAGAGGGGGGGCTGGTGGGTCTCCCGAGCCACACGCCCACACCCCACAAGCTTAGGTACCGAGTTAAGTTCTATTAAAATAGTGCAGGTTACTTTCTATGCGCATGCCCCTCATAATTGATCAATAAATTCTAGTAATTGAATTCCACATAAGTACACAACACCAGGGAGGACAAAGGGTGTCAAAAACTAAAATGGACACCGAAAAACTAACGTATTCTAGTCAGTTTATTGGAACTGGACCGTATATTAGAGTAATTTTAAAATCTGTTACATTTTTTGATACTAGGATCGTACTAGATAATCTTTTACTCGATCACCCAAACTGACACTAAATGCGTTTACTTGTATCAAGATCAAATAAGATAATCTATTTCTATAGACCATGCTCTTTTATAATACAAAATGTTTGGGATACTAGCTGCTTTATGATTTATAGACCATACTCTATAATACTACAAAGTGTTTGGGACACTAGTCGCTTTATGGTTAAGTATCATCTTAATTTTCCAGCCTAAAACATTAACTCATTTTATCAATTATTAGTTAGTTATAGTAGACCTTTTTTATCATACTTTTTACTCAAATTTAAAGTGTCTCATTTTTAAATGAGTAATTCATATAATTTTCATAGAGTACACTTTATATAATTTATGAATGTTCATATTATTCAGTTTTACTATTTTCTATATTGTTTTTAGTTTTGTCTTTTTTCCTAATACAATTTCATTTTAATTTCAAGTTTTTCCTTATAAAACATTAATGTATATAAATAATGTTTTATGACAAAAATAAATATTATTAATCTATGATAGGCCCCATCAAGAATATATATGTAATGAACTTTCATGATACTATGATGGATGCAAAAAGTGTAACAGCAAGGTAACAACAAACTTCATTTAAACTCTGAAATTTTGAAAAGAAAAATGTGTCTGAATGTGGTATACTATTAAACTATTATAACTATCCTTCACTTCAAAGCTACGTTACTATCCTCTTTCATTATTTCTCTTCTCTACTAACATGGATGTGGTTTACTATCTCCTCCTTTTCTATTAATTATCCACTTAAATTACCCTTCCATCATCTCATCGCCTTCATGGAGATCTCCGTCATCATCACCATTCATCAAAAGAGGGTGGTATTCCACTTATGGCCATGAAGCCACATTAGCCCATGACCATCCTTCACTAGCCTACACTGCATAGTCAAAGAAATGCAATGAAGAAGTATATGCACTCACCAAGTTTCTAGCTCATAGCTCTATTCTTTTTTTTATTTGTATTGCTTATTAGCTATTAATTTATAGGTATAACTAATAAATAAATTTGTAATATGTGGCTATGTTTTTTAAACTTTTATAATATTTTTTTTGGTAAACTATATGTTTTCCCTTTAATGTTTCCACCAATTTTCAGTGATGTTCTTTAGCTTTAATATGTCAACTATTATCCTTTACTTTTGTAAACACTTGCATCGTTGTCCTTTAGCTCTAATCCCGTCAAAATTTCAAGCTAAGTATTGTTTTGGTTAAAAATCACTATAAGGATAATGTAACCAAATATGTTTGTGAGGTGAAGTGCTTGTATGCTCAATTTGTATTGTATGTGTGTTACTTGATCAACCCCTTTGAATATAAAAATAACAACTAAGTGCGATATTCTTGCTAGACCCACGTCCTCTTGCATAACCGTTTGAGGAATAAGCACGTGAAAACTTCGAACCAATTCTTAGCGATATTCCAGCTTTGACTTGGTCTACCATGTAGTTTCCCTGCATAAAAACATAAGAAAACAATGAGAACAATTATTAGTAACCGTAATGAACATTAAGGATCATTGATCCTCTGAGGTCCCGTTTTACACATTAAGGATAATTTATCCAGAATATACCTGAGAATATGGGATCCATAATAAATAAAACTTAGATCCTAACAAGTATAGTCATGTGCCTTGCATATGAGGTAATTTGGTAATTTTGCTCATTTATTTTGAAACATATATAGCAAATAAAAAAAAAGAATTTTCTAAAGTAATATATATATATATAACCATACTCTCGCTATCTCTCAACTCTCTTCTCTATCACTATCTCCCTTTATCTCTCAACCCACCCCCTCTCACTCCCTCTACATTATCTCCACCATCCGACCACCACTACCCAACCACCGACAACCACGAGCACCGCCACCATCTCCCCTTCCCTAAACCCAGACCCAACCTCGGAGTCAATAACAACAACATGAACCCTCTTCTCTCTTTCCCCTTCTCTTTACATCCTACTCCCACATCATTGTAACCCTCAAATCCAATAATACCCGCCATTACAGAACCACCATGGAAGTTTCAGACCTGAAAAGTCGAACCCCTATCTAATTAGGAGGAAGATGAATGAAGAAACTCCAATAATCTGATGGATCGATGATGAATGAGGAAGAAAACCGTTCGAATTCCTCTTAGAACTCTATTGCTTGTTTCATCCTTAAGAAACCCTCTATCATTTTGGATTTTGATTTTTGTGTGAGAGTGTTGAACAAAGGGGGTTTTAAATGATTTTGGGTTGAAAACATTGACAAATTAGGAAATATGTTTGAAAGGATAGAGGTCAAATAGAATAACGTGTTTCTTGGAAAGGATATAAGTGAAATAGAGGAACATGTTTTACTCTTACCTCAAGGTTTCTCTCTCTTGAATTTTATATTTCATGGCTCCTTTGTTATTCGTAATTTGATAGTGGTGGTGGTGGTTGGTGAAAGTGGGTGGTGGTTGGGAGAGAGAGAATATATATAAATTTATAGTTTTGCATTTTAGACTTATTATTGGTGAGGGTAGTTTGGTAATTTTACAAAAAGGTGATTGAATTTAACAAAGAAATTAACACTATTAGTGGAAAGCAAGCAATTTGCAAGCCTTTTTAAACATAAAGTACGATTCCAGACATTTCTAGAGCTAAAAGACATCCACTGAAAATTGGAGTAAACGTGAAAGACGAAAAATGTAATTTACCTTTTTTTAAATGTGGATTTAGAATTCCTTTTACGGGTTCAAGTTCCCTACTAGTGTTGCATCCCTTACTCTTTTAGAAAATCTATAGACTAGTGTTGCATACCTTACTCTTTTAGAAACTTATTAATCATATATTTTAAATTGTTCAACTCGTGTGATATATGAGTACCTAACCTAGTATTAATATATCATATAATATTTAAAAGATAAAATTATTAACATTAATATAAAAACTGGTGAAGTTTTATTTTCCTTTACGGAGATATTTAAATGTGTTATTGTGAACAGATGATAATTGTTAGATTTACATAGTATTAATCAGCAACTTTTTATGTATATGGTGTTGTACATTATGTTAGAAGGTTTTTAGCCTAAAACTTTTCATTTTTTTTATAATTTAACTTAATAAAAAATATTTATTTTTATCCTAAAATTTTTCATCTTTTGCAATTTAACCTCACAACTTTTTTACTTTCAACTTTGGTCCTCTATACTTTTCATCTTTCACAAATTTTTGTTTATGTTTTATTCAAAATAATGTGCGACGTGCGTGTGTGGTTCAACGTTTTTACATTTTACTTTACATTTTTTCAAAAACTTTTGACTTAACATGACGCAACATGCAAGTCTGATTCAACATTTTTACGTCTATTTTTACTCGTTGACAAGTTCGTGGAAACACCCAGGTCATATATCAACTTAGTAATTTGCTTTTTATGTTTTATGTTTCATCCTAATTTCTTTGCATTAGCACATCGCAACTTCAGTGTTGGTGGCCGTTGACAGTAATTTGGTATTGGTGCTATTTAACTCGGTTTTACACACTCACTGTAACGTATAGGCTTAATTCTAGTTTATCATACTTTAAACATTCGAATATTAAAAGTTTGAAATTATGAAAAGCTGAATCGGAAAGAACTCCACTTGAAATTAATTAGGAGAGGTTTCAAATCTACATTTTGAATGACATGACTCCCTGTATGTAAATTTTAAATGGGCACCATCGATCCTGTGCCATGTAAGAAAACTTGTATATTCTATGGTTAGTGAGTAATTGGGTATCCAACGCGAATAAGATTGCTTAAAAACAAGAGAAATGATAAAAAAAAATGTATAAAGTTGAACTGGGTTTCTTTAAAAAGGTTGAAGAACACGTTGATTGAGTGTTTAAATTATTGATTGATAAAGAAAATTGCAATATGATATAATGATTATAGAGAAAGAAAATGAAGAAAGTGTTAAAGATGATGGGTTTGGAAGATGCAGAAAGAAAAATATGATACGAGATTGACTAAAATGCCCTTATCTTTAGTTTTTTTTTTTTATTTAACACATGTCACAACTCTATTACTTTGTAGCATTCACAACAAAACCCAACTTTCTATTTGATCATTTCCCTATATATATGTGTGTGTGTGTGTGTGTGTGTGTGTGTGTGTGTGTGTGTGTGTGTGTGTGGTATGTATATGGGAGAGTATCATAAGAAAACTACATATAAATGAGAAAACTAAAAAACTAACTAAAAAGCCTAAAAACATGCCAAATTTTTTTTATATTTTTTTACAATTTTTTTATTAATGTTCGCTACTTTATATGTATAAAAACCAATTTTTCAAAAAAAAAAACTTGTATTGCACATGTGCATTATATGTATACGCTGCACATATGCATTATATGCTTAAAGTTAGTTTTTGAGATTTGCTTTTTGGGTTTGGTTTTTAAAGGTTTAGGACTATGATTAGGTTTTTGGTTGTGGGGAGGGGGTTTTAGGTTTTTGGGCTTTTTTTTAGGCTTTTTTTTCTCATTTAAAATAGTATTTTCATGATTCACCCCCTATGGTATATAGTGTAAGTATTTGAAGAAAATTCACAGTTATTAATAAAATCTAGGAAACTCTAATCTCTCAACATTTTATTTTTAAGAGTTTTGAGCAAAAAAAGCGCCAAGAGGATATTTTTTAAAAAATAAACAAGTTTTGTGTAACGCGATTATAACATATGTTACACAAAAACTTGTTTAATTTTTAAATTTGGTAGACGCTTTTTTAATTGTTTTTCTTTGCTTAAAACCCTTAAAACATGTATATTACATGTATAATTTAGAAAAAAAATATTAGGAAGTTAGAATTTCCTCTCAATAACTAAGAGTTTCCTCTATATATAACTAATGTAATTCCCGCAAACTTCGCGGATTTAACAAAATTATATGTTTTCGAGGTATTGAAAAAGGACATTATATGTTTATAGTAAACATATATAACTTCTTTAAAAGAGATTCTTATGTAATACAAAAGGTTCATAAAGTAAAAAATAAAACAATCCACATATTATGGGCCAAGTGATAATGACAGGTTGTTTGGTTTACATTGCTTCAATAAGTAGAAATGTTAATAGGTCAGTTATAAGAAATGTATAAAGTATATTATTAGTAACTTTTAGTTTTCAATTTTTATTTGTAGCATATAAATGCTAAATATAACAATACTGCTGAAAGCTTAATCCTATTGAACCAAGTATGGAAAAGAATATATTGACACTTCATATCATGTTAACCTTTCAAAACCAACTTATATCTCATATTTTGTTGCTTAAAAATAGCTATAACCACTTGGAAGATGTTGTTCGATCTTAACAAGATAAACAAACATAGATATATTAACATAAGTTATCATAAAACATTAACAATCATCAATATGTCTTTAGTTCAAACAACTTATCATTGCAATACTAAGTATCAAACCTGATGGAACCATTCATTTGTTCATTTTTTTATTAAATCGAATAAATTTTTAAGATATCTAAAAAACAATATAATAAAAATATAAAATTACCACCATAACCTTATCAACTCATGTTATATGTTTACACCAAGCAGGATAAATCATACTGATAAAGATAAGAACAAAATTAATTCACATAACATGTTAACAGTAAAGGATTAAACATAAACTTCAAAAAATAATACGAAAACAAAACTCAATAGGCAAAGAAAAACTCTATAAATCATATCAGTTACGATAGATCATTAATATATACATATTCTAGATAAATTTACTGAATCAAAAACATAAAGGAAGAATAAAGATCAAAAGTAAGATTCAACTGAAAAAAACCATGTACAACATATTAAGATTTATTGAAAGAACAAAGATCTTTAAAACAATAAAAAAGAATCAATGGATACATACTCACAAACCCTAAAAAAGAATCAATCCATACAAAATTTTTACCTTACAAAGAGAAAATCTATGGAACAACGAAAAAAATCGGAAGATGATACAGATTACATACCTTGATGGAACCGATTGCGTATTCAAAACCTAAAACCACAGATTACGTCAAAATAGCATATCAATTGAAATATAAAACAGATCGGTGAACAGAATGATGAAATCAAGATGTTTAATACAAAAAAATTGAAGAAGTTAACCGGAAACCGAAACATTATTTGAGAAACATATACCTGCGGATTGTTTGATTGGAAGAGAAAGACAGAAACCCTAATCTCTGCGATGAGGTTATGAGGTGAAGATTGAAAAGAGCAGGGTTATAAGTTTATATATGATAGCAATTTTGACCCGTTTAGTCAAGTGGATAGTTTAAATAAGATACACCAAAGGAATTTCTAATGATTTTTTACAGGAAAATAGAGAATAGAGACCCTAAATGAATGTCATATGTCCTCTAAATATAAATTTATTAGGTAGGATAGATTTTATATATATATATATATATATATATATATATAAATTCCATCATAGTAGAGAGTTCAAATGAAAAGAAAATTTTTGTAAGAATAAAAAAAATAACTTTTAAACCAATAGAAATTCTCCATTTACTTCATTTAATGTGTGTATTTAATGTTATGAAAAAAGGGCATATAGGTAAATCTATAATTATCATTAATTAGCTAATTAATTAAACTTATAACTCATTTTTTCATATACTCTTTCAAGATAAAGTAATTTATGGTGTAGGACAATTTTGACATGTGTAGGATAAATTTTGGTATGTGTAGAATAAATTTTGAAATGTGTAGGGTAATTTTACATGTGTGTAGAGTAAATTCCGGTAAATGTAAGGCATATGTAAGATAAATTTTGAAATGTGTAGGATAAAATGTTTTTGCTTTATTAATGAGAGATAATATAATTAATGAGAGGGGTTATAAACTATTTCATGTTTTACTATTATGCTATTTCTTCTTTTTCTTCTCACATTAAATTTCTTCTCAAATGAATCTTCCCCTTCTATCATAAAATGCTCAAGCCCAAACATCGTTTCATGTCTCATTCAAATGCCCAAATATGACCCATCTACCTTTGTGTACATGACAAGGAAAGTTCAAAACTTTAAAATGTTTTCTTTTTTGTACAAACTTTTCTAAGAAAAACAACCATGATTATATGATTACGACGATAGTTTAGTTATGCAACTTTATAAAAAAATTATTCAACTTTTTAAAAGTTTGGAGAATCATGTAAGTTGATTAGCTTTTGAATGATACATCAATATCACGACAAAGGAAAAGGTTAACATGGTATAAGTTCAATATAGCAGCTATCGTGTAATTATTTAAATAGAACTTTTATAATTTTCATTAGTTTTTATAATACGTTAGTTAGAAACATATGTGAAAATATGACGTAAGATATTATGTATGCAATAAAAACAAATTCCAACAGAGATTCATCTTAGTATATTTATAGTATAAAGATGGAGGCATCTTTGATTAATAAAAATATATATAATGTATTTTATCAAAACTCAAGCCTCTCTATTTAATGTCTTAAAAGATATGAAAGTGTATTCATAATTATACATAACACTCTCACTTTAAGTTATTAATAACTCCCTAAGATTTTACTAGATAAATCATAATGGAGCAAAAACCTAACGAAAGAAAACGAATACATAATCTTTCAATACGTTTAGGGAATAGGGATGCTATCTCATAAAAATTCTTTCTAGAAAAACCTTATGGAGTTTTGTGGAAGAAATATGTTTAAATGACACATGTTAAATATAATATCACTAATTACACACACATATGTGTGTTTAGTCTGAGAACGAGAAGTGTATATATAGGTTTTATGGGTACAAAAAATCAATAATAAGTTAAAACAGAAACATATTTTCAAAACACGAGAAATTTTGTTTTTAAAAAAAATCAAAGTGAAACTGTATCTATGAAATCAAACAGATGATTTTTATTCATGTAATATTTTTATTGGATAAGATAGATAATTTCGCAGTACAAAGTTGCTATACAGAAGCTTAGTTACAACTTCCTACAAAATATCAGTCATATTCAGGCATTTTACATGCAACTTTAATTTACTTCTTGCAGAAGTGATGTGTTTCCAAAGGACGCTGCGCAATGGGGTGCTTACCTCTTGAACCGTATGTTTCTTCTTGTTGAAATTACAACAGGTGTTAACACCATACCTCCTAACTTGCACCAGTGTATATTATAATTTCTTACTTGTTCTTTCATATAAATCCTAATTACGTAAGATAGTTTGATAACACTTGAATCACTAACAAAGTTTACTAATCAATTCAACTACAGTCTACAGTTGTTTTGGATCAACAACTAAAAAATAAAAACTAGTGTAATTTATACCTTCCGATGATCGAAATAATTGCTTTTATACCATTTCAAACTTAGCTCATTTTAACTTAGAGAATGGCTCAAGCTCGGTTCATTTCAAGATTTATTTCTAAAGTTTGAGCTTAACTCGTAATTAACTTTAAAGCTCGAATTCATTTCGTTTATATACTTTTATTACTATTTACGTAGAACCATTTATAGATATAATACTTAAATATAAAATAATATGTATTATTTAGTTTTTTTGTCATAATTTTATATTTAATGATAGTTATTATCATGGGCAGCCTTAGGGTGGGTGGGGTGTACCTCTAGCCAGGGCACGTGTTTAATACCCATTTAAAACATCATGTTATATGTTAGGCCTCATTTAAAAATCATTCTTAAAATTTAAAACTTAGCTCATTAGATTAGTCCATTAGGTTAGTCCAATACCTATTTGATTTTAAAAAAAAACTAAAATAAAATAATGAGCGTCTATTCAATGAGTGGCGATTGCAAACATCAAACAACGTAAGGCACCACCGATTGTCTAATCGTCATCCACCGGTCAGTCGCCACTCACCACCACCGTCCGCCATCCGCCAATCACCACCGTTCTGAAGTTCAAATGCTAATTGTTAGAACTTAGAAACATTGTTAGAAATTGGGGGTTTGGTACTTTTGTTGATTCAGTTAGACTTTGTTAAAAATGGGGTTTTGTTAATTGAATTTAGACTTGTTAGACTTTGTTCATTGATAAATTGTTAGTCTTGTTAATTGTTTATTGCTATAACTTTAATCTTTGTTTAAAAAAAGTTTACATTATATATTTTGTTAAGGCCTAAGGGGCATTGGGTTTTTCTGGGTTCAGACAAGGCTCCTATATTATCTTTACCGGCCTTGGTTATTATAGAGTTATATTAAATAAAAATTGCATCAATAAAAGCTTATTTAAGCTCGGCTTTATTCGAGTTTTTAACAAATCGATTTTAATTAGCTAATAAACGGCTCGACTTATTTACACGAAAATGAACTATATCATGATAACAAATGTAAAAGATACGATCTGACCTTTAATTATTGCACCTGTAGTCCAGGATAGTTTTTATGTTAGCTTTCATTTCAAACTCATAGTTTCATTTATAATCATATAATCAACATCACTATGAGATATATGGATGTATGGATAAGAAACAGAATGGTTTTGTTTTAGCCTTCCTTTGTTAAATATCTAACAGAATAATTATATGATATACACCTAGATCTCAAGATCCGTATAGGTTAACAAGAATATATATTTATTTATATTGTATAATAAAAGAAACGACATATAATATTCTATAAGAAACGACATATAACGTTCTATAGGATGATCTCAATTATCTTTTTAAATCTATATAAGTAGATATTATAGTTATTAATTAATCTAAATTCATTCATAAGTTAGTTATAATTTATCTTTTTATCATTTACCTTTTACCATTTTATTTTTCACACCTATTCATTCTATATACACTAAATTAGGAAGTCATAATTGTTGTGTGGCCATTGCAAGGGTCATTGGTGAGTGGTGAGCTTTTGATAAACAAATTTATGTAGCATGGATTTGAAAACTCAATAGATGGAGATAGCCAGTAAATTAATTGGTTTAAAAGGTTTACTAAAATTATTAAAAATTTTATTTGAAACAATAAAAAAAAATATTATCAATCTTTAGGTACACTAGCATACGAAGTTGGGAATCAAAATTAATAAGCTAATCACAACTATTACAATAATAATAATAAATAAGCATAAATAATCTTTTTTAATAGAAAAATATAAGTGAAAACACAAGTAATAACAAAATACATAAATCATAACCTGACATAAAGTATATTTTTAAATACATGTCTTGACGTATGTATTAACCGATTACATTAGATTCAACCCGTATAATACACATATTTTTTTTAAAATATAACTTTATTTTATTTACTTAGTATGTAAAACTATACGTATTCAAAATTATATAGTATGCATTTAGTTTAAAGTATTTATGTACAAATACTTATTATTTATTGTTATAACTAAATTTTCAAATAATTTTATAGTAGTCATAATTATTCATTATTATTTTACAACATTTATGTACAAAATAAGGTAGTCATAATTAAATTTTTAAAAGGGTAACTTCATCATATGTTCATTTTATTATCATATGTGGCATCTTTTATATAATAGAAGTTATGTGCCAGTCATGTAAGTTGTTTAAAATTTGTTTTTACCGTCTCTTACTCATATTAAATATCCGATGTCACGTGTCAACTTCTAATGGACTATAGTTTTTAAGAATTATATGACATGTTATTTAAATTAATATTTAAAAAAAAACATTTATTTAACCTGTGTAATACACCGATCCCTAATCTAGATATGTTTTGGGTATTTTGTATCATTCAAATTTAAAAAAAAAATCTCAATGTCAAGTGAGGTCAAATAATATTTTTATTTGAACGGCCAACAAATCATCCAAACGGGCTACTGGCGAAATTCACCATATCGAGATACACTCGTCTCAAAACCGGGGAAAACCCTCACCTAGGGCAAAAGCCCGTAAACACTCGTCCGAAGGTTTGACAGTGCGGTGAGGTAAAACCCGTTCAGTTCAAGAATCGAACTAGCATCGTCGCCTATTCGCCTAGTCTTCCATCATCACCAGATGCCGCCAAAAATTAATAGGGGAAAGAAGGAATTGATACTGTGTCTCTTGAAAACCCAAGTCTCTCCATTACCACTCACTACAAGCTCATTAGCAGGTCAAATAATATTCATAAGACCAATAAGATATTTGTGATACTGTTATATCATCAAATATAAAATACCATGCGTCAGTTTATAGTGCCGTAATATGAACATTATATTATATTGTGTACTTTTTTAGTATACTTTTTGTTCTCACTAAGATTATCTAAAGCTATGCACCTACAACCTTAAACATCATGAGAGACGTTTATTTTTCAATAATTTTTTGGGTGCATGTTTCCAACATTTTTTGGTCCTCAGTTATATTTGTAATTTTTTTTATGGTGGTGTCATTTTTAACTTTGTTAGAACCATTTTAAAAGTCTGAATTATCGTGTAAATTCCGTGTGACACTTAGTGTTGTGAAGTGATAAGATGAGGACACATGCTTGTGCGAAAAAGAAGAGTAGCAGAAGGGAAAGTTTTGTTAAATCTGCTATTAGTTAACAAAGTGTGGGTAGATTTTGTTGTTCGGATAAATTAGTTAACCACTGTTTTTAAGGTGACCACTTTTGTTATTTTTTCAGTTCATTCGGGCATGGCCCATCCATAATGTAACGAAATTCCAGAAGTTCATACAGCGTCACATCATATTTAAGAACTCAAAACACTCATTTTTCTACGATCTACAAATCTCCACAAACCTAGTTACAAATTTTTTTTTATATTTATATATATATATATATATATATATATATATATATATATATGTAGGGTGAGGTTATTGTGAGAAAATTTAAAAGTGTGAGATGGATAAAAAAAGAATCTAAACCATTATATATTTAATCTAGTGGTTGAGATCATAATAGCAATTCTGTAAATAATGTTGACTATTAAACTAACTAATTTTCTAGATTAAGGGTATAAAGGTAAATTTAATATTTTTAAATTAAGAAACTAACATTAATACACATGCAAAGTTCCCCCTTCTTTTTTAAACATCAATAACTTTTTATACGTAACTCTTTTTTTGAAAAAAATTACACCATAATAACGAATGTTTTTTATCTTTAATATGAGTATCATATTGATATACTTATGTAGAGTTATTTCTGTTTTTATATATTTAGGGTGTTATTTCTGTTTTGATTCTGATTAAAGTGTTGACTGATATTATATTAGGGTGTTATTTCTGTTATATTCAATATTAGGGTGTTCTTTATAAGATGTGTGCCTTCAATATAACTGTTGTAGTGTTTTTATGAGTTATGATGTTATTTTTGTTATATTCCTGTTCTTTATAAGATGTATGCCTTCAATATACATGTTGTGGTGTTTTTATGAGTTAAGGTGTTTTTATGAGTTATATTTATGTTCTTTATAAGATGTATGCCTTCAATATACATGTTGTGGTGTTTTTATGAGTTAGAGTGTTATTTCAAATTCGAAAATCTCTACAATAACTGCCAAAAATTGGTTGTATATATTCATTCCATAATTAGATTTTATTATATCCTTAAACAACGGAATAAAAAGGGACATATGTCACCTCCATAATCTTTCTTATCCTTCTCACACTTTTAAATTTTCTCACATGAATCTCTATTTATATATATATATATATATATATGTATATGTATATGTGTGTGTGTGTGACTATGGGGTATGATCTCTTTTCCCCCGTCTCCACATTAGCTCCATCTCACCATCTTCTTCTACCTTATCAAGAAAAAATGGCCTCCTCATCCATCTCTTCTAATAATATTAAGAGGGGGGGTTTAAACGAGGAAGACGGTGTTGAATCCTTGATTGCACCGTCGGGAGGACGGAGGTGGTGTTCCCTGACGGGAAAGGTGCCACTTCACCATCCCGACCCCCTCCCCGAGTCCAAAACCACCGTTTGAGAAAGAAAGAGAGAGAGAGAGAGAGTCTGGGATCCCACCATCTTGTCCTAAATGGGGATCGGAATTCTGAACCTCCATTCCAAACTAGATAGACAATGTGCAAAAATCTCAAACCTCGTCCGAAATGACTGGATCCGGAAACCCACATTATGGGTGCTCTAACTTCTGTAAGATTTTTCAGGCCAACAGTGCCACCAATCAGGTTTGTCAAATTAGGGTTAAACTTTTGAACCTAGTGGTTCAAAGAATAAGTAGTTCAGTTATGATCATGTAAGTGAATTGGTTTGTTTTCTCGGTTATGGTTTGGTTATTTTACTTTACCAAATAAAGATCAATGTAACGTAACGGTATCTCGTTTATTACTTTAATTTTGAATACACATTACACACATGTACATCGTCATAAATACATTCCCACTTTAAAAGGTGGTGTTAAGCTTTAACATAAACATATTTGTTTTATTCAACTACTTTTCACGAACCTTCCCTGCAAATATTAGGAAAACAATATGAGTATCAAAAACAACTGAACCATATCCGATAATACAACGTGATAAGTCGCGTGTATTACCTTAACACGAGGGCGTTTCTCAGCATTGAGCTTTCTTACTTCATAGCGTACCGTTTTAGCAAACAAGCGATTACGTCTTTTCTCTTTGTACCTCTGTACACTTGCTTCTCTATTATGAGCCACTGGACTCGACTCTCCCGGTTGCAATGCATCATCTCCTCTGCTTATACCATTGTTTTCAATATGCGTCATTTGTGGAACCGTCCACGAACCTCCATTGCCACCGTTGTCTTGATCACCATGTGTTTTGACCTATACATTTGGTTACA
This sequence comes from Scalesia atractyloides, assembly GCA_947069175.1. Classification (NCBI taxonomy): domain Eukaryota; kingdom Viridiplantae; phylum Streptophyta; class Magnoliopsida; order Asterales; family Asteraceae; genus Scalesia; species Scalesia atractyloides. Next base: position 21,860,648 of record CAMTDV010000027.1, read on the forward strand.
TAAAATGAAACACGCGATATTAGATCACTTTCAAAACCCCAAAATGAAAACTTCTAGCTAACTCATAAGTTTAGGATCCAACTTTGTCTATCCAATGTGTTTCTGTTATTAGTTTTAAAACATGATACCTACCAAATTAACTTCCCATACGTGTGGGGTGCCATATGGATAGAGTTCGAAGGTGATTTGGGCGGCTTTTGGTACTTAGTATCACACATATTTGATTGTAAAATCATATCTTATGCCCAACAGCGACTCAGATACTCATTACTTATCGGCTGGGTGAGAAAAGTGATAATGTTTATAAACTCATGTGGCTACGAATTACTCTTTAAACGATTTTATGCAATTAGTTTCATTTAGTTTTAAACTCCTTAACGTTTATAATTACATCAAATCTTATAAACAAATGTTTAGAATTTGTTTATATTTTTATATCCTGTGGTGGGAGTCAATTTAACCAAACTTAAATGTATTTTTAAAAAGTTGTATGAATGTATGGTACAAATTTAATAAGCAATAAAGTGCAAAATGCAAATAGCAACGGATCAGACACGCAGAGATAATCAATAGCAGCAGGCCCACAGCTATTAAAATCGGCCCTTTTACAAGTGGGCTGTGGACAACATTTCAACTTCACCTTTATGAATATACAATATGCTTCTAACACATGGGTTTTTTTATTTATTTGTGTAGTGGTTTCATTGATAGCTATATCTATTGTAACCCGTTCAGTACGCAACAAAGTTTAAGTATAGACACACAAAAACCACAAAATGTATAATTACTTAATGCTAGAAAGACATAATGAAAGCGGTTACATAACCGCTTTTTATATCATAGCATACACCAAATACCAAATGTAAAAGCGTTTATACAGTTCTTACAATTTTTAACTTAAATGTGTTAATGTATTGAACGTTCATGTCCATATACACATGTTCATAACAAATCATTGTTTATACTTAGTCAATGTGGTAATTATTAGAAAAAAGAAAGGAGAGATTGAAGCCTAGCACGATATAGATGAGGTACAACAATAATTCATATAGCCTCAATAATTCACACTTTTATGTATTATTGGACTATACTCTATTAACGTATTCAGTTGTAAACAGGTAAAGATTTTCACTACTAGAAAATTGGGTTGTTTGACGTTTCTTACTCCGATTTAGGGTTTTTCGCCAGTAGTTAGCCAGTATATTGTCGCTAGATTAGGGTTTTCTTACGTGTTGGAATTCCGCCTAGAAATCATCATCATCATACTCACTAAATCCCACAATAGCAAAGCTAATGTAGGGTCTGAGAAGGGTAAGACGTAGACAGCCTTACATGAAGCTGCCTCCAGTGAGACCCCAGCTTGATAGTAGTTTTGTATCAAGCCTTGGATATAAGGCACATAACACTCAGCAATTAAGACAAAAGAAAGGCTATCCAGTAGTGTTTTCTATGTTTTATAAATGTGAAATAAGAAAAGGGAAGAGGAGATGGATCTCACATTGATGGAAGATGGTAAAAAGAAGTCATGATCATCTTGGATATCGGGTACGGTTTGTGGTTGTAGAGCATCCACATCCGAAATGTAAAGTGGACCCTTATTGACCCATGACTTCATGATCTTCTCATAGTCAAGCTTCAACACCAATTTGTTCCTATGCGGATGACGCTCATCCCT